>JASAUF010000330.1:2820000-3295000 GCA_030180095.1 Magnolia changhungtana | reverse complement strand
CTGAGACTTTCTCATTGTCTCCTCATTAAAGGGACAACTATTTACATGTTTCATGGACACCTTTTCGTCTGGCGCGGAGTTACTTGGACACACCACCAATGTCTCCCAACTGTCAAGCAATAAGCTAAAAGCAATAACAAAGCCTGTAGTTCATTGTCCAAGACCATCTTCATAGCGGAGAGTTGGTTCAATATGTTGCTGACCTCATTCATGTGCTCAACCATTGTCTAATAAACTTGAGATTCACATTCAGTGCTCAGCCACAGAACCACCATCTTTGAATTTGAGATTCACAAGTCATCTTATCAGAAAAATTTTATTGTCGGCTATCTTTCTCTCATATAACCCTTGCAATTTCAGCTATAGGCTAGTGGCTGACATCTCCCTAGACACATGGTGGCATACGAAATTGTCCAGCTATTGTTTAATAAACCCCACCACCTTTTGGTCCAATTTCTGCCAATCATCATCTGACATATCCTTTATCTTTGCTGATATGCTTAAAATTAGAGCGCGCATACAAGTCCTTGTAATAAAGCAAGTCTTCCATCTTAGCCTTCCATATGCTCCAGTTAAAACCATTGAGACTGATCATCCTTGATGAGCCACCTTCCATAATTCAGAACTAATCTCACTCTATTTAACCAACCTGAACGCTCTGATACCACTTTGTTGGGAGTGTTGCACAAAAACCTTAGGATCTCGCCTCTCAAAAATACTAGAATTATGGGATATAATAAAGCAATGAAATATATCAAAGCACAAACCACACGACACAAGAGATTTTACGTGAAAAACCCTAAAAGAGGTAAAAACCACAGGACCTATTCCAGAGCAACAATTCACTATGAAGTAGAACATTACAACCGATCACAAGCATGCACCACTTGGATCAAACCTTCTTCACTCACGTAGGAGTGGATGAACAATAAGAGAATAATAAAAACTGAGAAATCTCACCGATCACGAGGACGTAGAAGCGCTGAGACATCGACCGTGCAGTAGATCACCTCTACGAGTAGAATCCTCCCTTCCACAAGCTTCTTCTCTTACCTTGGTCAAGAAAACGCCTTAACATACCCTAGAATGGCCCTAGGGACCCTTATTTATAGTTTAGACAACTCCCCTTCTGCACCTCTGCGAAACTGTCTCAAATTTACACAATCTGCACAAAATCCACACAGAATCTGCGTCATCCTTGACTAGTTGAGAGTCAGGTCCTCGATTGGTTGAATAACCCCTTCAAACGGTCGAGCTTGACCCTCGACTAACGAAAAAAAAATACTTATTTGGACTTTGAGTCGAGCGAGCCTCGATTGGTCGGGCAGCCCCCTTGACCAGTCGAGCAACGCAGTGAAACAAGATTTGAGACATCTGCTCTACACTACCTCTCCTCTAAATTGAGGAGGAAAACCCCATCACTTTGACCCCAAGTGCCGAAATAGTAAATGTGTCTATATGTGACCATATTTTAATAGGATTAATTGCTTACTCGACCACTTACAAAAATTTATAATGATCATGCGATAATCGAAACGTGAGGTTATTATTCCAAAGATGGGTTGCTTTAATGATTTTTAATAATACCAATGTAATCAAACAAAAGGAAAACTCACAACCATTCACTAAAAGCAACTACAAGAATGCTTGAAAGAACGGCATGATATTGGATAGAGAATAAATCCAGTGTATGAGAGAAAATGAATTATTGTTACTTGATCACCGCTATTGCTATATAAGATAAAATAAAGTAAATTGATAAATTTGTTTGGTTTAATTTATAAATGATTAGTTTTTTTTTTTTTTTTTCTTATGGTTTGTTGAATTCTTCTTTTATTTATAGAATTCTATTGCAACTTATTCTTAAAAATACTTATTTCATTACTACAATGATTACAATAATCAAAGAACCTTTTTTAAAATCCTTCTTTTTTATGTGACTATTCCTCTTCTGTCAACTAAAATTTGTTCCTCTTGATCATCTTTTGTATCTCAAATTATTCGACCATATTTTTCCCTTTGCTTATTAAACTTGTAGATTACTCGAATATATCATTCCTCAACCACCAATTGATATGCAAAATTAGATTTACGCCGTATGTGATTTCACAAAAAAAGCACTTCAAATATTTTGAAGATTTTTTCTACCTCCTATTTCTTATGCTATGCCATGTGTCGTTCTCCGGTTGTCTTTTTCCAGAATGGCCACAAATAAGGTATAACAACTTACAAGGCTAAGATTTTCTAATCAACGAGTTTGATAGCGGCAGCCCAGCAGATTACGATTGGGCAAGCAACCACCTGTGTCATTGCTCCAGTGTGCTCGGGTTCTTCTCCGGGGGGGGGGGGGGGCGGGGGGTTGGGGCAACCAAAGCCATTGATTTGCTGCGTTCCGTGCAACATCGGGGCATTTTTCATTTGGATGTGAATGGTTCGTTTCTTCATAATCATTAACGTACGTCTATTGTTGGTCGCAAATGAGAAGGGTTTGATTGTTATATTGAGGATATTTTTAGAGCATGGCCATCCATTACGGTAAACAACAGCCTAACGGTCTGGATTACCGTTCCATGGGCCCCATTTTACAGAATCCAAAAACCCAGTGTATTGTGGTAAACGTTGTGTGCGTGAGAGAGAGAGAGAGAGAGAGAGAGAGAGAGAGAGAGAGAGGGGTCACAAAATACAGAGAAAAACAAGATCAAAGGTCAAACAAAAACAGAAGAAAGCAAAACAAGACAAAACAAAAACTCTGTTCCAAAATCCAAACCTAACTATTAAAGTGCAGACTCGGATCTTAACGCAACATATTACTATCTGTGAAAAAACTCAAAACCCAAAAAAGTAAAAAATGAAAAACAAAAAAGAGAGTGAAAGAAGGGGAGAAGAGAAGAAAAAGAAAGAAAAGTAAGAAATATAAGTATGCTTAGCTCTTCCATGTTTACTAAAAGATTGAGAGAGAGAGAGAGAGAGAGAGAGAGAGAGAGAGAGAGAGAGAGAGAGAGAGAGAATTCAACAACAAAAAAACAGCATCTAGCACCAAACAAACACCAAAATCAACATCTGAAACAAGAAAAAACAAAAACACAAATATCCATTGAAACCATATTTTACTACGAAACATGAGTCTCTCCAAACACACCCAAACGAGAAGAATTGATTGGAAGTAAAGGAAAATCAGTAAGCCCTTGAATGAAACCATCAAAATCTCCCAACCCACCTAAAAAGCTCGAATTTGCCTCTCCCCATATATCCTCTTCCTCTTCTTTAACTCTCTCATCCAACCTCGAATTCAAAAACCCGTTACGAAACTCAGCTGCTTCGGCCGCCCTACAACATGCATTCTCCAACGCATCATCGCTCGAAACGCTCCTAGCCTTCTTCACCTTCTTCTTTCCCTCTTTTCTTTCAGTCGGCTTCCCGGTGAGCTTTTGGACAAGTTCCCGGAAATTCGACACGTCCGTCTTTATAATCTCCGGTGCGAATATGTGTATTATGCGGATCTTCGGTTTGAAATTCGATATCATCTGCGATTCCTTGTGCTTGGCGAGGCCTGGCGACGGCGAGTCGGGCTCGCACGTGCGGACCTTCATCACCTCCTTCATGGGCGGGACTTGGATTGCAGGTCGCACGAGCCAAGTATGTGTATGTGGTTGTGTGTTTTTGAGAGAGAGAAAGAGAGAGGGTGTTCGAAAACAAACGAGAGAAAGGCTTAAATAGAAGAGGAGACATGAATTGATGAATTTAATAATTGGAAGAGAAAAGGGTGAATAAAATTTTATTTTTATTTTATTTTTAAAAAAAAAGATTTTTGGGACCACCTAGTGAGTGGTTGTGATCATCCGTAGTGGGGCCCACTCACGTTGAGGTCGGACAACAAATTAGTCTCCTAATATTTATTCTTTTTTAATCGATTATGTTGGTTACATTGCACCGTTTGCTGCCATAAACGCGGACAGCATTGCGAAAAGGCACAATGACGAAAATGCCATTGGCGGAAGCGGATTAGGTGCGGCCCAGGCCTCACCCAGGACCGTGTGGTCCTTACCGTTGGGCTCACCTTGAAGATCCAAACCTCAGGTGGACCATACTGGAAGAAACACGGGTGATTGAACAATCCACCATTACAAACTTCCTAGGGCCCACCGTCATGTTTTGGTAATTTTTATTTTCCATCCAACCTGTTGTTAAGGCTACAAAAATCTGGATGAAAATTTAAAAAAAACAAATATAAGCTTGATCCAAAGCTTTCGTGGCCTACAAGATGTTTTTAATTGTCACTCACAACTGTTTTCCATGGTATGGCCCACCTAAGATTTGGATATAATTCATTTTTGGGCTCACGACCTAAAATGATCTGGAAAAACGGATGGACGGTGTGGATACGCGATACATACATCAAGGTAGGCCCCACGATAAGGGGGGCACGGTCTGGGGTGCCGCTCCCCAGAAGTTCAATCCCACCTTGCAGAAAATGACTGATTTTGCCCCTGTGAAGGTGGACTATATACGGAAAGTTCACAGGGACAAAAGAGTCAATTGAGCGGAGCCTTAACATGGGACCGATGATTTTGAAGTCATGTGATCTGATGAGTAGTCGGATACTGCACAACAGCACCGTAGGTGTGGGATACATGTATGATTACCTCAGAGCTACCTGTTCCTAGTCGTGGGCCCCACTATATGGATAGGTCATAATACAAAAATATCTCTGACTAGATAGATGGTCTTATCCATGTGTGGTCCACAAGATGGATGGTTCGACTGAAAAGTACTACAGCCAACAGTCCGAATTTCAACAAGCAAATGTCCATTGGACGTAAGTTGGGATTATCCGTACAATCAGTCCAGTTTTAGAGCTATGGCCCATCTAGAGCAAGGACGGAGTTTGGACAGTGTACGTTGAATACAGGCTGTTGGTGATTTTTCTTCTCAACCATCCATTTTCCTCTACGAACCAGATGAGGAGGCCTGTGGCCAATATGTATCAGGAAAACGGTGAATGGATTAAAAGGAACCCCTCAACATCATGAAGTAACTGATCAATGTATGTATTTATCAAACAATAAATGATACTTGGGTCATTGCCGGTCCTTAGTTCGTTTTCAGTTTTATAAGATTATCAACTTGCACACGAATCCGAGTGAATGAAAAGGATAAATCAACATTTTCACAAGCGACAAATGCATGGTCACATAAGAAGTGACCCTACAATACATCATTTATAATCATATCATACTTGTATTAGTTATTATAATAGGAGAATATTACGCCAGTTGGTTGGACCATGATTTACGGTCGACCTACCAAATAACTTCCAATCTATAATGTGTGTGCAAAATCCAACTCTTTCAATAGGTTGGTGTCACCATGAGGATCACCTTATGCAAAAATAAGACTCATTTGAAAAGTGGATGTAGCTGATTTTTGCACAAGCTGATCCTCATAATGCGGACAACTTATTGGACGGATAGGATGTCACACTTACATGAAAGGTTAGATATTGTTGACTGGAAGGACGGTAACTTATGATACAACCGGTTGGACTACTCGAGACCTTCGAACCCATCCAACTGGTGAATACTTGCATGCTTGTCATGCGCGTATGATATATATCCAAACTGTCTAACTGGTAGGCCCACCATGCAGATCGCCTAGCTAACACAAAAAATCAAACGGATCAGATCTTCAGGTGGTCCACATGTGCACTTTGGACGAGTTAATGGGGTGACCCACTTGATAAGTGTACCATTTTGGGGGCCAACCTTTTGGACGGTTGGATGCATGATACATACTTTACATGCTGATATTTAACTAGTTGCGTGTCTTTTAATAGATAAGCTTTCTAAATCTTACCTGTTATATGTGAAACCTCATACTTTTCTTTTTGTCCTTTGCGTTTATCTTTGTATGCTTGAATTGCCGGTTGTCACTGGTGGAGCTTTCACACCTCATAAAATCCCAACCGTCGGAATCTCAGATGAAACCTGTAAAACACCCCAAATGGAAAATAACTGAAGTTTAGGTTAATCTAATTAGAGAAATGCTCCAGTGCTCTAGAGCACTATAACTTGAAGTGCTTCTTGCATCGGTTCACTTGGACAGTCCAAACCGTCCATCTGAACTATTGATTAAGTTAAGAACACAGTTCATGGGCTACCATCCAAAAATCACACTGATCAGATGATTTAATCAGTCCTTAATTTGGCCTTATTATCCGTATCCATCCTTTTCCATGCAATGGATGGAGTGGATCAATTTTTTTTTATTAGACCTGTCTTTGTGTAAATGATCTTGACCATCAATGTTTAAGGCCACTGATCAAGTGGTTAACATTTGTTATATCGATGTGATGTTTTCATGGTAACCCGTAGAAATATGGGTTGGACCCAATGAACAGTCTAGATCAATTGGATAGGACTGTCTAATTGTAGAGAGAGCATTTCTCATCTAATTAATCATACTGGTAGCCGCCTTAAGATGACAATAACCCCATCTTTTTAAATTGGCACGCTCCGGTGAGCACTGTAAGTTATAGTGCTCCTGTTTGTAGTGGGACAATTAGAGAGCCCGATTCATTGATCTGGACTGTCCATTAGGTTGGACACTCATTTAATTGGTTACCAGGTAAATATTACAACGATTTAACAATTCTTAGTCATATGATCGATGGCATTTAATATCGATGGTCAAGATCACTTGGGCAAAAATAGGTCGAATCCACAATTTGATCCTTGAACTTTTTTGGCCCATCATGGATTGGTTACAAGGGTAAGTATTACTTTCTTTAGGAATTTCTAACCATAAAATCTATGGCTTAGAAAAAGGACGACTACAAAAAAGAAGGCCAAATCATGGATGGATTGGACAGCTTGATCAGAGTGAGTTTTTCACAGTAACCAAGGAAAAATGTTATGAACATGTTGGACGGCTCAGATGGTTGATTGGACTGTCCAAGTGACCCAATTAAACCAGAAGAACTATTAACTCATAGTGCTCTGTGAGAACTGGAGTATCTCCTTTTTAATTGAGGAAAAGAGGATAGGTTTTTGCTGCTGGCCATCGTGAAATTGCGCCACGTGTGCAGTGACATCCAGGCAATTGGCCCACCATGAGAATGCCCTGGACGGAATAATCCGGTGAGTTCGCTCAACGGGTGGATGACGCAAGGTGGAGCCACCTTGTGTGGTCCACCTGCTTCATGGATCAGTCAATGTACAATATACAGGTGTGGCCCACCTGCTTCATGGCTCAGTTACACTTTTGATGCAAGGTGGAGCCACTCCACAAGTGGCCCATGTCTCACTCTCATGTTGATGTGATGATTCTATCCTAATACAGGACATATTAACCAACGGGAGGTCTTGGGTTCGAAACCTTGCCCGAGTGTAGACTTTGAAGAGTTTCAACAAGAAGGCTTTGGGTTCGAAACCTATAGGTGGTGAAATCCCACTACGGCGTGTGTACCAGAATTTCTCTTCCTAACAAATTGGCCGGAACCTTCCCGTGAGATACCTGTCTCACAGGCTAACCGAGACCTCCCCTAAACTACCCCATATCTCACGGTCCTACAGTGACCCCATCCTGTAACTATTTTGCATCTCACGAACCCTACCTTATGGGCCTTAATGGGGAGATTCACATGCATGCACTAAGAATCATACACAAATCATTCAAATAATGGGCTCGGTTTAGGTGTGTCTAGGGCTCTACAGGAGTAGAGTTAGCTCGGTGGCTCGCTCGAGTCGACTCGAAAAAGCTTGATTTGACTTAGTTCAAAACTGAGTTAGAGCTGAGTTGAGCTGATTTTTTTAGCTAAAAAAATTTTTGAACCGAGTTCGAGTTCGGGCTCGACTCGACTCAGATCGATTCAATTCGGTGACTCGGTTACTTTGATATGGTTGTTGCTCACCAAGTGTTTGATGAAATGACTCAATGAAGTATGGCTGGTGGCAAGGAAGATATGTATATGAAACAAATACCCTTTTTTTTTCTTCAATTTTATGTTGCTTATAAGGTGTTTGATAAAATACTTGTAAAACTATTATTGTTGTTTTACATATAGTGAGATTTTAAAAGTACAGATCATGTGTTTGTGAAAATGTCGCACAAGCGAACTTGGCTCGATCTTGGCTTGAACTCAGCTCAAACTGGCCCGAACTGCTGATCGAACCGAGCTAAGCTGGCCAATTAGGCTCAAGGACTGAGCTAAGCCAAGTTCGAGTTGGGGTTAGCAAGCGGCCGAGCCGAGTCGAGATGTGCCAAGCTCGAGTCGGTTCGACTCATGTACACCTCTAGGTGTGTCATAAATCATCCAAACAGTGGGCCCCACTGTAAATGTGCCGTAAACAAACAATTACCTTAACTAATGAGCTAACAGACTAATTCACCAGAGGCTGCGATCATTCAGACGACTTTAGGGTATGACTTGTCCACGAAGGTCTCGTAAGATGTGGATGCTGAAAGTAAAATTTTCAAGTGCATGTGTATGAATCATCCACTTTGCAAGTGTATAAATATAACTTAAATGTTCACCTACAAGTTGCCCGTGAATCTCCCCACAACATCCAAGCCATTCAAAAGGTGCCCAACCCACTCATCAGGTTGGCCAAAACGATATATTGGGTCAGACCATAGCGTGATTAACCTGCCTGATGAGATCACCATCCTATTTTCTGATCCAATTGACATTATTAGCATGGCCCACTTCTTGAGCGGTTCAGACAGCTCACAAGTGCCTCATGGGCATTGAAGTAGCCGTTGTGTCCTAAAGTTGGCATACGACGTCGCATGTGAACATTTCTCAAATATACAAGCTGTATGCAAACTAGCGCGTGTACATGGCCGGCTAATGTACTACTCGTCCTTAAAGATTCGTATTTTCCTCACGTAGCAACCGTCCGATTTGCACGTACTTGGAATCGATTTTTGCCAGCTCGTGCCACAGATAACGACAAACCTCAAGTTCATTCCACTCCACCCATTGCACTCTTTTGGCACAACTTTGGCCCATTTGTATCAGATCCAAGCCACTCATCATGTGGGAATCCACTGTTTTGGATCCCTCGGTGAGAGCTCACTGTGGTAATTACATGCTGTGGGTTATTCATTTATTTTAACCGTCTATTTTTATTTTTATTTTTTTTTTTTTTTTTATTTTTATTTTTATTTTTACATTGAGTCTCACCTGATTATCAAATCGACCCCATGGATTATCAAATCTACCATTCGGGCAAGAGTAAGGACCCAGCATATTCTTACGCCATCTAGCGCATTCGTGATATCTGCACCACAAGGAGAAAAGGCACCCACCATCAAAACCTTCCAAGGGCTCACCGTGATATTCATATGCCATCTAGCATATTCGTAATATCTGTTTGATCCGAAACTTCTGTGGCCCAAAAGAAAATTTTAATAGTGGGTGTTTAATCCCCACCATTTCATGTGGTGTGGTTCATTTGAGCTTTGGACTTGCCTTATGTTCAAGCTATTGTCCTCTATTATGTTTATATGCTATCTAATATGTTCATAAGGTAAATTTGACCTGGATGAAAGATGAAGGGAGCACATTAATATAACCTTGGTCTAGAACTTTTGTGGCCCTAAAAAAATATTTATGTTTGGGCTGCTATTCTAAAATAAGCTTGCAGAGCAGACGTACGGAGTAAATATAATGCAAACATCACAACAAAGCATAGGATTGTAGGCAGATCACGATGAATTGCCTGGTAGCCCAAATAGGCATCCTAACGACCGGACCTGATAAGATTTGATTGAGTCATGTGTCATTATCAAACATGACTTGGTTCAATAGATAGCAACTTTCAACTATGTTTTAAGTAATTAAGCCCCATCTCTTACATTAATATGTGGCCCAATCAAACCCCACCACATATTAATGTAATTAGAAGATCCACTTTCATCAGCATCTCACAGAATATGGGACCTGAATTGCTTGTAATCCCAGCCATAGAAAGTTTATCTGTTTAAGATCTGGATAAGAGTTGAAGATGCGGGGATTCAAGGCTCGCCATTTGAAACTTTGTGGGCCATAAGATTTTTGGATCCAGATGAAATTTGTGCCTACAGTTTGATCTAATGGTAATAACCTTATGAACCGTTTGGATGGTATATGAACATTATTGTAGGCTACATGAAGGTTTGGACTACTTCTCCTTTTCCCAATTTCCTGTCACCTGACCTACTTGTGTTTTAGATAAGATTTTTTATTTTTATTTTTTTATTTTAAAAAAAAAAAAAAATTATTTGTATCATGTGAACTTGAGAAACGGATGGACGGTGTAGGTTTCCACTAGCATCTCCGTGGCCCGAGATGGCCTCGGGCAGTAACGGAAACGGATTAGCTACTCCCCATGCCACCGGCCCCGTGGCTGATGGTCGGTGCTCTGTAGGCCCTACCATGACGTATGTGTTTTATCCATTCCGTTCATCCATTTTTACAAATCATTTTATCGCTTGATTCAAAAAATGAGCGAGATATAAGTCTCGGGTAGACTATACCATATGAAAACAATAGTGATTGGATATCCACCATTAAAATCTTCCTAAGGCCCACTGTACTGTTTATTTGACATCCAATATGTTGATTAGGTCATACAGGCCCAGATGAAGGGAAAAACAAAAATCCGCTTGATCCGAAACTTTTATGGCCCTCAAAATGTTTTTAATGGTGGACGATCATTCAACACTATTTCCTGTAATGTGGTCCACTTGAGGTTGGCATATATCTCATTTTTGGTCTCATGCTGTAAAATGATCTGTAAAAATGGATGAACGGAATGGATGAAACACATGGTGGGGCCCACAAATCATCGACCACCAGCGACGGGCCTGGTGGCAGGGGGAGTAGCCAATCCGTTTCCGGCAGTAGCTTCCGGTGGGCGGGCACTCGTAATTGGCGTCCCAAGATATCTGCCGGCTGACAAGTTTGAGATACGGGAGGGTGCCACGTGGCGACAAGAGATTCTCCCAACGAGGCTCGATGATTTGTCCTCTTTAGGGCAGTTGGGCTCTAGGAAGTACGAACTGCTACCAGCCAAGCAGCACGGCCGGGAGCCACGAATGCTGCTAACGTGCGCTGTGGAGCTGACTGCAAATCTGCAATACGGGCCGAGAATTGCTAAGGCGATCCGCGCGAGTATTAGAGCAAAGAGGCAATCGTTAGCACACGTGTGCTTCATCGGGTCGCTGCCTCGCTGGTCAAGTGAGCATACGGCGGCCTAAAAAGAAGCTGGCTGTTCCTCACAGGCATTACACGTGCGTAAAATGGACGGTTGGTAAACTGATGACCCATTGTTCGGCCCACCCAACGAGGGAACGGCCATACAAGTACGTTACAGTACATCGCAGTACCGACCCGATGGTGGCCTCGATCTTGTAGCTTTTGTCACACTGGCACGTGTGGCCCGCGTACTGGATCTACACGCGCGCGCCTTCTTAGTAGAGTGTTTCTGCCCGTAAAATAGTCTCGGGATTTGGTGTTCCGTTCTCCCTCACGTGGGAGGATATTTCCTACTCCTGACACGCGTGTAGGGTGATTCGGCCAGAATAGCTTGATATGGTAGGCAGAGGTACGAATGTACCGTTGCTGAAAAACCACGTGCGAGCGAACCATGCGGCCAGCAAATGAACGGCTGGAATAGGTTGACTCTGAAGTAGCAATGGTTCAGATTCAGCGAAGAAAATTGCTTTTGTTGCATTAAGTTTTTCTTCTACTTCTTTTTTTTTTTATACTTTGAGCGTTGCCAAGAGATTCGCACCTCACGATTGATACGTGCATCGCGGGAAGAATGTGCCAGCAGGGTCCACGTGTGCAAGATGCAAACCACTCATCTGACGGGCCCCAGGCTGTAGATGCTTTGGTCCAAAATCAAGACGATCTACTCACTAGGTGGGTTAGATGAGTGTGAGAACACCACAGAATTGAAGGAAAAATGGCCAACGGTGTACATTTATTGCACACGGCCAAACCTAAATACCTGATGA
Organism: Magnolia changhungtana; assembly: GCA_030180095.1. Taxonomy (NCBI): domain Eukaryota; kingdom Viridiplantae; phylum Streptophyta; class Magnoliopsida; order Magnoliales; family Magnoliaceae; genus Magnolia; species Magnolia changhungtana. Next base: position 3,282,997 of record JASAUF010000330.1, on the reverse strand, counting down.
GAAGACCGGCTTATTTTTCGCTCAGGATCTATAAGGTGGAGCCCGCCTGATAAGTGGACTGGATTACGCGCATGGTGGCCAGGTTACAACCATTGCAATTTATTCCGGAGGCTGGATCTACTACAAAGGTTTGTAAGTTAAGCTAAGGCAGCAAAGCTATGTGTGGGGCCCACCGTAATGTCTGAAGGACATCTGATCTGGCCATCACAGAGACCAAAAATCAGGCCGGCCCAAAACTAAGGTGGGCAACACCATAATCAACCTAAAATCTCTAAAATCACGTGGAGTGGCACATATCTGTTTTTTAATGGGCTGATCTCTATGGTGTCCATTCATCCTGGTGGGGTGCATCTTCTTAATGGATTGGATGGCATATGAAAAAAATACGCTGGGCTCCACACAAATTTAAAAGGTTTTTAATAGTAGGTATTCCCATCCCAACTGTTCCCCATCGTGTCACCTAGCTGAGTATTGGATCGGATTACTGGGTGCTTAGATCATCTGATGGTCAGGATCATCTGATGGAGTACATATCCACACATGGAACATTCCACAATGCATCCCAGCAAATCGATAGCTTGGCCAGACGTGAACCCATTGTTGGGTGACGTGGATCAACGCCTCTCGGTCAAATGCGGACAATAGATTGTACTCATCGATTTTCATTGATGGCTAGGATCATCTGATAGCCTAGATATTAAGGCGTGAATTTACCAGAGCAACGGTTTAGATTACTATTACATAGGTCCCACCTGAAACATTTCCGTGTCAAACGGACAACGTAGCTTCCAGTGATCGAACATGGTGCAATACAAACAAGCTTGGCTATCCCCTCGTGCAACTCTGCTGGTGGATATACATGCCAACCTGGCATGCGTGTAGTACATCTGAACCGTGTATCTGGTGGGACACTCCCGACGGATCATCTGGACGAAAAAACTCAAACTGGTCAACTTTCTGATAGCAACGTATCTATTGGAATAATGAGCGACCTAGAAAAGCTTTTGAACGTGTGTATTGTTGAAAGTTGATCACCGGCTTGAGTTTTTGTTCAGGCTACATGCAAGTATGTCTCACCGGATAGACCTCTCGGATGTTCCACACATGTGCCAAGTACACCTCGTGAGAGGTAAGGAACGTTGCTTTCGTCATTTGCAAACGTACGATGGCGCAAGTCACCAACATATGTTATACAAACGATGGATATACATCAAACCATAAATATATTATCTACTGAGAAATGTTCATATAAAACATTGTACGGTAACTTTGACATACAACGCCTTCTTTCCTGCCATTGTCGCATTTTTCTTTAATATCCTGACCGTAGGAGATGTGGGACACACTATAAAGATCATCTACGGCAAAAACCAGGATGATCCATTAATCATCGGCCCATGGTCTGAAGATCATCTACGGCAAAAACCAGGATGATCCGTTAATCATCAGCCCATGGTCTGACTCAATATATGTGTGTGGCCCACCTAGGGAATGGGTTATTGTTCTCAATTTTCTGCAGACGATCTACATGGTTGTTCACCGTTTTCCGACTCAGATGTTGTACCAAAGTGACACGTTAGGGGAAAATAAAAACATTGTATATTAAGGTCCATAAAGCTATATCTAGACACACACACATATATATAGGTGGACTTCATGGGAACTTCTCGTAAAGTTGAGCTGCGTCAAATATCTATCCCATCAATCAATCAATGCACCTTTCCATGATTTGTTTGTGCCACACCACATGCAAACGTTGAGAGAGGGGTTACCCTCCATTAAAACATTCATAATCATATATTGGGCACATCGAGATGTGGTTCACAAATCTATCCCATCTAATGTGTCCCACTTGGATGAGGGGTTAGACCAACTTTCAGATGCATCTAAATTTCAGGTGGGCCCCACCAAGTGCTTTTATATATTTTAGACATGTCTTCACATGATTTTAGATGGTATGGCTCACTCGAGTTCTGTATACGGCTGATTTTTGAGATATCCCATAATTTAAAGGGTACCCATCAAATATATGGTGTTGATGTTCGACACGCATCATGGTAGGGCTTACACAGCTCGACCTCATGGGAAGTTCCCATGAGGTGCGTGACCGCATAGAACTAATATATATATATCCCATGAGGTCGAGCTGTGTGGGCCCCACTGTGATGTGTGTCAAACATCTCCCCTTATCTACTTAGAAATGTTAAGATAAAACATTGTATGGTAACTTTGACATACAATGCCATCTTTCCTGCCATTGTCACATTTTTCTTTAATATCCTGACCATAGAAGATGTGGGACATACTATAAATATCATCTACGGCAAAAACCGGGATGATCCATTCATCGAGCAGCCCATGGTCTGACTCAATATATGTGTGTGTGTGTGTGTGTGTGGGGGGGGGTTGGTTCTATGTGGTCGACACCTCATGGGAAGGGGTTGGTTCTATATGGTCGACACCCCATGAAAACTTCCCATGAGGTCTAGCTGTGTGGGCCCCACTGTGATGTGTGTCAAACATCTACCCTTATTACTGAGTAATGTTCAGATAAAACATTGTATGGTAACTTTGACATACAATGCCTTCTTTCATGCCACTATCACATTTTTCTTTAATATCCTGACCATAGAAGATGTGGGACACACTATAAATATCATCTACGGCAAAAACCAAGATGATCCATTCATCGAGCAGCCCATGGTCTGACTCAATATATGTGTGTGGCCCACCTAGGGAATGGGTTGTTCCCAATTTTTTGCAGGAGATCTTCATGGTTGTTCACCATTTTCCGACTCAGATGTTGTACCAAAGTGACACGTTAGGGGAAAATAAAAACATTGTATATTAAGGTCCATAAAGCTGTATCTAGACACTTCCATATATATATAGGGAAAAGGTATTATGCGCTCGAGCTCACGATAAGCTCCTATGAGATCGAGCTGTGTGGGCCCCACCATGATGCGTGTCAACCATCGACACCGTGCATTTGATGGGTCCCCTTTAAATTATGGGATATCCCAAAAATCAGCCGTATACGGAACTCAAGTGGGCCATACCATCTAAAATCATGTGAATACATGCCAAAAACATATAAAAGCACTTGGTGGGGCCCACCTGAGTTTTGAATGCTGCTGAAACTTTGTCTGAACCCTCATCCAAGTGGGACACACATAATGAATGGGCTGGATTTGCAAACTACATCTCAATTCGTCCAAAAAATGATTATAAATGTTTTAATGGTGCACGACCCCTCTGAACTTCTTTATGTGGTGTGGCCCACACAAGTCACGGATTAACTTGATTTTTGAGACCTAGGCCCACGATGGAACGGTGCATCTGATTGATGGGGTAGCTGTTCGGAACACATTACGGTGGGGCCCACAAAGCTCGACTTGATGGGACGTTCCCATCAGCTCGAGCGCATAGTACCTTTTCCCATATATATATGCACCATTTCATGGTTGGCCTCTATCTTAAAAATCCAGTCAAGTCATGATTTGTGTGAGCCACACCACATGCAAAAGTTGAGAGGGGTTACCCTCCCATTAAAACATTCATAATCATATATTGGGCCCACCAAGATGTGGTTCACAAATCCAGCCCATCCATTATGTGTGTCCCACTTGGATGAGGGGTTAGACCAACTTTCAGATGCATCCAAATTTCAGGTGGGCCCCACCAAGTGCTTTTATATGTTTTAGACATGTCTTCACATGATTTTAGATGGTATGGCCCACCTTCCATATATATATATATATATATATATATATATATATATATATATATATATATATATATATATATATATATACCATTTGATTTTTAAATGGATATCCCATAATTTAAAGGGGACCCATCAAAATATATAGTGTTGATGTTCAACAAGCATCATGGTGGGGCTCACACAACTCGACCTCATGGGAAGTTCCCATGAGGTGACTGCATAGATATATATATATATATATATATATATATATATATATATATATAGGGAAAAGGTACAATGCGCTCGAGTTGACGATAACCTCCCGTGAGGTCGAGCTGTGTGGGCCCCATCGTGATGTGTTTCGACCATTAACACCGTTCATTTGATGGGTCCCATTTAAATTATGGGATGTCTCAAAAATCAATTCATGAACTGTGTGGGTCATACCAACTAAAATTATGTGAAGACACCGTTAAAACATATCTGACAAGGGTGGGGCCCACTCCTTTGCATGTGCCTCGAAACTTGGTCAACCCTCATTCAAGTGGGACACACATAATGGATGGGCTGGATTTTCAAACCAGATCTCGATGGGCCCTCAAAAATGGTTATGAATGTTTTAATGGTGCACGGCCCCTCTCCACTTCTGTATATGGTGTGGCCCACACAAGTCATGGATTGACTTGATTTTTGAGACCTAAGGGCACAATGGAATGGTGCATTTGACTGATGGGGTAGATGTTCGAAACGCATCACGGTGGGGCCCACACAGCTCAGCCTCATGGGGCGTTAAAATCAGCTCAAGCACATTGTACCTTTTCCATATATATATATATATATATATATATATATATATATATATATATGTTTGTGTGTGTGTGTGTGGGGGGGGGGGGGGGTGATGGTTCTATGCGGTCGACGCCCCATGGGAACTTCCCATGAGGTCAAGCTGTGTGGGCCCCACTGTGATGTGTGTCGAACGTACATCTACCCTTATCTACTGAGAAATGTTCGTATAAAACATTGTATGGTAACTTTGACATACAATGCCTTCTTTCCTGCCATTATCACATTTTTCTTTAATATCTTGACCATAGAAAATGTGGGACACACTATAAATATCATCTACAGCAAAAACCAGGATGATCCATTCATTGAGCGGCCCATGGTCTGACTCATTATATGTGTGTGGCCCACCTAGGGAATGGGTTGTTCTCAAATTTCTGCAGGTGATCTTCATGATTGTTCACCATTTTCCGACTCAAATGTTGTACCAAAGTGACACGTCAGGGGACAATAAAAACATTGTATTGTATATTAAGGTCCATAAAGCTATATCTAAACCTATATATATATATGGGGTCGACTTCACGGGAACTTCCTATGAGGTCGAGCTATGTGGGCCCACTATGATGTGTGTCAAACATCTACCCCATCAGTCAGATACACCATTCCATGGTTGGCCTCTATCTTAAAAATCAATTCATGATTTGTGTGAGCCACACCACATGTAAAAGTTGAGAGGGGTTACACTCCTGTTAAGACATTCATAATCATATATTGGGCACATCAAGATGTGGTTCACAAATCCAACCCATCCATTATGTGTGTCCCACTTGAATGAGGGGTTAGACCAACTTTCAGACACATCTAAATTTCAGGTGGGCCCCACCAAGTGTTTTTATATGTTTTAAATATGTCTTCATATGACTTTAGATGGTATGGTCCACCTGAGTTCCGTATACGACTGATTTTGGGCCGGGGACCCATCAAATATATGGTGTTGATGTTCGACATGCATCATGGTGGGGCCCACCCAGCTTGACCTCATGGGAACATCATGGTGGGGCCCACACAGCTTGACCTCATGGGAAGTTCCCATGAGGTGCGTGACCGCATAGAACTAATATATATATATATATATATATATATATATATATATATATATATATATATATATATATATATATATATATGTAAATCCATACCCCATGGGAACTTCCCATGAGGTCAAGCTGTGTGGGCTCCATTGTGATGTGTGTCGAACATCTACCCCGTTCACCTTATAAGTCCCCTTTATGTTACTGAATATGCAAAAAATCATTTGTATACGGAACTCAGGTGGGCCATAACGTCTAAAACCATGTGAAAATATGCCTAAAACATATAAAATCACTTGGTGGGGCCCATCTGAGTTTTGTATAGGGCTGAAACTTGGTCTGACACCTCATCCAAGTAGGATACACACACAATAGATGGGCTGGATTTGTGAACCACATCTCCGTGGGCCCAATAAATTATTATGAATGTTTTAATAGGAGGGTAACCCCTCTCAACTGTTGTATGTTGTGTGGCCCCACCCAATTCATGGATTGACTTTATTTTTAATCCCTTGGTCCGCCATGGAATGGTGCATCGGACTGATGGGGTAGATGTTCGACACACATCACCATGGGGCCCACACAGCTCGATCTAATGAGAAATTCCCATGAGGTGACCTCATAGTACCATTTCCAACATACATATGTGCGCGTGTGCTTTTAATGTGTTTTCAATCTTATTATTTTCATTAGCTTCCCATCTATGTGCTTGTATTTTTTATCTTACTAAGGGATAGAGATGGCCGGACAATGCATGCATGTGCTTCTGATTTTCTTGGCTTGAGGAACAAGAATTCTCTTAATTATCACCAACTTGTAACATGTGGAATTATATTAAAATTATCTGTCACTGTAAACCACCTCCTCCATCTATTGTTCTTTAATCTTCGGTACAAATATATATTTTTAGCAACGCGACTCACGTAGATGCCAGTCGTTAGGTGGGCCACAGCTTATGATCAGAAATATACGGCTGAAGAAAACTTGGTTGAAGGTTTTGTTTTTTCGTTTTTACCTGTCTAATTGCATCTAAAATGGTGTCCCATCTAATGAGTGGACTATATTTATTTTTATGCACCAACGTCTAAATGTTAGACCCATCTGATGGATGGCTTGGCTATTGCATCTGTAAACCAAGTTGGGAGACGTGGTGGGGTGTGCATGAGCTGTCTTGTACGTATCGTGTGGGCCTAGAGAACCTCTTTAACATGTGTTTCTTGTGGGTAACATGTGTTTCTTTAACAATGAGGTTGAGTTGACCCTTGACTGGCGGGTAAACCTGATGGGTCAAGAAAACAAATTTTTTTGTTATATGAAATATAAGAAATTATAAAATATATTCGTATAAAATATATTATAAAATGTAAGAAATTACAAAAAAAAAAAAAAAAAAAAAAGGCTTAGTCATGCTGCAACCAGGACGGGCTTGATTATTAAACTGTATCATGTAACAAATGACATATAGCTCCATCGACTCAAGCAAATTACGAGTTGGCTAACTTGGTATTATGATGGTAGGCCTAAATTACGCTGGACCATGAGATTTGGGTAAGACTATAGGTACACAACCTTTGGTTCATGGCCATTTCTTTTACATGGCAGTGACTCCGACGTTACAAGTCATGCTTGGATTGTCATTACTTATTGGCTTGGTGATGTTCACGAGGGCATACCATGTTACAGTTGGCCCCATCTTGCTAAATCCACACTATGCCATCGTTCTCCTTGCTAATATTGAGAGGCTCCTTCCTCTGTCAGTCCAAGAATAAGCTTATTCTACCGTTGATTCGTGTGGGGTCCACAAATCCTGTGTGTGGCATCCAACCTATCTATAAGTACAGCTGGACACAGAGTTGAACCAAATCGACCTTAGCATATCTCCTCTCGGTTCAGCCAGCAGCCAAATCCAACTCGAGTTCAGCTCAACTCAATCCTCGAGCTTAATTGGCCAACTGTAGATGCTAGATCGAACATAATTAGCATATCTCCCTCCTAGGCTTTCGTAGATTGCCTCTTTCAAGAGCTTTTGCGTTTGTATGTTTGAAGAATTTTAATTTATGACTAGAGTTGCTGCTAGCTAATTTTTTCAATCCCATAGCCGACTAGACCCTGTACAAACGCCTAGGAGGGAGAATCCAAAAATTTTCAAACTTAAAATGACTCCTTAATTTGTGGCCGAAGATTTGAGATAAGGGACCATGATTATAGAAAGAGAATGTGTTAGACACTCTATCTGTTGTTACAAGATCTGACTAACTTCTTAGAGCTGGGATTAGCTTTTGCGCACTAATAATGTGATAATGTGTATGTAATATTATGTTGAATGTAATATTGTGGACTAATCAGTCCAAGTTTCTAATGGGCAGGATCCAACTATGTCGGTAAGCCACAGTGTATACGTTTGAACTAGCCGGTGTTGAGTGTTATGTATACGATTCGATGTATGTGGAATTGTGATGTTATGCTATATGCAATGCTTGTGACCAATCATAAGTTAATCGGCTGATTTGGTGATGGCAGGATCTAACTATATCAACAAGCCATAGAGCACACGTCCCAGCCAATTAGGTGTGAAAAATAATGAATTCAATGAGCATGGGGGTTGGGAGAGGAATGAGTATTACACTATGCTTAAATGAAGCCAATTGAATGTTGAATGGCCAAATGAACGACTGTGTCACAAGGACTACATCAAGTAGCTTGGATTAAGACTCAAATGGGCTAGGAAGCTTGGGCTCTGGTTAGGCTAAGCTCGACCAGGGTTGGGCTCTCTATTTTACTCACTCTCCTTGTTGGAGGGATGGAATGGCGAGGATAAGGATAGCCTAAGGGATTTTTTAAAGCTCTGGATTTTCTGGGATGATTTGATGATTGGGTATCTTTTGAATCTACTGAATGATTAAAATTGGAAGGGGATGGGGCTATTTATTGCCTCCAAGACTGGTTTTCTGGTAATTCCTGGTTAGTTTAGGCTTGAAAAGGGTTTTGGTCTGGATTTAAAATTGCCACATGTCTGCATCTCATGGCTTGAATTGGTTAGTAAAAGGATAAATATGTATTAAGGATAGGAGGCATAGGAGTCTCTTCTTCAAGGTCACACACTTCATGAAGTTTGTAAAAGGGAAAAACCACATGCTTGGAGATTTCTTACCAAGATAGGAGGCCACGCTTGGGGCCTCCTATCTTGGCAGGCAACCTCCTCCACTCGTGTATATGCTCTATTGTAAAAGGTGTTGCATTCTTGTTTTACATTAAACTCTAGTTGGGCTTTGATTCGAGCTTACTTTTGGGTTGGGCTTGGCTAGATGAGTTGACTGGGGTAATAAACTAGGTAGGTTGACTGGATGAGTTAACTTAAGGTTCTAGGATTTAGGATTCTAGAGTTTTAGGATTAGATTGATTGGTTGAGCTGGGTGGAGTTTCAGATTTGGATTAGGGTTCAGGGTTAGGGCTTTAGTCATCCATCTATACAATTCAACTTAATAAGCTTATTTGTCCGGGGTGGGGTATCTACACTAGCTTGACTCAGTTTCATCAATAGCTCGGGCTAACTCGAGCTCGAGCTCAAGCTTTCGAGCCAAGTTCAAGTTCAAGCATTTGACTAGAGTTCGACTTTGAGCTATCAAGGCAAGTTCGAGTTTGAGTTCGAGGTTGCACATAAAATCTAATGCATAAAATCCAATCCATTCTACAATAGAAGTGAAAATTGAAGATGACTTGTAGACAGAAAAGTGAAAATATTATAAACTTACAGTGTTCACAACATTAGATGTGTTTTTGTCTTTTTCTACTACAAAAGAGGAGATTCGTTTATCAAGCTTAAACTGTTATCTAATTCTTCATATAGGTACTCGTTCACCAATCTTGAATCAAAAGGTGGAGAGTGTTTTCTATCATACTCTTATATAGTTTGAACTAAAAATTTGAAGCTTTCTTTGTGAGCAAATTTATACGAAGTACCTAACACTTTGGAAAATACACTGAAACTGGAGATAAACTTGAATGGTTTGCTACTCTTATTCTTTTTTCTCGTGCTCGATCTTGCTTCGATATGATCATGTTGTCCTAGAGAACATTGTTGATATCTATAAGCCTCTTCCATATTATGTTTCAAGGTAAGTTGGAATTGCTATTTCCAATGCTAATAATCTGGCTTTCTCTTCTACCTTAAAAAAGTTTGGATGGGATGGAAGGTTTCTTATTTGAATCTAGAATGGCCTGAAAAAGAAGTTAGACCTCATTTGGAACTTTAAGACATGATTTTGAATCACTACACCGACATGCTAGGTGTAACATAAATCAATTAGTTTTATTAACAAACTTTTCCATACACAAACCATACATAATCTTCATTTTCTAGACCATAGGAAATGTATTAGAGAATTGTAGTCCCAATCCACACATAACTTTAACGTTTTTTGAAATTTCGCATTCAAACGTTAAATTATGTTACTCCATATACTTAATCTTAAAGGTGACCCCCTTATATATTTTATACTCTCTTTTATGTTCTCTATAGTATGGTAAATTATTTTCAGCCCTTATTGTATAATCAAGTTTAATATGTAAGCACAACACCTAAGTTGAAATATTTTTTCTTCAAAAAATAAATTTATGGTTACCTTGAACTAGTTACATAAGAATAAAATTACACTATTATTTGCTATAACATTATATAAAGTTATTGAAGAGATTTTATTTTTACTTTTTTTATGTTCATAAATAACTGTAAATGCAATTTGAAATAACCAAACTAGTATGAGAATGATAAATGTAATAGAAGTTCAAAATTTTCTTATAGAGTTTCTAATTTTTGTCAACGTATTATGCAGTTAATAAACTGTATACATTTATTTAATTGAACAACATTTTCAAATTAAAAATTAAACTTATTCTGTAGATCGATGCCAAAATAACTTTCAGCACTTTTATCTTCTCGTTTATATACATCTTTATGCACTATCTCTTCGTAGTGACGCGGAAGGCCTTCTCAGCTTGAGGGTTAAGGGATTTATAAAAATACATGAAAATTTTACTCTATATCATTTTAAAGGATTTTTCTTCAATGATCACTAATCTTGCATACCACTCTTTCAGTTTCTCTTTATCAAACTTATGAGTGAAAAATTTACCTTCAGAATTGCCTCTTTCAGCCTTGGTAAATGAAAGGAACTATTGACTTGGAATTGTGATTCTTGGACAAGGAGGATGGCTGATAGGGACGACCAAGTTGTCGGACAGGGACGAGCGAGTTGTCGGACAAGGACGGCGGGATTTAGGGTTGGGCTCAGACAGGGTTGGTCGGGATTTAGGGTTTCTCACGCTCAAGTCGGCTAGGGCAAGAAACTAAACAACCTAAATTTAGGGCCGAGCTCGGACAGGAAAGGACGATCAGAATTTAGTCTAGGCTCGGACATGCATGGACAGACGGGACAACAGTTTGCACTCCATTTGGCTAGATTGAATAACTAGAAAGGGGGGTGTGACACTCAGGTGAAAAATTAAAAAGGGCAAAGGGGGGTTAGGGCTCGGGGCATTCATGTGAAAAAGGGCAAATGGGATTTAGGGCTTAAGCGAGTGACTATTTATATTATTAATATTAATTTATTATATTTATATAAATTATATTATATATATTGATAATATTAAAATTACACCGAGTTTATCCTAGTTGTGTTCAAGTCATGCTTAGAGCCAAGTTGAGTCGAGCTCGGGCCAACTCAGACTCATCTCGAAATTTTTTTGAGCTCATTAAAACAACTTGATTTGGCCCAAACCCACTTTCGAGCCAAGTCAAGTCGAGCTTTTCCGAGTTGTGTCCAACTCTATTTATGAGAGTAACACTAGATTAAGGGCCTGTTTGATTTTCCAAATTCAGTGTAAATGCCCCATAAATAATTCAGTGTAAATGCCCCATAAATAGCCAATTATTACAATTTCACCTGTTTGAAATTACGATGGTATTTTTGCTTCGAAAAATAGTCCAAAATGATTGACATAAATTTGTGGGCCCCATCATCATGAATACGACAGATCTACGTCGTCCATCCATTTCACCAAAACATTTTGACCCATGATCTGAAGACTGAGGCAAATCTAACATTCAAGTGGCCCACACCAAAGTAAACAGTGGGCCTAAGAAGTTTTTAATGGTGAGTGTTCGAATCCATTTTTACTATTGTGTGGTCCACTTGAACTTTGAATCTACCTCATTTTTTGGCTCATGCCCTAAATTCATTAGGCATGATGGATGAATGGTGTGGATAATCTACATACATCACGGTGGGTGCCTCATATATTTGGCAGCATCCCCCGAATTAACATTAGAAAAAGTAAGAGTCAAATCAACTACAGGAACAGTGCGATAATTACACAGGGAAATAATTATTGCCCGTTTCCATGCATTTAACTTTCCTCTAAAAAATCAAACATGCCCTAAAGTAGGATACCTAAAAAATGATCCAAGTGTCATGTAGGCCATGACATGAATTTCAATGTTTTAAGAAGATCTTACATTAGAAATAGTGCGCTTAAATAATGATTGTATATACCTAAATTTTTTAGGTCACGGTAGGGACTAGCCACTGAACAGGTTATATAGGGGTATGCACAACATGGTAGGCTCCACGAAAAAAAAAAAAAAAAAGAAGACAGGAGATAATCATCCAAAAACTTCCACTTTTTTTTTTTCGTTCGTTCAACTTTCATGGTAGGGTCGATGATGGACGGGTTCGATGACATACAGGCCCCGGTGGGCCAAAGGGGCAGCCCTTGTAGAATAAGCTTATTCTTCCAGAGTTGGGGAGGAACCAGCTTCAGTGAATGAAGCTGTTTTTGCATACGTGCGTATCTTTGTTTAAGGGGAGAGGTGAAGCTGGGACTGAAATTTATTCAACACTCGTGCTTCAAGAGGGTTGTACGGACTTTAATATTTTAATACAAAAATGTGTTATTCTTTGTGTGGTCCACTTCATGATTATCATCTTTACTCAGTGGACCCAAATATAAGTCTTGAGACATTGACACTATACCAACTACCACAGTAGAGGTTGTGATAGAGTTGCAGTTTCCCGGTATTTCAAATGAGGAAAATTTCGATACTCTGGCAGTTTATTTGGATGATACACAGGAACCTAGAAATTGCAAACGTTGCATATAATTAGGTAAAAATCAACTATTCAAAATATGTTTCCAGTTTAGATGTATCATGAACGAAAATTACGCTTAAAATTGATAGTTTGAATATTGGATTGGTGGACAACTATTGGACGGTTAAAAATGAAGAGTATTTTGTGGTCCTATTCCAACAGAAAATGTGTCCACAAATCAGAGGTTGAGATTGTTCTTCCCTTGTAATTTTGAGATTGTGACTTAAGTGCAGTGGGTTCCGTAGTTTCACCGGTTTACTTTGAGTTAATTTATGCCACAAATATAGCTTCTAAGTGCCTGTGTATGAAGGGTAATGGGCTGGCTGAGTATCACATAACACCCATTTTTAATACGCTGGCAGCATGCAGAGTGATGCATGCCCGCCGCCTCTTCACACATGGCATGCATGAATCTTGATTTCAAGAATCTGGATCCTCTCCCTCTCCTTCCATAAACACAAATTCTATATTTCATTATATTGTGATTGTTTCACGTCATCGTTACTCACATTTTCTGCGACGTGATGATGTGGCCCAATGACATCGCGACAAACATGAACTCCAGTCCGTGGCAAGTATAATATCGGGACTCTGATTTCAATGGTCCAGATCATGCGTCTCTCATTAGATAGGGCATAGCCCTACAATTAAATTGACTGAATGATCATCACCCTTCGCATGCGCCCAACGTGTCCACCAATGGAGGGTCGGGATTAACTAATTTGGCACATCGGTGGATGGTCCAATGCCAAATTGGACCTTTTAAGAAGAGGCCAAGCCCACTTAAAAAGCTTTGTAGGTTTAACGTTATCCTGCGATACGATATGCGGGGCCCACCGTAACGTATGCATGACAGCCTATATGTCCACTCCGCCAACTCAGGTTCTCCTCAGCTTCCAAAAATCAGAGCACGCCACATGTGTGGGGCATGCCATGCTTTGTATATGTCATCCAATCCATTCAGAAGATGTGCTCGATCGGGTTAGTGAAATTCGCAGAAATCAAGGTCATTTCGAAAGTCAAGTGGGTCACACTATGTGATTTTAAATATTTTAAGCATGATTTTACATGGTGTGGCTCACCTCATGAGATGTGGATCGGACTAACCTTAGTCGTGATGGAGAACATAATGGAAGGATTGGATATCATACACACATCATGGTGGTCCCAACACATGGCATTATAAGTTAAGATTAGCTTACAAAGCTATGCAGTGGATCAGCTCAAGTATGTCATATCATGATCGAAAGGGACGGGGCTTGACATTGAGGACCCGAATTTCCTACAACAAAGAGCATGCCGAGAAATATATAGCTGTGGGGCCCACCTCTTGTGTGAATGTGACACATTAATTTTTTTTCATCATCTATTCAAGCTCATGTTACCGCATGGAAAAGATCATTGATTGGGATGTCTTCCATTGAAACCTTCTAGGTGCCGACTCAAGTTTTGTATGGGGTTGATATTTAATTTTAAGAAGAATCACCTTATGAACTTTAGACTGCATGTAAACATCACGGAGGGTCCCAGAAGGTATAAGGATGGGTCTATAAATGGTTCATTATGGTGCAGCCCATTTGAGCTTCGGATCTGCTTGATTTTTTAACTTGCGACCGCCGCGGGCATTACACTATGGATGTTACACACACATCAAGTTTAGCCCTACCCGACCAAAACCCAAAAACAAGCCCATTTATGACCTAAATGGATAGGTCAGGCCTGGCTAACGAATGGGGCAGCCGCCATGCCCCCAAGCTTGATTTCTAGACATGGTCCACAGATGCCACCCCGTCTGAACCCACCATGCAGTGTCCAGGAAAGAGCCCTGGCTGAAAGAAAATCAAATTTGACGATTATTTATTATTTTTTTAATATTTTAAGGCAGCGTTTGGTTGCACCAAATATAGTGAAATTTTATGATCTTTGGTGCAACGGACGTAGACTAATTTTGAAAAGAAAAGAGATAAAAAAAGAAGAGGAAACGAAGGTGGTTGGAATAGAGTAGCTTGACTTCCTTTATGTCAACCACCTTCTCAAGTCAATAACCCAAATTTCAAGTTTCCAACTTGCTCTAAGATACGCCAAACGGCTCTAATCAAATGTCATTTCTTTCCTTTTTCCTTTTTCCTTTTTTTAGAACTTTTTTCCTTTTTTGGGTCCATACAATGCAAAATTCATTAATCTAAACCAAGTTGCATAAATAAATAAAAACGCACGTGCACACACGCATACAAACAGGTTCAATAGCTAACCAAGGGGATTTTGGAAGATTGAGTTATTTGGCAACTTAAGATGAATCGGTCCGTTAGATTTTTCTGATAGGCGTTACTTCACGGTGGGGCCAACCTTATGAACGGATTGGATGTTATACAAAAATTAGGATGTTGATTATTATATCCTAGTTGTCTGTGGAACCTTAAAAGAAGGTCGTCTGTGGGACCTTCTCCTTTAAAATAATACTGCTTGAGTTTATCTTATTATCCGAAAATCTTCGTAAGTACTACTAATCAAGCAGCACGTGAGATGCACGTGTGGATGGTCTAGCCATGAGCCCAAACAAACTTTCATCACTGTGAGTGTTCGGTTTTTCTTTCTGAGGTATTTTGTGGTCCGTTAAACAATATTGTGCATTATCTGATATTATCTTTGCATATCACACTCCAATCTATAATGATTATCCAGTCATTGATTTAGACTGTCCATGATTGAGGGTCGTCACTTTGGACGGTTGAGATGAAGGGTCAAGTGAGGAGAAAAGGAGAGAGAGGTGTGGGGAGAGTTATTTGTGTTGATAATTACATATGGTGCTACTTTATTTTTTTAAAAAAATTGTCCAAACACAAACATCATGTAGAAAAATAAAAACAAACGAAATCATCCAAGTAACATTTCCAAATAGATTAGATTTTAGAATTAAATGTGTTGTTTTTTATGTCTTAAATCAATTCAGAAACAGAGTCTGTCAATGCCATTGACAAACCATTCGATGCAATCAAACAACTAATCGATTCCATCGAGAAATTCGAAATTTCTTCAATTGGTTGCTGGACTATTTGGGTACCTGTTCAATGTCATCGAGCTAAGTTCGATGCCATCGAGACTCATCGAAGTGTAATCAAGAAAATCCAATTTTGTATGTTTTATTTCTGGATTGTTTTGATGTTACTTCAATGCCATCGAATGTATCACAGAGTTGCGTATCTGTAGAATTTGTTTTCGATTTCGATTGTGATTCTACCTAATGTTATATATATATATATATATATATATATATATATATATATATATATATAGAGAGAGGGAGAGAGAGAGAGAGAGAGAGAGAGAGAGAGAGAGTGAGTGTGTGTGTGTGTAACGACTCGAAAAATTCAGTACAATGGCCCGAGTACCACCTCAGGCAGAAATCGCTTAGGATCAAATCTTTAGAAATTTGACAAAGTTAACTAAGTGTTAAACTAGATTAGCCATGAAATCCGCTAGAATCGCTTTAAATACGATCTGCAAGACCCAAAACTTGTAAAATCATTGACGCTATGTTACCCTAAAATCTAGGATCAAACTCATTACCCGACTGCTCTCGGGAGCACATTGAAACTCCGTATCAGATCTGGACTACACATCGAAAGTCCGAATAATACGAAGTTATAGACTTAGGACCACCTCGCTGGGCTTGATAACCATCTCGGAGATCAAATCTAGATTGTGTACCATGGCTGTTCGCTTGAGTCCGGAGCGAGGAGTGTGAGAATACTTGGTTTTTTTCTTTATAAATAAATATCTCAAATAGTAATCTGAGACTTGTTATTTGCGGACAATTTGTAAGCAACCAGACCATCAGAATCTGACCCAAATACACCCTCGGATCAGGAAAAATTTCATATACATGGCAGTGTACTTGAAATATCTGATCGAGTTTCACTGACCGTTGAATTGAAACTGGTCCGTCACGCGTGATCTAGGAATCCAACTGAGACGAAAACTTAACTCCACCTAGATCCGGAGTCTGTGAGCTTAAGTCCGACCTTTGGCTCAAGGGGGGCCGCCAGAAGTGCTCCGTTGAGCTGGAACAGGCTCACTTTGGTTATAACCTAAGTATACCTTGGCCCTAAGTCTGTTTTGGTGTGATTTTAGGCTATATAAGGACCTTAGAACCCTCTCTCATTCAGCCATACGAATTTGAGAGAAACTCTAGGAGAGAGAAGAGAGAAAAGAGAGAGAAAGTGTGAGAGAAGTGGGAGAAGCTCCCTACTACTTTCCCCTGCCGTTCTACAAGCTGAACCACTCAAGTCTACGGCGATTCCGACCTCGTTTCTAGGTAAAAAACCCTAACCCTAATCTATTCTGGGGTTGTGATGGTTATAGGTTAGAAATAGCTAACCTATTTCATTCTGTAGGTTACCAAACTGCCGAATACGAAAGCTTAGCAAACCTATCGGATTTGTTACGATTTTACAATAAAAGGTGCGGACTTTAGGTGTATAGGTTATGGTTTTCAACGCTTTCAATGTCAGATAATGATAGATTCATGATCTGTATGTAATTGCACATGTATAAAGTCTTGTCCGTTTCGCTTTTCGGTTATACGATAAATATGTTGAATATACTATATTCCTAGTATTTGTAGAAAGTACCGTATATGTATAAATTTTGAAAATGTGTTTACCATGATTATTTGCTATATGAACATATTATATATATGTAAAATACTTGCTTGGCCAAAGGACTCGCCCTAATAAATGTTTTGCTGATATACACTATGTATGTTGAAATGTGTATTCTAAGTGTTTGTGAAAATGCTTGTGAGAGTAAGTGCTTGGATGATGGTGCTTTAGGTGGGTGTTGAGATGGGATTCTCAATTACCTTAGACACGTATATGATTTCCTCTATGATTAGGTGTTTAATTTAATCACTTGCTTTGAAATATATGTGCTTGTATTTCTTGTTTACATTGTGCTTTGTAACATGCTTTATGACATGTTTGTTAACATGCTTGAATTACTTTGTTTATTATGCTTTACTCCACATGCTTTGAATAAGGATTAATTGCGTTTGGGACTATGATTATAGTCCAGACAATCGGTACCAGACTTGAGTTCGTGGTTGAGATTCATTTCGCCACGAATGAACTGTTTGACGAACCCGAGTCGTACTTCGGTTGACGACAGTGGTTAAGCCACGCGAAGTGCTTATGCACTTCATGTCATTCAGTTGATTGTGCGCTCGAGCTAGTCAGGCTTGTCAAGTAACCCGATATGTCTAATGTATGTTCACCATGTTTGGACGCTACTGCTTGAACCTAGGGTACCAAACTTACTAGTGAAATCCCATTAACCATGGTACCTCGATCCGCTAAGACTCATAAGCCGGGCATAGTGGTATGGGACACCGTGGTCGAGCTGTCGGCCTACGCTGGGGTCACGTGCCTCCCCGTAGTGACCAGTGAGCAACTTTGACTCGTGAGCCGAATACGGTGGTATGAGACACTGTATTCGAGTTGTCTGCCTACACTGATTGGTGATGAGCCCTTTGTAGTAACCTCGAGCATACTCTGAATTTGCGGTAAGGCGACGAGTTTTACCGCGGTGAATAGAGTATGAACTAGGCCTGTATCAATTCAGTGATGAACCGTTAAAAAGGTGATGGGGGAGTGGTGTAACAATTGCGTGTAACAGCCCTGACAGCCTTTGCAGCGCCCTAGAACCACACTATCGTATGAGATTATCTAGGTTTGACGACCCTAGAATGGATCATGTTTGGTAATGATACAAGGGAGGTACCTTAGTTTTCCAATCCTGCTGTTTGAAATGGACTAATAACAACTCGGTAACCATGCTCATCATCGCACTGCATGTGCCTGGAAGATGTGGAGCACTGAGGAATGAAAGCATGCCGCGAACGTAAAATGGTTTCACATGAGAGAGTATGTCGGTGAGAGCATGCATCATGACTGCATTCATACTTGCATTAATAAGAGTAGTTAGGAGTGTTTGATTGTACTGCTTTATCATTACTGCTTGACTGAATTGATAACATGTTAACCTATACTTTATTGTTCCACTGAGTTAGCTATTCACTCCCACGTTACGAGACGATGTTGTACACACCAACCAGACTCTGTCTTAGGTGCAGATGAGGTGACGACTCAGGAGGCTGAGCCGGACTATGACGAGGACCAGGACGAGTTCTCGTATATGCAGTATTCTGGTGGCTTTGACTAGACTGCCTGGATCGACGGGACTTACAAGGCTTACTTCTCTAGTTGTATTTTTTGACATTTTGATCGTAAAACAGATACATGTATATGGTGACTCAGTTGGGTTCATACTCTGGAGATTGTGATGGTTTTGTTTCTTTTACATACAATTATATACAGTTTCAATCTTTCGCTTGCCTTTATACAATTGATCTGGAGTTTGAATTACTGTTTGGGTATAATCTCACTCATGTTTATTGCACTAACACAGACAACATTTAATCATCATTATCTATGTTGCATAAGTGATGTTTTGGAACTCGAGAGTTGAGTTGCTACTCGACCCTCGAATTTCAGGGCGTTACAGAGAGAGAGAGAGAGAGAGAGAGAGAGAGAGAGAGAGAGAGAGAGAGAGAGAGAGAGAGAGTAATGGTCTCCTGTGAACTATCCCGCACGATACCTTGGTGCAGTCCAATTCCCACCGCAAGAGACCCTTGTGCAGACGCGGATTGGCTAGATGCTACTGAATTTGTGGCCTCACTATGATATACGTTTTGTATCCACGCCGTCCATCTATATGGAGAGATCATTTTAGGGTGAAATCCAAAGAATGAGTGACATCCAAAGGTTCGGTGGACCTTACTACAGAAAACATTAGGGAGAGTGATGTCGCCTTAAAAACTTCTAAAGGCCATAAAAAGTTTTCGATGAAGAATATATTTATATTTTTCCTTCTTTAAAAATGGATGAACAGAGTGGATGAAACACATACATCATGGTGGGCCCATAGAGCACTGACCACCAGCCACACCAATCTGATAGAGTTACTCAGTACGCTCTTATCGTAACAAGTAAACAAAGTTGGGCCACTTTGAATGTATGTGGTCTATCTAGACCGTCCATCCATTTTTCCATCTAATTTAAGGGGTTGAGCCCAAAATTGATGCATATCCAAAGATCAATTGGATCATACCATTGGAAACAATGGGGATAATGATTTCCACCGTTGAAACCTTTTTAGGCCCCACAGTGATGTTTATTTTTCATCCAACCTGTTCATAAGATCATACAGACATGGATGAAGGGAAAAACCAAATATAAGCTTGATCCAAAACTCGTGTGGCCCTCCAAGTATTTTTCAACGGTAGACATTCAATTCAACTGTTTCCTATTGTGTGGTCCATTTGAACATTGGATATACCTCATTTTTTTGTTCAAGTATTAAAATTACCTGTTAAAATGTATGAACAGAGTGGATAAAATAAATAAACCATGGTGGACCTCACAAAGTTTACTCAGTACGCTAAGCGTAGTGAGTTACTCACCACGCAATACGCTTCCTAGCACTGGGCCTCACTCTACAGAAGTGACGTCACCAAGTTCTGTGGACCCCACTAATGATGTATGTGTTGTATCCACAACATCCATCCATTTGAAGATATTATTTTAAGCCATGAGCCAGAGAATGAGGCAGATCCAAAGCTTTAGTGGACCCCACCACAAAAAAAAAAGAAGCAAAAAGATTGATGCCCACCGTTGAAACCTTTCTAAGGCCCACCATGATGTTTTTTTCAAAATCCAACCGTTCAAAAGTTAACAAAGATATTAAAGATGGGAAAAATATAAATTTAGGCTTGATCGAAAACTTCTTGTGGCCTTTAGAAGTTTCTAATGGTGATGTCACTCTCCCCGCTATTTTCTATAGTGGGGTCCACTGGAGCTTTGGATGTCACTCATTCTTTGGATTTCACCCTAAAATGATATCTTCAGATGGATAGACGGTGTGGATACAAAACATATATCATGGTGGGGCCACAAATTCAGTAGCTGCTAGCCATTCCGCGCTCGCACAAGGGTGTCTTGGGGTGGGAATTGAACCGCACTAAGGTATAATGCAGGATGGTTCGCAGGAGACCATTACTCATATATATATATATATATATATATATATATATATATATATATATATATATATATATATATATATAAAAGGTGATTCGAGGCTTGTTTGAATTGGGTTTCTTTAAACTCTTGTAATTTTTGCTTTCATATATAGTGATTATCTGTCATTTTGTGCCGAGATTTTTTCATGTATTCAGTGTATGTGTTGTGCTTGATTGATGCAATTGATTACTTCACTTGATTCATCTCCGTGTGTTTCCGCAGTCTCCCAATAAAATGTTTACAACATGCCTTGTATTTTTGGACCAAATTCTGAATGGTTGTCCTGTAAAGGTTTGTAAAATCAGATAAAATGGTGAAAAATGAATGTGTAGCATTTTCAATACTTTCTTTGGGTGGCGAGTTATAATGGCACAATGCTGTGGTTACATGGCATGTACCTACACCAATCCAACAGTCCAAATCATAGGTTTCATTTTGGACCGAGGATAGCACAGAAAATCACGCTTATCGGATGATCTTAACCATCCTTCCTAGCCTGTTAAATTTGAACCGCTAATCATTTTCCTTTTAGCCATCCATTCTATGGCCGCCAACTGGATAGTTAAAAATCAGGACAGTGTAGCATTTTGACAATGCTCCATCCGTTTGATGGACTCTTAAATGAAGCCCGAGCCCGGTCCAATTATTAAACAGTCTTAAAATTTCAGCCCCAGCCTGGCCCTCAGACCTTGCATTCCAACCTAAGCCCGGCCTGGAGCAGCCCTACATGTCTGTGACTCTGTGGGGCTGTTGCTGAGCTCGGTCTGGGACAAGCAAATTCAAAATTTTAAATGGGCCTACCTCAAATAAGAAAACCGGCCATAGGCTTTCTGGATTGACAGCCTTGTGTGAACCGACCATGATGCAATCTAGAATTTTTTTTTTTTAAAAAAAAAAAGAAGATAAAAATTAAAATTAAAAAAAGCATGCACTTGCTATTATTTCTGCATTTGTTGTTAGATGGAAGACTTCGAGATTTAAGAATTACCGAGGAAATGTTGAGA
Organism: Magnolia changhungtana; assembly: GCA_030180095.1. Lineage (NCBI taxonomy): Eukaryota > Viridiplantae > Streptophyta > Magnoliopsida > Magnoliales > Magnoliaceae > Magnolia > Magnolia changhungtana. The sequence goes on along the minus strand of JASAUF010000330.1, from coordinate 3,261,118 downwards.
TTTAAAACATTGACTTTAAAGAGGCGTAGACCTAGAGAGAGAGAGTGTCTGAGATCTGAACCCTTCATCAGTTACGAGGCTGGGATTACACCCTGGACCCATTTTTTTTTATTTTTTTTTTAAAGGCCAGTCAACACATCAGGTGGGTCACACACGAAGAAAGTAAATGGACAGGTAAGACTAATTGAGAAACAGCTCAGATATATTGTATATGTGTGGGGCATCTGGTGATCAGATCAGCCAGTTTTCTTTTTCCCTGACAATGTACGAGCGGCTTGAGTAAGGACACCTTTGCAACGTTGGCAATTTCATTATGTCTGGGTGCTCGATTGAGATAAGGTGGAGGTTGGGCAAACAACGGATTGACGGCTCGTCCGAGTGGGATGTGACCCGGAAAGTCCAATATGCTTCCATACCACAAGTCAGTAGTGCAGATGAGCCCGATTCAGACGATTAACACATTAACTGGTGTCTAGTGTCTTAAATCTTTTTTGGAACAGGATTTGTCAGTAGACCACTAATTTGATAAACCAGTCATTGACATATGTTTGATTTCATGGAGAAAATTCAAAAAAAATCCTAGTTGATTGCTGGATAATTTTATATATTGCCACTCAATGTCATCGGTGGGTTTTCGATATTTGTCAATGCCATCGAAGGTCCCATTGAATGCGTGCGCAGAGTTACCTAAGTGTGTGATTTGTTTCCTATTCCAGTTGGGTAATATATATACCAGCTATAATCAGGATTATGGCAGGGATTAAGAGAGATTAGGACTTTCTAAATTATTTTAAAGTGTTTAAGGGCATAGCTAGGGTTTCAAAGAATATTCAATAGTTGTTCAAATCGAGGTGATCGTCGATCTCTTGTAATATTACTTTTATAGTGTGTTACACTCACTTTGTGCCGTGATTTTTCCAGCAAGGATTATTCCAACGTAAAATTCAGATTGACACTTTGTTTCGGTGATTGTGATTACTTTGATTGATTATGCTCTATGTGCTTTGTGACTCCCAATACTGACTCAGGTGAGTCACTACATGGCTCAGGTCTAAACTCCGAGTCACCGAGTCAAAAAACCATAGGAAAAACCTTGAGGTTGATCTGGGTACACTGCATCATGGATGGGCACTTGCCTTATATCTCACGTATCTGATGATCCTCACCATCCAACAGAGATCGAGAAGCACAATGAGAACTCCAGCCAATTCAGATCATCTGATGGGAGAGATTATTGATTTATCTTGAGTCGACCATAGGGCCACCATCTGATCAACAATTCAGACCAGAAGGTTTGCACAGATCGTTTGCGGGTTCCAACACAAGCTCAATCCGAGTATATCAGCATTGGACCCTTGGGCCCACCTTTGGCCATGGCCTAACCCAAAAGCCTTAAGCAGACATTCTTTCAAAGTGTTTTACAAGAGGTGCGGCCTGTTGACATGGAAAATCTGTCACCTAGAAAGACACTACAATGTCCTGTTGAAACCCAAGTCCTACCTGACCGAAATATGAAAATTGGAGGGAGCTGTTTCTTTGATATGTACTCCAATGTCCAAAATTAGCTAAGGGCACATTGTTGGGGCATTGGATCTATTCAATCAAATGGCTCATGTTACAAGATGGCTAAGAGATGACCTGTGCGTCCCACCCATCAGATTTCTTCGGGAAGCAAACCAAGTCGGAGGTTTTGATAGATTTATTTTTTATTTTTTTATTTTATTTAACCCACACCCCAACACTTAAGTTTGTAAAGAAGAAAAACTTAAAAATCAATGATTAGATTTTATCCGAAGAAAACTCAATCAATGAATTATCATTGTTGTTTGCTTTCTTTTTCTTATTTTTTCTTTTTTTGAAGTTGCTGCTGTTGGGGATAAAAAATACCAAGTCCCGAGACTCGGACCTAGCGCCTCGGGTCGCCGCCCCGCGTCGCCGAGGGATATTTCGGATCCGAGGCGGATTCATAAACTTTGTAAACCGAGGCGAAAGATAAGTCGGCCCGGACGACGTACCGCATGCCAGCCCAGAGTGCGCATCGGTGAGCTCCTTGCAGAGTATCGGTGATAAAGGAAGGACGCCAATGCAAACAAGGCTTCATCCCAAATATCTCGGGATAAGATTCCCGATCCCGAGGTTCACGGGATCAGATGAGGACTAGAGATGGGCACGATTCTAACTCCGTGATACGAGGAGAATAATTCTCTTACGATTGCACATTACTTGGAGGAGAATCCTCCCACGGTTAAACTCTCCAACAGCTATAAAAGAAGAACCTCCATCATCTCGGGAGGTACGCAAAAACCCCTTCAAAAACCCCTTCAATACATTTAGACCCAGAATCCAGGCCTGACTTTGGCATCGGAGGGTCCCCTGCTCAAGCCAGGGTCTCCTTTGTCCCTTCTCTCTGTGCAGGTATACGAAGGTCTAAGGGGACAATCCAGATTTTTGCATCAACAGCTGCTAATCATTCAATCTAGAAAGTCTCTCCCAGATTTATTTTAGAGGAATGAGAGGTGAGAGCCAAACGCATATCAACCATTAAAGCATGGCCAATGAGAGACAAGAGCCGTCCACACAAATATATCCACACGTATGGAACATGTAATGCATAAGGAGAGAAGGAGATCTATAATATCATTGTGATTTTGTGGTTACCATCCAATCATAGTGGGACCCAGGACTTGGCCAGGAAGATGATCCTGATCATCTGGGGACCTTAAAAGAAATCTTATCCATGTTGGGACATGATTATGAACGATTGGTGATGGCAATCCTTTCCACAACCGTCCATTTTTTGAACATGTGTGGCTCACCTGATGATGGGTTTCACCATGGCCTTTTAATGCATGCGCTGTATCTCGTTCATGTATACCACATTGGCACCGCGTGTGGTACTTTGTGACCTGTGTGCGGATACATACCCGAAATGGTATTCCGCATAGAGAAACGTAGGACTTAGAGCTCTCATACGTGTTCATGAAGCGTGTGGAAGTCATGCAACCAATGCATAAAGTGTGTTGCCTGAGAGACCTTACATATGTGGGTATAAGATCTGGACCGCTCATTCAGGCCCCTCACCTAGTAGACCAACGTTAGTAGTTCACAATCCAAAATTCACATGTATATAATGATAGCTAAGGGTGGTAATTGGGCGGGCCACAATTGACCCCGGCCCAGCCCTATTCTGGTAAGTCTTTCACCCTAGCTCTAATCGGGCTGGAAAGGACTTGGCCCTATAAGGTTGCCTTGTAACGGATAGATTTAAATGATCAATGCTATATATACACACACACACACGCGGGTCTCCTACGAACCAGTCCGCACGCATTATCTACGGTCTTAATGTGTGGCCAGCTGAAGTGGGCCTTAAGGTGATGTTTAAGTGAAATCCGAACTCGATCACCAAATGAGTTGCTCCATTTTAACTGTGATTTAGTTTGGCCATTCAAAGGAAATTAGGTGATCCTAAGTGTGGTTGCCGTCCATTCAAGAGAATGATAAAGTCACGTTTTCAAAACAACCAGCTAAAAATTCTCGTCATCAATGCCTTTGTTTAGTAGTTCAGTTCAATTCAGCCGTAAACGTTGACCCACCTTGATATGTGTTAAATATCTACCCCAACCGTCCATTTTGCCGGCCCATTTCAGGGCATTGCCCAAAAAATGAACCAGATCCAAATTTTATGGCTACCGCACCACAAGAAACAGCGGTGATTGAACTCCAGCTATTAAAAACTTCCTAGGGCCCATCATAATGTTTATTTTTCATCCATCCAAACCAATAGATGCCACACTAAAATTTAGGGCACGAGTGTAAAACTTAGCACATCCATTATATAGGTGGGCCATACTAAAGGCAAATAGTTTGGAGGGTAATTGTCATTTTATACACTATTTTTAATATTGTGGACCGTCGGGATCATATTTCAGGCCAGTTTTTCTGCTCTAAACCTAATTTAAGTCATTCACCTCATAGTCGGGGGGATTTTGGAAATGCATGACAATGGCCCTACACCAGCTGGCAAAAAATTTAACTAATATTTGGTAATCAGACAGGAAGCCTACTGCAGTGAGGCTCGAACCTTTCACCATGTGATGTGAAGATTCTATGGGGCTCATCTTAATATATGTGATTTATCAACACCATCCATCCATTTTTCAACACATTTTAGGACATGAACCCAAAATTGAAGGATATCGAAAGCTCAGGTGGACCATACCAAAGAAGGCAACGAGGATAATGAGTCCGCTGTTGAAAATTTTCTAGGGCACTGTTGTTTATTTCTCATCCAACCTGTTAATAAGGTCACATGGAAATGGATAAATGGAAAACACAAATATCAGCTTGATTCAATACATCTGTAGACCTGAAGAAGTTTTCAATTGTAGTCATTCAATTCCCATTGTCTCCTGTGTGGGGTGGTCCACTTGGAACTTCGGATATACTTCAATTTTGGTCTCAAACCTAATATGATCTGGAAAAATAGATGAACGGCGTGGATAAAACACACATCACGGTGGACACCACAAAGTTTTCACACCATGTAAAGGGTGGTGAGTGCTTCACTACACAATCAGTGAACTAGCTTAACGCTGTGTTTGTTAATGTTTGGAAAATAGATCAAGGTGGAGCCCACCTGAATCATGAATAGTGCTGATTTTTGGACCCGGTGCCTAACGCGGGATGCTGCATCTGATGTCCAGAGTGAATTTTACATACACATTGCGGTGGGCCCACTTGAATGGGTTAACAAACCTGACCGTAAATAGCTAATTTACGATCTGGTGCTCAGGAGACCAGTACTATATATATATATATATATATATATATATACACATACGCGCCCGCGCACACACACACACTCTTTTGGGTATCTTCCAAGTTCCATCTCATCCCCTGGTATGACTGTTTGGATCATTTAAACCTGATGCGGATCTGATGCAAGTTGACCTTAAACATGTAGGGTGATTGAAAATCGCTCACAGTTGTCTTTAAAACATTAATTCCTTTTTGTATAATGTTGGCCCACTTTGATGACTGGGCGAGGTGATTCATTATTGACCTGGGCCAGCCTGGTCTGAACACAGGGCCTAGAGTTCAATCCCGAGCCTGGCCCTTACGCTGAGTTTAGGAGGCTAAGGCCTGGCTCTACAGGCCCAGGCTAACCAGGCCAGTGCATCCAGCCCATTGCCACCCCTGACGCCTTATGAACTGTTCAAGTGGAAATGGGCGTGGAGATTTGTTGAATCCCTGAATTTGTAAAGCCATTTCTTGCTTTTTATGGCAGATTTGTCACGGACTTTTCCAAATGAATGGGTCTCGGTTAGCGATGTCAATGGGCCGGGCTAGCCTGCCTCTTGCCGGATTTGGGCTGGAGTACAGGCCCGAGGGCCGTGCTCGGGCCTTATTCAAGCTCATTTCTCAATCAGTTTTAAGTTTGGACCATCGTGAGTGCATCTGGGTTTGGGCCAGCCCAGCCCATTAGAAATTGTAAGGGCAGTTTTGTAATAAAATCAATATGTAAGAACAACTCTTCTCTCTCCCAACTTATTGCCTTGGAAAGAGCTTGGCCAGTCCATCGACACTGGCTCTAGTTTACCGTAGTACTGTACATCCGGGCTCTAGCTCACCATGGTCCCACCCGATTAGGATGGTTCCATCATTTAAACTGAGGATCTTGATATGTAAGAGAATGTCCCACGCACAGACAAAAAAAGAATGCGGGATGTACGGTTACATGGAAAAATGAATGCAAGTGAAGTACGAGAGAGAGAGTTTGTTTGACCCGTGTAGATAATCTCCAGGCTTCATGGAATTGTGGATGGTTTACACCGTCCATCAAGTGCTTTGGGTGTGATGAACCACTGTCCAAAAATCACATGATTGGACAATCTTAATTTACTATTGAATCATTGATAGATAGTACCGGTCTTTCATTTGATCTTTCTTCTACTGATTATTTGCACTCCTGCAACGCAGCTTGAAATCCATACCACTCATACTGGCGGACCCCTCGTGGATATTCCCAGGGACGATCTAACCGTTAGATTCTAGCAACAAATATAGGTGCTGGTCAAGGCTTTTTTATACGCCAATGGCTTACTCAAATCCAGCATTCAGGATCATCCGTACAGCCTGATCTTTCTGACGATGACCGTCCATTGGGCCCGGTCTGATGAGTGGGACGATCTCGTACACGTTTCCCACGACTGGTTGTGTGCGAGATGGAATTGTCTATCGTTTATTGTTTGACTTTTATTTCGTCAAAGTACGGCGGGAATTCCGCGTCTTACACGTTTTATAATCTTCAAAGCACGTGTTAAGTTTCTGGAAAGTGGGAATTCGTGTTTTGGTAGGGGACAGAATTGCCCCTTGCTTCTCACTAAAATATCCGTCGATACCATTGAAGTTGCAGCAGCCATTTCGGGAGGTAAGGCAGATGTGGGATCACAATCAGTAACCTAGGCCATTGGCCTGTCCCGGAACAATTTTAATCGATTCGTGGTCCATCATACTGTTAAAAGATACATAATACAATGGTCCATATTTAATTAAAAAGGGTCTTAGACTTGAGCTGCCATACGTGGCCTAAGGGCTGAGCATAGGGTTGAGTCTTAGTTAGCCAAACCCATTTGGTTTCTAAAAGATTTTCAAAAGTCTTTTATATTTTTTCAACGTATATATTTTTTTTTAATATTCAAATACTAATTTAAACAATTTATTAATAGTAATTAATATTTCTAGATGATTAAATAACTATCAATAGAAATTAACATTTTCTTGCATTGGATTTAACTTCTACTTTTTTCAGCAGATGATAAAACCAAATATATGTGAGGCCCGGTGACCTATGTGAATTATTCATATCATCCATCCGTAGTGTCAACTGAATTTAGGCATGAGCCGAAAATTGAAAAAGATTCAAAGTTCAAGTGGACCATAGTATAGAAAAAAGGAATCAAATTCTCACCATTAAAAATTTCTTAGGGCCATTATTTACTTTGGTGTGGACTACTTGAATGTTAAATGTATCTTATTTTTCAACTCATGCTTCAAAATGTTCTGATAAAAAGGATGGACAGTGCAGATATGTTATATACATCATGATAAGGCCCATAAATTTAAGCCCATCCTTTTGGACTTTTTCCCCAGGGAGAAATACGTACCTAATTTCAAACCGGGTGAAATTGTAATAATTAATTATTTTCTAGACATTTATGGTGAATTTTGAAAATCAAACGGGCCTTTGTAGCTGTTACCATTATTGTGGGGCAACCTTGATAATATTTTGTATAACCATGCCTTCCAATCATTTTTCAAGCACATTTTAAAAAGTGTTTTAAATATTAAACAAATCCAAATCTAAGTGGACCACACCATATAAAATAGTAGTGATTGAACGCTTGTCATTAAAAACTTTCTTAAGCTCAGTGTAATATTTATTTTACATATAACTTGTTGGTAAAGTCTAACAAACCTAATATAAAACTTTTGTAGCCTACAAAAGGTTTTTAGTGATTATTCACCACTACTTTTAGTGATGTGGTCCACTTGAGATTTGGATATGATTAAGCTTTGGGATCAAGTCCTAAAATGAATTAGATGTTGAAAATTTAGTGGTTTTTAACAATAATAAAAAATAAAAAAATTCAAATTTTCAAAATTTCGGGATTTTCCCGCCAAAACGTTTTTTGAATTTTTGAATTAAAAAATGCGGTGTGTGTGCTTTGTCCCATATCGGAAATGAAAAAGAAACTTTTGTGGTTTATATGAGATGTTGTGAAGAGTATTCTTACTTGGAGCTTTTTTGAGGAGATGAAACTTAGGTTGCGTGTTCCAGTGCGACGCTCGGGCACGGGCGTGGGCAGTGTGGCTGTGGTGGCGCTAGATGGCGCGCTTTGCACTTCGCACGTCCGCATCGTGTCGCTCCCTCGCGACCTTACGCGAACCGGTGAGATGGGTCTGGTCAGAGCCTTAGGGCAACGTGGATCTGACAACAGCTAGAAACGTTTTTCAAACGTTACCGGACCATTGAAAAGGCCTATATAAAGACCATTCCACCGATTTCATCATCTCAACATACCATCTCTCCCATCGGATCAAATCACGATCCATAGCTCTATTAGAACACTGTGATCATCTCTACCGTCTAAATTTGTCGAGAAGAAATCTCTCGCGTTAAAGCGTTCCATAGTGGACCTATCGTGATTAACTTCCGGCTGGATCCAGATAAGGCTTGTCTTATCCTGGAAGCAATTCGTCTGTAACCCATCAGCAGTGATAAGGGGACGAATCACGCTTTAAGGACATCGTATTTGATACGTGATTCAGCCTAGTGAAATTGTTCCTTTTCAATTATTTATTTTATATTTTTCGGTGTATCCAATCAAATTTTCTAACATTAGAAAAACAGATAAATAACATGAATATACAACATATTAACAAAGGTGGCTCCCAAACGGTCAGGGTAACCCCGCTGAGGTGTTATTTGGGTAACGTGTAATCCGCTCCCCCTTCTGCAAGGGAAATGACGCATTGGCGGGAAAGACAGCACATGTCTAATCTCCAGTTCTCATGTATGGATGTTAATGCCGATATTCTGAAAGCAACCAGGGGTATTATAGGTATTATGCGTGTTTAAAAACTCCTCAAGATGAGTTTGGTTTTAACCTCTGTTGCGACTCTCTGCGGACGCCGATTTGCAACTGAACCCAACATGAGGGACTTGCTACCGAAGTGACGTCACGTGGGGCTCACCGTGATGCATGTGTTATATCCACATCTTTCATCCATTTGTAGAGAAAATTTTAGGGCGTGATTTAAAGAATGAGGCAGATTCAAATCTCAAGTAGGCCCCATCACACAAAACAATGGGGACAACGATGCCTACCGTTGAAACTTTCCTGGAGCCGACCGTGATGCTTATTTGAGATTCAAGTTAACACAAATATGGAAGAAAGCAAAACACAAATGTTAGCTTGATCGAAAATTTGTGCGACTTCTAAAAAGTTTTTAATGATAGGCTTTCAACTCCCACTATTTTCTGTAGTGGGTCCACTTCAGCTTTTGATCTGCCTTATTCTTTAGGTCATGCTCTAAAATTCTCTCTAAAAATGGATGGACGGTGTGGATATAACACACATCAGGTGGTGCACACATAACCTGGCTACGTCACTTCAGTTCAGTAGCTAATCCGCGTTCACTCTGAGGTGGTCCTAGCCCCAAGGTCATGCTTCAGCAATGATCCTAACCTTTGATTTTTTACAATGGAGTTCGAGCCATCGAAACTGTTTTGAATTCATCTAGACGTGGTGATGGTATAGCATTCGTTCAGCGTAATTTTCTTACGGAAGCAAGGAGTCTCCAACATGGACGGTTCCAGTCATCGGACCATTCAACATGTGGGCCCCAGTGGGCGGCGACACGATGGATCCTGAGTTGCCTGAGTCGCTACAGTGGCAACAAAACGAACTCCATTAAGAGCAGCGCATCTCTTTCTCTGTCACTCCCTCTCCTTCTCTGCAGACTCGTTCGCGCTTTTGTTTCACAGTAGGTTCTCTTCTCTCTGCGATTTTCTTTTCTGCATTGCTGTTTCTTCTATTTCTTAATTGAAAAGATCCAACTGAGATGGATTTCCGCCTCTTTCCATTCTCGCACTTGAATGGAAAGAAACGGAAGTTCTCTCTCGATCTTCTCTTTTCTTCTTCCAAAATCCCTAGACTCCAACCCTATATATCAGAAACCCTGACCCTAGTTCGAATACGACATCGGATTTGAAAACCGGTAGATAGTTCGTTTCTCCTCTGGCAATTCCTTCAGCGGTTTTGAACTCTCGGTGATTGATTCGCCTCTGTTTCGTCTGTGTGCAGAGAATCGCCCTCGAGCAATGGTTTTCTTTCGGGGCGTGTGCTCTCTCTCGAAGCTCTGCTCCCGTCGCGTAAGTGATATAAAAGTCTTTCCTGAAGGAATTTGGTGTATTGTACTAATTCATTTTTCATCTGAATTTCACGCTGTCCTTGTTTTCTTGGAATTGCTATTACAGGTTCAGCAGTCTACTTTAAATGGTTCAGTGCGATGGCTGCAAATGCAAACTGCTCCAGAGCTTGTAAGATTCGGCATCTCTTCTTTCAAATTGAGAATCACTGAAAAGGAAAAAATAGAAAAAAGAAAAGTTCTTATGCGGACTGAAGTGTTGGTTACATTTCTCTGCACCTTTTGGTTTATTTATTTTTGAATCTTTGAATTCAAACTTAGGATTTCTGCCAGTCATATTAATGTAATAGGGAGAATGATGAATTGTTCTTTCGTGACATTAATGCTATTTTCTAAATTTTGGTGGGTAATTTGGCATATTTCGGTATAAATATAAGATTAGATGTCGCTCAAGAAAAAGAAAAGAAAAGAAGGTGAGCGGATGAGAGCTATGTTAAATAGAAAAGAAGAAAAAAGAACAAAGAAAAATGCCTGAGTGATATCCTTCCTAAGGGGGCGAGAGGTTAGTATCAAATCAACTGTTAGTTTAAAACCACCACTGAAGTTGCTGCATATGTAATTGTTTATTGGGGAATGAAATTCTGTAGGATCGATACTATATTACTGATTTGATGGTTTTGTGTTTGGCATTCCTTGTTTTTTTTTTTTTTTTTTTTGGTTATTTTACTGTGTTCTTGCCATGTTGATCTTACAAATTGTTTGCTGTCGTATGTAGGATCTTCATTCTCAATTGAAGGATCTGATTCCGGAACAACAGGTTTGCTAATCTTTTCTACAATAGCTTAATTTCAACTATGTGCTTTGATTTTCCCAAGGATAATTAATATGCTTCACAATAGAAATGTGAGGATGGTTTATGACCAGATGGTATTTTCTACCATCTGTATCATTTTCAATATGAGGTAATATCTGGTGCTTGATCAAAAGAACAGAGTTTGACCTAGCAAGCCAACCTTTTTGTATCTATGCCTTTGATCTGGTTGGCTTCTCATGTATGCATGTGATAGGCCATGCAATACCCTCCTCTATCAGGTAATCCTAGACATCTGATGAAAACGGACGATTACAACTAAAATGGTTAGGATCAGCCAACGGGGGAAATTTTACATAGTCTTTGATCCACCATTGGCTACCATGTGAATGATTTTGGATCATCAACAGGGGGGCCTTGCATGTACAGTTTATTGGGGCATGGAAATGCATGATCGAACATTGCATGTTTGATCTTTCAGTAGTGCTGAAGCTTCCCTGTTCTTGTTTCCAGTATGCAAGCCTATTTTACTTCATTTTAATGGATTATTCATATATTATTTCTGTTACAACCAGTAACATGTAGCTCCCTTCTTTTATTTCTTTAGCTACGACAGTTCCTTCTGCACTTCAATTGTTAAGAGTCTAAATGAGGCAACTTAGAGTGTGATAGGGGGATAGGAAACAAGATTAGAAACTTTGAAGGTCTTCTTAGATCTTAACTGGGACATTTTCCTGATTTTATTTAAATGGGAACAACCTGAGTTTGGCCATTTTGTTCTTTTACAGGAACGCCTTAAGAAACTGAAAACAGAACACGGGAAGGTTCAGCTTGGGAACATTACTGTCGATATGGTAAAAATATCTATCTCATGGTATTACATAACAGTAACGGTGGGATCTGTTATGCACTACAGGGCTGTAACATACGTTCTGAAAAAATAGCCCATAATGGGCCCATACAGGTCCATAACGGTCCGATATGGGACCTTTACAGTCTTCCTTAAAAATTTTGTTGATTGTTACAGGGTGGTAATGGCAGTTAGCCTGTTACAGCTTGTACCATAGCAGCCATAAGGCTTGCTGTTATGGCCACTGTTACTGTTATTGTATACCTTGATCTATCTATATCTTAAATACCTCTTTGTACTCATCAACTGGAATTGTTTGGTGTGAAGCTGCATAGTGATTTTATGTACATTGATCTCTTGGATGACAATGTTATAGGACTGTAATTTGATTCCACGTCTTAAAATTGAACTCTTGCTGGCTTACTATTTGTTAGGTAATTGGTGGAATGAGAGGAATGGCTGGATTACTTTGGGAAACCTCATTGCTTGATCCGGATGAGGTACATTTCTGCTTAGTCTAGATGGCATTCAAGAGCATTTAGTGCTTCTATTTCATTTGTGGATCACTAAGAGTTCATCATGAGTTTGTAGTTCTGAATAAGTGAAGTTTGATATGCTGTTTTTCAGGGAATTCGTTTCAGGGGTCTCTCCATCCCTGAATGCCAGAAAGTGTTACCAGCTGCAAAACCTGGGGGTGAGCCATTGCCTGAAGGCTTGCTGTGGCTTCTTCTAACTGGGAAGGTGATTACTTTGTTTGGTTTCATTATGATTTCTTTAGTTGTTCCTGGGTGATTGTCGAAACGTCTGGTGTTGGTTTACTTTTAACTTTGTAACTCTTCAAAAGTGCAAGCTCAGTACTAACATGAAAAGAAGATAACAGCTACATTTTCAATGACAATCTGATTTATTTTGGAAAGAAACATGGCTCTTCTTTAAATCTAAATGTTGCCCCAAGTAGCTGGAAGGATTTCTCTAGCCTCCTTTGTTTGATAGATTCATACTCACATTGTCAGCTTAAATATTTTCAAGATTGGTTTCAATTTTGACATGTGTAGGCCTGCCTATTTGTTAGGAATAAAGCATGTCAGCTCAAACTTTTCTGCTTAAATATTTGAAGATTGATTTCAAGTCTGCCATGTTTAGGACTACCTATTTTACAGATTGCCTGGGGTAGCAGGATTCATTATGTTAAGCTAGTTCCACGACCTTTCTTATCCAATGGTTGTCATGCAATCTTGTCAAATGATTGAAAGGTCGAGTAGAACTGTTAAGTTTTATTTTAAGACAAAAATTTCCTATCTAGAAAAAGCTAACTGATAATAACTTGCGGTTGAAATCGATGTTCAAAAAAAAAAAACTTACGGTTGAAACATAATGTTATAAGATTTCAATTCGCAGATGTATTTTATGTGTTGTAAACAACAGGATCTGGAACGATGTCTCATCTTTGATTCTTCAATCCCATGATATCTTTCTCATGTGTTGTTAATAATTAAACAAGTAGCTTACGTTCAATAATCAAAATGTATTATTAGTAAGAGCAATTGCTTATCAATGATGTTGTTATTATTATTATTGTTTTTGAGATAGTAATTTTGATTTTAGGAAAAGGCACTTAAATTGCAAAATAATGCAAAAGCAAAAGCAAAGAGGAAAATATGATGAATCCCCCAAAGAGGAATTGTTTGATCTAATTTACAGTTCATGGATTGATTGCTTATCATTGAAGTTATGGATGCTTGCATGTAACATATTTTGATTGGTTGAGTCATGGTTGATCACTATGCAGAGTTGGTAGGTGGTAAACTTCGTGTCACTAAATTTAGATTTCTTTCTACTTAGGAAGACTAAATGATCAATATGTAAGGACCGTAAGGTGATACTTGGAAACGCAACATAGGTTACGCAACTGAGGATGGAAGAAAGGGAATGAAATTAATAGGTGTCAAAAAATTAGGCGGTAGAATTTAAAAGGAGAAACAACAATTGATGTAGGATAATTAACCACTTGCTTTAAAAGCTCGAACTGATAGAGTATGACGAATTAATCCCTTTATCTCATAGCCCAGGCCCCAAATCCATGGGTTAGGTCCTCGGCTGAACCCTCTTCGTGGGCCCCAAATCCATGGGTTCCGCCTCACACAAGCCGCCCGCCTCACATGGCCCCCAAATCCATGGGTTCTTTGGGCTGCCCACCCCAAGTGTGCCCCTGCATCCCACAAGCCACCCCACTTGAGCTCGATGTGAAAATGCCCCCACATTAATCACCCCCGGTGAGGAGTCTCGAACACGAGACTTCCTGCTCTAATACCAATTTGATGCAGGACAATTAACCACTTGCTCTAAAAGCTCGAACTGATAGAGCATGACGAATTAATGCATTTATCTCATTAGCCTAGACCCCAAATCCATAGGTTAGGTTTTCGGTCAAACCCTCCTCGTTGGCCCCAAATTTCCATGGGTTCCGCCTCACACAAGCTACCTACCTTAATGGGCCCCAAATCCATGGGTTCTGCAGGCCACCCTCCTCGAGCGTACTCTTGCATCCCACAAGCCACCCCACTTGAGCCCGGTGTGAAAATGCCCCCGTATTAACAATGTTATTCAGAAATAAACTGATGCAAGAAGTAAAGTGGAATATCAAGGAAGAAGTAAACATTATGTGGAATGAGATGTTGAGTGCATTAGTGATGTAGAGCGGGTCGTGGACAGTTTCATAGCCAAGATGGATCAGAAAAGGGCGGGCGTATCTTGCAATTCGAAATGAGTTACTTGATGTAAAATATTGACTTTGGGGTAGAACGAGCTACTTTAGCTAACCAACCCAGCTAACGCAGGGTTACGACCCCCGGAATTACGAAAAACCCCTGGATCGACGGTCGTTTCCCTGTTTTAATTTCTTTTTTACTATAAATAGTAAGTTTTAGTTTGCTTATAACTCTTCATCCGTCGGCCTTTAGGAGTTGCGCCCAATGTGAAAAGAGCTTAGAATAATTAGGAGAACGGTTTGGTGAAGCCAAATAGGACACTTACTATTTTTGGCTGAAAACCTTGCGCGCTAGTAGACATCACGGCCGTCTAAAAATAGTAAGTTTACTATTTATAGTAAGTCGCGATTTCTAGGAGTTTTAGTTGTAGTTTGATTCTGATTTCTTTCCCATTGCTTGGTACCCCTATTTAAAGGGTTGTGAACTCGTTTTTAAGAATTCATTAATCAATTTCGAATTTATTAGAATTTATTTCTATTTTTTGCTTTCTTTCCTCGTGGATTCGAGAAGTCTCTGTGAGGAGTCTAGAGAAGTTCCGTGGATTCGGAATAGTTATCCTCTTGAGGAAGACGGTGCTCGACATTACGTCCTCCCTTGCGTCAGTTTGATATCAAAGCGAGGTTTCTCCTTAGATCGATGGCTTCTAACGACGGGTTGAGCAACAATCTCATGGGCGGTGCTCCAAGGAATTTATCTTTAACGGCGGCAGCTTTCGAAGTAGTGCAATAAGAGAATTGGCAAGCCATACAAGGGCTGCAGGCTTCCATCGACCGCATAGCGGATCTCTTGGTGGAAAACCTAAGGCAACTCCGTGTTCCTGGTGGTAATCCTCCACCGCCAATTGCTGAAACTCGTAATCGTCCTGATCGCAGGATAGTACTGGCAGTGCATCCAAGGGTCATTCCTGAGGAAAGGGGCTCCAGTGAGGAGGAAATCGACGACATAATCTTCCAACACCCCAGACATGGAGGCGATCGAGTAGATCAAACGGATCGAGAATTCAAGATGCAGGTTGATATTCTTAGCTTCAATGGCCAATTGCACATGAGGATTTCCTCGATTGGCTTTCTGAAGTTGAGCAATTTTTCGACTATATGGACATTCCTGAAGCAAAGAAGGTCAAGCTTGTGGCCTACAAGTTGAAAGGAGGAGCTTCAGCTTGGTGGGAACAACTGCAACTCGCGCGAACCAGGTAGATGAAAGCACCAATCCGCACCTGGCTACGGATGAAGCAGCTACTACGTGCCTGATTCTTCCCTAGCGATTATGATCAGGTATTATTCCAACAATACCAAAATTGTCGACAGGGTAGTCAGTCGGTGAGAATACGCAGAAGAATTTTACCGCCTGGGGGCGCGTAACGATTTGGTCGATACTGAATCGCAGCAAGTCGCCTGATTCAACGGTGGATCGCGTATGGCTATCCAGGATCGGGTCCAGATGCAGTCCGTCTGGACGATAAATGATGCGATCAAGTTGGCTACTCGGGCAGAAGGACAACTTGAACGTCCTAACACATGGATCTATCCCACTGCAAGGATCCCTGTGGTAGGTTCGCCCCAGGGAACTGTAGAGCCCAAGGGGAAAGAGCCCGTAGGAGCACGCACTCAACCTCCTATGTCCGAGAACCGAGATCAGGGAAGCAAGCAAGCTAGACCCAAAAGGGGCGTATCAACTGCTGCTGGTCCAAGTAGAATCCCGAACCCCTATGCTCGGCCATGCCCTGATAACTGCTATTGTTGTGGCCAACCGGGCCACCTATCAAATACTTGTCCCTAGCGAAAAGTGGCAAACCTCACCATCAATGATGGTAGTGCTGATAACGCTTATGAAGATCTAGATATTGAAGAACAGGAGCATACCACCGAGGACGAGGTGGATTCAGGTTGGGTTCAGCAAGATCACGGCAAGTTGCTCGTCGTGAGGCGACTACTATATGCACCAAGAAAAGAAGTGCATCCACAGCGGCATAATATTTTCCGCACTAGGTGTACGGTAAATCGAAAAGTTTGTGACGTGATCATTGACAGTGGGAGCAGCGAGAACATCGTTTCCAAGGTCATGGTGGAAAAATTACAATTGAAAACGGAGCGTCATCCCTCTCTATATACAATCGATTGGATCAAGAAGGTCAGCGAAACAAAGGTAACTGAACGGTGCACCATATCCTTTTCAATTGGCAAACATTATAAGGATGAAGTAATATGCGATGTGGTTGACATGGAAGCATTTCACATACTACTCGGTCGGCCCTGACAATCTGACCGTGATGCCACTCATAAAGGGTGAGATAACATATATATCTTCGCCAAGGACGGCCGAAAGATCATATTGGCCCTTATGGATCCAGAGGGACCACTTAAAACTTTTAAAGTGGAGGGTCGTTTTCTCTTAACCATACAGGACTTCGTGGAAGAATCCAAAGAAACATGATAGACTTATGCATTAATTGTAAAAGGGGAAGAACTCGAGCCTACTATCATTC
The DNA here is from genome assembly GCA_030180095.1 of Magnolia changhungtana. Taxonomy (NCBI): domain Eukaryota; kingdom Viridiplantae; phylum Streptophyta; class Magnoliopsida; order Magnoliales; family Magnoliaceae; genus Magnolia; species Magnolia changhungtana. The sequence continues at coordinate 3,244,268 of JASAUF010000330.1, read as the reverse complement.
CTGAAAGACTAAGGCCCCTGCTACATGAATTCAAAGAAATCTGGCCCGATGACCTTCCCGATGGGTTACCCCCTTGCGGGATATCCAACACCATATCGACTGTCCCTGGGTCCAGTTTACCTAATCGTCCTCATTATCGAATGAGTCCCAATGAGTGCGAGATTCTGCAGGGACGAGTAGAGGAGTTGATCCGTAAGGGTCTTATTTGAGAAAGCATGAGTTTATGTGTTGTACCAGCTCTATTAATTCCAAAGAAAAATAGGAGTTGGCGCATGTGTGTCGACAGCCGAGCCATCAACAAAATCACCATAAAATACAGGTTTCCTATACCACATTGGACGATATGCTGGACATGCTAGAGGATGCAAAAATATTCTCTAAATTGGACCTAAGAAGCGGTTACCATCAGATTCAAATACGGCTAGGTGATGAGTGGAAAACGGCCTTTAAGACAAAGGAAGGATTATACGAATGGATAGTCATGCCCTTCGGTCTTTCGAATGCGCCTAGCACATTTATGAGATTGATGAACCAAGTTCTGAAACCTTTCATTGGGTGGTTCGTTGTGGTTTATTTCGATGATATTTTGATATACAGTCAAGACGAAACCACCCATATGGAACACCTTAAGAAGGTCCTTCAAGTGCTCAGTAAAAATAAATTGTATCGTAATTTAAAAAAGTGCAGCTTCATGACTGATAGCCTATTCTTTCTGGGTTTTGTCGTAACATTCACAGGCATTCGGGTGGATGAGGAAAAGGTGAAGGCAATCAAAGAATGGCCGGTTCCCATAAATATTCACGAAGTGCGAAGCTTCCCTGGACTGGCGACATTCTATCGCCGGTTTGTGAAAAATTTCGGTGCCATTGTGTTACCAATCACAGATTCCATGAAGAAAGGGCAGTTTCAGTGGATTGACGAAGTTGACAGGAGCTTTGCAGAAATCAAGCGCATATTATTCACGACCCCGGTTCTTGTACTTCCCAACTTCAACAAATTGTTTGAAGTCGAATGTGATGCCTCATATGTTGGAATTGGGGGAGTTTTGTCTCAAAAAGGTAGGCCGGTAGCTTTCTACAGTGAGAAACTTAGCGATGCACGCAAGAAGTGGTCTACATATGAGATCGAGTTATACGTGGTGGTCCAGGTACTGCGACACTGGCGACATTATTTGATCGAAAGGGAATTCATACTTTACACGGACCATCAAGCTCTCAAATTCATTAATAATCAAGCTAACATTAACCGTGTGCATGCTAGATGGATCTCGTTTTTGCAGGAATTCACGTTCGTACTAAAACACAAGTCAGGGCAGCAGAACAAAGTAGCTGATGCACTGAGTCGCCGTACAACTTTGTTAGTCACTATGAGCAATGAGGTTGTCGGGTTCGAGCGCCTCAAAGACATATATACCGATGATGACGACTTCAAGGACGCATGGGTTAGATGCCAAGAAGGTCACTCTGGCGACTTACATATGCAAGACGGGTTCCTTTTCAAGGGAAATCGACTGTGTATCCCGAACGGTTCGCTAAGGGAACAAATAATCCAAGAGCTACATGGAGGTGGCCTCAGTGGATACCTTGGGCGAGACAAGACGCGAGCTCTTGTGGAAGAACGGTATTACGGACCGTAATTGGTACGTGATGTGGGAAAGGCAGTCCAACATTGCTATATTTGTCAGACCTCAAAGGGGCAATCTCATAATACGGGCCTCTACACCCTGTTACCCGTGCCTGACGGCCTTTGGGAAGATTTATCTATGGACTTCGTGCTTGGTCTCCCATGAACACAACGCGACATGGATTCGGTGTTCGTGGTAGTAGATCATTTCTCCAAGATGGCGCACTTTATTCCATGCAAGAAGACTCGATGCAATACACATGGCGAATCTATTCTTTAGAAAAATTGTGCGGTTACACGGGGTTCCCAAGACTATTACTTCTAACCGTGACACGAAGTTCATAAGCCACTTTTGACGGACTTTGTGGACTTGATTCGATATACAACTTCAGTTCAGCAGCGCCTACCACCCACAGATTGACGGTCAAACTGAGGTTGTGAATCGCACGTTGGGAAACCTCCTTCGATGTATTTCAAGAGAAAAACCGAAGCAGTGGGATTTGACTGTCTCAAGCGGAGTTTGCATTCAACAACATGGTGAACCGCTCGACAGGGAAATCCCCGTTCTAAGTTATTTACGGACGAGTACCTCGCCACACACTAGACTTGGTCCCTCTGCCCAAGCTCCCAGGCATGAGTATTGCAGCAGAACATATGGCTGACAAGATCATGGGCATTCATGCGGAGGTACAAACCAAGCTACATGCCCCAAATAAAAAGTATAAGGAGCAAACGGATAAGCATCGGCGACAAAAAGTGTTCGAGGTGGGCGACCAAGTAATGGTCCATCTACGCAAAGAACGATTTCCGACTGGAACGTTCAACAAGTTGAAGAATAAAAAGATTGGACCGGTACCAATCATCCGAAAGATCAATGACAACGCTTATGTTGTTGATCTTCCAGATGACATAGCGATCTCACGGACTTTCAACGTCGCGGACCTGACCGAGTATCATGAACCAGCGCAGGAGGAGAACTCGAGGACGAGTTCTTTTGAAGTGGAGGGAACTGATGTAGAGCGGGTCGCAGACAGTTTCATGGCCAAGATGGATCAGAAAAGGCCCGGTTGACAACAGAAGTGATCCGGACCATCGGACCTTAGATCAGGTGTATCTCGCAATCCGGAATGAGTTACCTGACGTAAAATATATGATTTTTGGGGTAGAACGAGCTACTTTAGCCAACCAACCCAGCTACGCAGGGTTGCGACGCCCGGAATTGTGAAAAACCCCTGGATCGACAGTCGTTTCCCTGTTTTAATTTCGTTTTTACTATAAATAGTAAGTTTTAGTTTGCTTATAACTCTTCATCCGTTGGGCTTTAAGAGTTACGCCCAACGTGAAAGGATCTTAGAATAATTAGGAGAACGGTTTGGTGAAGCCAAATAGGATACTTACTATTTTTGGCCGAAAACCTTGCGCACTAGTAGACATCACGACCGTCTAAAAATAGTAAGTTTACTATTTATAGTAAGTCGCGATTTCTAGGAGTTTTAGTTGTAGTTTGATTCTGATTTCTTTCCCATTGCTTGGTACCCCTATTTAAAGGGTTGTGAACTCGTTTTTTAGAATTCATTAATCAATTTCGAATTTATTAGAATTTATTTCTATTTTCTGCTTTCTTTCCTCGTAGATTCGAGAAGTCTCTGTGAGGAGTCCAGAGAAGTTCCGTGGATTCGGAATAGTTATCCTCTTGAGGAAGACAGTGCTTGACCTCACGTCCTCCCTAGCGTCAATTAGGGAAGTGGCAAATGATGTTTTAAGAGTATTTAAAGGGGGAAAGGCAATTATATAAGGAAACTTGGTGGTAGAATGATGATGTACAAAAAGCTATTAGCGAGAAATGTTCATGTTTCAAAGCCTGATAAGTAACTGGAAACAATAAAAATCTTGAATAATATAGAAATGCCAAAAAGATTACCAAGAAAGTCTAGGTTTTCAATAACAGTGACAGTACCCGTAATGGCCAATGCCGAAACCCTTATGATATGGGCTGTAATGATCATTACAACCTTAAAGAAAAACCCATGCACGGGCCTCATGGTAGCTATTATAGGCTATTTTTTCGGTAACAGCCAATCGGCCACTACAACTCCATAATGCGTAATGGGTTTGTCACTATTATGTAACAATAACCATTTTTGAATAATTGGAAGAAAGTAGTAAGTATGGCTAAACGTAATGCATGATCATCTTTACAATAGATAAAGAACAAGAGAAGATGAGAAAAATGTCTACAAACTTGCAAAAATGAGAGGGGAAGATTAGGGACTTAGATCATGTTAGATGTATTTAGAGTGATGACTAGAGGGTACCAGTTAAGGATATAATGAGATCAATGAAAGGTGGAGAAGCTATTTTTAGAACTTGTTAAATGACGATCACAGTGAGAGCATAGGGATAAAGGAACCATAAACTCAAATAACATCAGAGTCCTAAATGCTTTTATAGGATTATGATATTTAAAGTGAAAGAAACTTCGAGAAAGATGAAAATAGGAAAGGCCCTTGGACCAAATGGTATACCAATAGAGGTTTAAAAGTGTATAGGAAATACTGGGTTATTTTTGGTTGACGAAGTTGTTCAACAAGATTGTAAGATCAAAGAAAATGATAGACAGATGGAGAAAAAGTATCGTGGTGCCTCTTTATAAAGAATAAAAGAGACATATAGAGTTACACTAACTAACGTGGGATTAAACTTATGAGCCATACTATGAAACTTTGAGAAAGAGTGATTGAGAAAAAAAACAAAGGCATGAGAAGAATGTATGAGAAAATCAGTTTGGTTTTATGCTAGAGAGGTCTACCTTTGTCCTCTGAAGCTATTTTTCTACTTAGACAATTGATGGAGAAATATGGGAGATGAGGAAGGATCTCAATATGGTCTTTAATCTTTATTAACTTAGAGAAAGCTTATGATAGGGTCCCTGGAGAGTTAATCTAGTGGGTGTCAGGAAAGAAATGATTTTTAAGAGTATATATTGACAAGATCAAGGACATGCATGAGGGAGCAATAACAAATGTAAGGACCATTGGTGTAGAGACCAAGTGAGTTCCTAGTTACTGTAGACTTGCATTGGGGATGGGTGTTGAGCATGTACCTTTTCGCATTGGTTATGGACGAGTTAACAAGGCATTTATAGGAAAAGATCTCGTGTTATGTGTTATTTGCAAATGACATTGTTTTGATTGACAAGACGAGGGAGGGTGTAAATACAAAGCTAGAGGGTTGCTTTAGAATCAGAAGGATTTAAATTTAATTGAACTATGGAGTGCCATTTTAGTAGCAGTAAGAGTGAGAATGAAGAATTAGTTAAGATTGTTGACCAAGTGGTGTAGGACAATTAGCCACTTACTCTAAAAGCTCGAACTGATAGAGCATGGTGAATTAACCTTTTATCTCATAGCTCATGCCCCACATCTCATGGGTTAGGACGTCAGTTGAACCCCCCTCGTGGGCCCCACATCACATGGGTACTGCCTCACACAAGCCACCCTCCTCACACGGGCCGCCCACCCCAAGTATGCCCCTGCATCCCACATGCTACCCCACTCAAGCTCGGTGTGAAAATGCCCCTGCATTAATCACCCCTGGTGAGGAGTCTCGAACACGAGACCTCCCACTCTAATACCACTTTGATGCAGGACAATTAACCACCTTCTCTAAAAGCTCGAACTGATAAAGCATGGCGAATTAATCCCTTTATCTCATAGCTTAGGCCCCACATCCCATGGGTTAAGACCTCGGTCGAAAACCCTCGTGGGCCCTACATCACATGGATATCGCCTCACACAGGCCACCCACCTCGAGTATGCCCTTGCATCCCACAGGCCACCCCACTCGAGCCAGGTGCGAAAACGCCCCTGCATTACCAAGAAGTTTCCCAAAATGACCACTTTCAATATCTTGGGATGATAATTCATGAGAGTGGAGAGATTAAGAAGGATGTTGTCTATAGTATTCAAGCGGGGTGGAAGAAATCGGGATGTGTCTTTGGAGTTTTATGTGATCATTGTGTACCATTAAATTGAGAAGAGAATTTTATAGGATGGCTATAAGACCAACTGAAAAAAACTCTTATGGAAAAATACCTTCCTTTCTCTTACCACCTGAGGTTGGTTGATGAATGACAGTCTCTTCAATAGGGTTCCATGAGTGTTGCTAAATACATTGAGAAGTTTGAAAAGTACTTGACCCATTGTGAAGTTGTTGAGGACCCTGTACTCACCCTTGCTCGATTTAAGACGGGCCTCTATTCTGACATTAGGAGAGAGTTGCTCGCCAAGGACATAGATACTCTTGAATAGATGTATCAAGTTGTGTTGGAGGTCGAACAATACTTCAAAGCATCTGTTGGGAAGGCGGTTTCAGTTTCGCAATTCAGACACTAAGGCCAATCCTTCTGGGGCTAAGCCTATCATTGGGTACCAAAACAAACCTTCCAGTAGTTCTTAGTTCAGGCCCAAGGATGATAAGGGTAAAGAGGTTATCGGGTCTAGCTCGCGTAAGAGTGGAGCAACTAAGTGCTTTAGGTGTCAAAGGTTTGGTTACTTTGCCCACCAGTGTGGCACAAAAGAGGGCACCAAAGTGTTCCTTATTGAGGGGCAAGTGGAAGTAGTGCCCGCAGAAAGTAACAGTGAGGAGGAAGAATACGAGCCAGTAGAAGCCCCTAGTGATGAGGAAGAGGGAGTGCAAGCGTTTGCGACCCTTACGATTATGCGTCGTGCCTTTGCACAAGCAAAGAGTACCGACGATTGGCGCCGCAACATGATCTTCGATACTAACACAAAATGTGGTGATAAGAGTTGCGAGATGATCGTGTATAGCGATAGTTGTGCCAACGTGGCATCAACTGGCACTGTGAGCCGTCTGGGCTTGAAACTTGAAGCCCATCCTCAACCCTATAGAGTGTCTTGGGTTGATAAAACTTTCATTCTAGTCTCGCGCTGTTGTCTTGTTCCTATTCAGTTTGGATCATATAAAGACGCATTTTGGTGTGATGTTATTCCTATTCAATTTGGGACGTATAAACTTAGGAAGCCTATTGATCTTGTCCCTATTTCAGTCCATTAGGCCATCAGAGTCTGCAGAGTCCTTTGCACATCACGTTCATTCATTGCATCAATAAATCAGGCAAAAGATCACTACTAGTAATGAACATTACAAATTTTTTGTAGACCAGCATAAACGCTTCAAGGAATTCAATGTAGAGGACTCTTTGATGGTCTGCATCAAGCCCCAGCGGTACCCTGATGGAGCCATTCGTAAATTGCATGCGCGTATCGCTGGACCATTCAAAATTATAAAACGAAAACGGTCTCAATTCGTATGTGGTAGATCTTTCACCTACCATGGGAATTAGTTTCATATTCAATGTGGAGGATCTAGTTTCTTTTCAGGGGACCACTGATATATTGTCTGGCCTTTCACCCAACTATCCTGATTCCCCAGACCTGTACCTTGATCCATGGTCTCTTCCTGACCCTTTTTCCCAACCTCTACCTCCCATACCTACCCTTCCCACACCCAGAGAGGAGATAGAGGATATCCTAGACCATCAATAATATCGACGTCAGACGGCGGATTTCAAAAGTTCCTGGTCAAGTGGAAGTCATGCTCAGCTTCAGACAGTACGTGGCTCACTGAGGAGGAGCTTCAAAAACTTGACCCTGACATCTTAGAGCGGTTCAGGAGTTTTGTTTTGCCAGTGGCAAAATCTTCGCAGCTGAGGAGAGTTGATAGGGACATCAAGTGCACACGCATGCCCACCTACGTACGTATGCAAGGAGGAGGAGGGCCCCACCATTGATTTGGATCGATGACGACGTCCAGGGAGGACCTCCTAGTTAGAGGACTGCATTTTGGTTCCTTGGAGTGGACCCGATCGTCATGTGAATCCCATCATGGGTTCTTATGATAGTGGCCCACTATTCTAAATAATCTAGTACTTTGGGTTTTGCTTATTATTGCTAGTGGGAATATCATGGACGATTTAGATTACTTTGATTAGTTATTATTTTTTATTACTTCGTCTCCGAGTAATAAGGTGCGCACATGGTGATTGGAAAATTCCAATCACCATGTGCGCACCCGTTGTAGTCTTTTTTTTTCTCATTGATGATTGGAATAAAATTTTTGCGTTTTCTTGCTCCTCTTTGAGTTATAAGAAACTAATTTGGGTGCGAAGCCTTCCCTTCTTGGAAGGGCTAGTACCGTGGTGCGAAGCCACACCCATCCCGATTCGCCCCCACCTTCTACCATTCATATTCCCCTTCTCCCACAGTCATTCCACCTGCAAATCCATCGTTATTTTGCAGCCATTCATTCTCTACAGTAGATTTCTGGAATCTGGCCTTGCAGGAGGGCTGAAACTTCAGTGGAGCACCATGCACGGACCGTACATCAGACGGCTCGAAACTTGGGAGGTTTGTAACCCAGCCCTAGCCGACTAGACCCAAGGAGGGGTTTTTGGGTTCGTGGGTCCGACGCACGTGCGGACAACCCTCAATGCACGTGCATCAGGCTTGGCCTGCTGTCCGCACGCTCGGGCTGGCTTCAAGTTTACTCCATCCTCTCTTTCACTCCACTCTAACCTGATTTTCCTAACCCTAACGCTAGATTGTCTTAAATTTCAATTTCTTTGCCCCTTTTTCTAACCATAGGGTTCCCCGAATTGAAACTTGTGAATCCCTTGGATTGGGGAAATATTTCTTTGCATGTGTGGATGAATTTACTCTCCTTTGAGCATTGTTTGGTTTATAACTTTAATTGATCCAGCCCTAGCATGTGTAGGCCTGGACCCGCATAGATTCACCTTGTTGAATGCTTGACTCATAACGTTTAATGGTTCCCTTTGTTACCTTTACGTAACAGCCTTTATGGCCTTGTATTGGCCATTATAGAACACCACTTGGAAAAGGATTTGTGTGGCTGACCCTAATTAGTTGGGATACAGCCTAGATGACGATGATGACTCTATAATGAATATTACCTTCAATCTGCTGAAAATAAATTAGAGAGAGCTCGAGCAAAATTTACAAACGTGATCAGATTCTTATGGTCTAACCGAAGTATGGCCCTTGATAGAGTGGAATGGCAGAACAAGAGTTAATAGCTGACTCCAATTAGTTGGGATAAGGCTTAGATGATGTTGATAATGAGGATTTGGAAATCCGAAGTGTGGAGCATCTTTTGGGTCCAAAAAATCTTTTTCACTTGCCTTCTAAGTTGAGGTATAGTGAAGGATTAAGTAATGCCCATAAGAGAATTCTAAGGATTTGATCTCCAATCACCATTTGGTCATATAATGCCTTATTGAAGATTCTCTTTGCATGTTCTTTCTGCACATCGATCTTCTCTCTTCTAATATCAGTTCCTCAATTATCCTTGGAGCTCTGCCTAATGCCCACAAGAGAAACAGCCCCTTCATATTCTAGTTTAAATGTATCTTGAAACTAAACCATGTTATGAGATGTCATTTTCTATTTTGTCAACCCTAAGTGGATTTTCTTTCTTGAGAAATACATGGAAGAAATTGTTGCAGAATATGCAAAATCAGGGATGCTTCTCCTTCTTAGGTGTTGTAAGCAACAAAATTTAGGGGGTGTTTGTTTTTTCTATTGCATATGTAAATACCAGTAAATAGATACTAATGACTTTTGAATGGTGTTTGTTTGAGAGGAAAATACTGACGTAATTATGCCTCGGAAACTGGGTCCAAATGCATGAAATCGATACGGTTTGGTACCGTCAAAATCTGTGTCCCACAGTGATATGTCTGATCCACGCCGTCCATCTGTTATACCATCTGATTATAGGGCGTGAGCCCAAAAATGAGGCAGATTGGAAGCTCAAGTGGACCACACCACAGGAAACAGGAGGGCTAGTGACATCCACCATTAAAAATTGAAACCTTTCGTAGGGTCCACAGGGATGTGTATTTATCATCCAACCTGTTCATAAAATCACATTGGCATGCACGAAGGATATACACAAATATCAGCTTGATCCAAAACTTCTATGGGCCCCTGAAAGTTTTCAATGTTAGGCGTTCAATCCTCACTATTTCCTATGGTGTGGTCTACTCGAGCTTCAGATTTGCATTATTTTTGGGCTCATGCCCTACAATGAGCTGGTGGAACAGATGGACAGTGTGAATAAGATACAAACATCGTGTGGGCCCCACAACTTTTACATGTGGAAATATACAAAATTCAGTTCTCTGGAATGTAAAGCTTTGCAAACAAGCTCACTGTCAATGTCAACCTCGAAACTGATGCTGTAATTACAAGGGTAAATAATCATTGTCTATTTACTGGTGATTACATGTGTAAATAGAAAAACAAACACCCCCTTATATGTAAACTTCACAAGGTTCATGGTGATGCAGTCACAATGGCAGTGACCATGGACATAAACCACAGTCATATGCCACTGAGGCCAGGACTTTTGGTGCATAAGCAAGTGCAGAGACAAACCACCTACCATCAGAAAAAGACATTGAAAACACCGTTATAGTTCTCTGGTGAATCGCTAACTGCCATCTCCAAGTACCAAAATCCATCATCATAAACAAAGCCTTATCCCAACCATCTGGGGTCAGCTGCATGAATCCTATTGTTGGATTCGGGTTGGAAGCTATGGCATAAGTTTGATGCTGGCTGCCACCCAGATGCAAACTCCCTTTATACAGGCTGGGAACTGGCAATGAGAGCATGAAACTCCCACAGTTGCTCACAATGTAATAGACTATTACATTTACATAGGTTGATTACAATCAACAAGTTGACTATAATCAATGAGTTTCACCCTAAAATCTATCATATTGATAAATCCAGGACTTGGATGGTTTCTCAACCACCTCACATGTCTCTTTTTAAATCAGAATCTCACTTCAAACATCAAACATGTCATGCCATGCTTTCATGCTTCCATGATGTATCAGAATCCTTTCTATTGGACCTGCTGTGAAACATTTTCCTCGCCATCTTCAGTGCCTATATTTAATCTTCTATGCTGTACATATAGCCTGCAATATGACTAATACTTTCAAATTAGTCAATTTTCATGCTCTTTGTTTGAGTGATGGGGTTACGGTGCCCATTGTGATTTCTTTACAGTTCATAATCAAGCCAACCCTTTTCTGGATCTTAGGTACCGAGTAAAGAGCAAGTTGATGCACTATCTAAAGAATTGCAAAGTCGTGCCAATGTTCCAGGTTTCTTTGCCAACCAACCTTGTGGAAATTATTCAATGCTCGATTACCAGCAAAGTATTTTGATACAAGCCAATGCAGCTAAGTGACTTGCACTCAGACATATTGGTGTGGAAAATGGACATGACCTGTCTCACACATCAACCCAATTAGGCTCTTACTTCATATGGTCTCTCACTCTCACACAACACACTGTATAATATATTAGATCTTTGTTAGGCCTGCACATGTGCAACACCATATATGTGCCAGCATGGCACATAGGTACAAGATTCAGTTTGTCCATCAGACTGGTAACCACTATGTAGATCCCTGGCATGTGAATTACAATGGTGCGCTAGACAGATACACCACAGTTTATGAAACAAATTTATGGTTAGAAAAACTCAGCCAAGTTATCTAACCTGTCACCTGTTTCTAATATTGTGGGCTGCCAGCTGAGTGTACCAGCTTTATTTTTGGGTGAGAACATCTACACAGTCAGACCCACCTGATGAATGGCCTAGATATTGCACCCGTCTACCATGCTGGTACATGTGGTATTGTGGTGGCATGTAGATGTATGCCTAGTACATTTTTGCGGGTTTGGCAATTCTCAAAGTGTTATATTATAAAATAAATCTAAGAACGTGGAAGGCATAAAGATATCATACACAATTATTTCTAGATATGGAGAAATACATTTGAGTTGTGAATAACGACATCAAGGAACAGGAAAAAAGGCAATTCATGATCCCAATGATTGCTATCAAATTTACATAGCTTGCAGGTGTCTAGCATGCACATCCAACACGCAGACTTTGTAAAAGATGAAGTGTCTAGTATCTAAAGCTCCATGTTTCATCTGCCCAACAGCTATTCATATTATGATGCTCATGAACTTATTTTCAATTCTTTATGATTACTTCTTGGAGATGTTTTTTGAGAGTATTTTTGTTCTTTTAATCCTAAATATAGTTCCATTTTCCCTCCATTCAGTCTGGTATTCTGTCGTTTGAAATGCAGATTCTTAATTAGATTACTCGCATAATTAGATATTCCATACATGAAACTAGCGTGTGCACTTCCATGTAAATAGTAGGGCAATTAATCCCATAACTTGTATATAATCGAGAGTTGTTATTTTTATTGCAGACCATGTATATAAGGCGATCAATGCTCTTCCTGTTACAGCCCATCCAATGACACAATTTGCAACAGGCGTTATGGCACTTCAGGTTGATGAGTGGACTTTACAGTTGACTGTCTAGTTGATTTGTTTGATAATGTTGGTAGCCATGGAGTTCACACTTCACATGCCCAGTGGTTTTATGCTTGGTCACACAGGCATGTGACCATGCTGAGGGGCAGGCGCATTCACTCGAGCAGGGATTAGTGAGTGCATTTGTGCTCATGTTTGTGGGCCTGCACGTGCTTATATGTAGGTCTATAATTGCTAGCCACATGATGCATGCACACATTTGTTTCTGTTTGTCTTTAGGTAGCATATCATTTTCCTTTGTTGGCATTGGTGTGACATGGTGCCTGCTATAAACTTCTGTTTAGAGACATTTGGTCTTTATGGAGTACAATTCATGAAAAATAGTGACATCAGTGTAGAAGAAGAATGACTTACAATGTCAACAAGTTTCCTCTTGGAGAAGTATGGACAAAAAGGCGCATTGATCTTCATAACTGAGGAAGAGAAGTTATCTTTTCCATTTCGCACAAGCTTAACACCCTAATACTCAGGCGCATTTTTCCCCTAGACTGAAGACAACGAACTTGCTTTTCAGCACTGTCCTTTATGAACTTTTGTTCTCTTGAGAAAATAGGCAAGCAGCTGTCAGTATTCCTTAATTTTGTGCCACAAAAACACCTCTTTGCATGTTTCTCTTGGACCACAACATGATTAAGTTGAACTTCTATCAGTGTGACCCCTATCTGTTTTAGACTAGGATTACTTCTCATGCAGATGTTCACTTTCTAGCATTCCAATTTCTGAGCTCTTACCTTAGTTGCTGTTGTGTATTGTAATTTGTTGGGAAGTATGAACTTTATCCTAGATCTCCTTTGAGTATTGAGTTCAAGATTCTAATGGAAAATGTTAGACTTGAAGATGGCAGAACTTCATGAGAATGAATCCATAATAACGGGATTGCATGAGCGTTAGTGATCTATAACTTATCAACTCATGGTTCATATTTCATTAGTCAAAGAGAGAATTACCAGTCAAGATTCTAATTAGATATCCTGATAATGTTGCTGAATTATGGGTGTTTGGCATGTAGCTCTTCACCAATCAACTTGTCTTGGTTGGTTTTACTATTCATGTTGCTTGTTCTTCATGAGGAACATCTAGTCATGGCAGGTAACTGTAATATTCACAGTTCACACTGGTTTGTTAATAGCAACTTTAGGCATTCTTTATTCCATGAGGAGCAGTGGAAGTAACATTAAGACTTGCATACATACACAAACAGGATTTTCCTAGTCAATTGACATCTGAAAAACTGGGATTCCTCAGTGAAAATATACGTCAATGTATGTATTCCACAACCATGGAACAATATTCAAATTGTGGACTATCTGAAAACTGGTGCAATCCCTACCAGTATGTGATACATATCAATATGGATATGCAAGTTTAATTCAATAGCTCGTTAACAGGAGTGTATACTGACAGTGGGGTGTGTACTAACAAGCTAACCAAAAATTTAAAAAAATAAAAAATAAAAAATAAAAAATCAATAGCTCATTAACATAGCAGATTATTTCTTTCTCTGTTTCAATGTATTGATAGCATCAACAAATGTTACCTCAAATGTAAAACCTCACGCCTTTTATGATCTGGATTGATCAGTCCAGATATGGGTCATTTGCTATCCTGGTTGCTGTTTTTAGTGACCTGAATTACTGCTCTCTTCTTTTTTTTTTTTTTTTTTTTTTTTTTTTTTTTTAAAATCCTTTTCCTTCCTATTGATTAAGTGAATGCAAATTTATATTTGCAATATAGAGATTTTTCCCTTTATTTATACTATAACACTAATCGTGAGGGTTCTATAATAGCAACATTCATCATTTCGTATATAAATTGCAATATGAGTTCATATATAAAACCACATTGCATACAGAGTGTATGTATAGGAGTGATGCACTTGTTCCTAGCATACCATGTATTGGAGGAAGTAGCGTACTACATACCTGTTCCTGTACCACATACCAAAGAGACCTATGATCCAGGTAGCCTTGGTATCAACCACTACCATCAGTGTTGCAGGTCACTGATATGAAACTAGGGTTATCACAGAAAATGCATTTAGGGGTGGAAGAAAATGATATATGGAGAAAGGTGATTGTAGTGAGTGTGGGATCATTGGGATGTGACATGATGGATGGCGCACTAACCTGTCATTCAAATGCATATTCTGAGAGCTGTGGAGGGGTATTAGGACTGCGAAAATCATCCTTATTTGAAAGCATTATTTGATGTGGGGGACAGGCAGCTTGTTCGATTCTGGGAAGGTAAGTGGAGCAGTGATGAACTGCTATGCTATGCTTGAGATTTGAATTACTTTACAGATTGTTAACCAATCTCCAGGTAAGAGCGGTGGACTACCATGATAGGCCTGGAATCAGACAGAGGGAGGGAGGGAGGATCATTCTTTCTCTAATTGTTCTAAGTCAATCGAAGCAGGGTAGATTATGTCAAATTTCTTGTTGCCTTTTGGGTTGATCTTTCAAGGAATTTGTGGGGTATTCTAATATAGAGATATGGAGTGTACTGGACATTGGACGCTCTCTCTATGTACGTTGGGCTCTTTGCCCATGCTTGTATTTCTCCCGTTGGGTTTGTTGTTGAATAAATCTACCGACTGTTGTTTGGAAAAGGAATAATATTTCTTTCTTTATCGGTCAAAGTCAATCCAAGTGGTGGTGGATTATGTCAAATTTCTTATTGCTTTTTGAGCTGGGCCTATCAAAGAATTTCCAGGGTGTTCTAATGTTGAAATATGGGATTTTTTGGACAGTCTCCCTTTGTAAGTTGGGTTCTTTGCTTAGGCTTGTATTTCTCCCCTGTTGGGTTTGTTGTTGAATGAAATCTGGCTTACTGATCAAAAAAAGATGTCGATAAACATGCCGCTATATCATGTTCTTGATATTATCGCAATATATCAGTGAGACCATCATCATCACCATCATCTTATAAATGCAGTATCAAGTTGCAAGTATTGATTGACACAACAACATGTGCCAATTAGTTGGGCCAAAATAGAGTATATGGAGTGCAATTTTAGCAACAATAGGGAGTGGGAACAGGGAATTAGTTAAGATTGCTGACCAAGAAGTTTCCCAAAATGATCAGTTTCGACATCTTGGGTTGATAATTCATGAAAGTGGAGAGATTGAGAAGAATGTTGTCCATGGAATTCAAGCGGGATAGAAGAAATGGAGATGTGCCTCTGGAATTTTTTGTGATCCTTGTGTACCACTCAAACTGAAAAGGAAATTTTATAGGATAGCTATAAGATGAGCCATGCCTTGCAGGATAGAATGTTGGGCAATTAGGTAACAACATTTTGTAGCTGAAATGATGATGCTGAGATGGATAAGTGGCAAGACAAGGATAGAAATAGAAATGAATGCATTCAAGGGAACCTAGGAGTATCACCAATTGGTAATAAGGTGAGGGAAAGTAGACTTAGATGCTTTGGTCATGTGCAGTGGAGACCATGAATTGTGCCAGTTAGGAGTGAGTTGGTGTAAGTTGTGAAGGCTTTGAAAGTGCAAGAGGAAGGCCCAAAAGGATGTGGGTGGAGTTAGTAAGAAGAGACTTGATGGCTTATGGTCTAACTGAAGGTATGGTCCTTGATAGTGGAATGGCTGAAAAAGGATTCGTGTAGTCGACCCCATTTAGTTGGGAAAAGGCTTACATGATGATGTCGATGATTGACGCAAAAAAATATTTTTGATATTCGATTGAAAAATTCAGAAAAACAAAAGGGCTTTCCTCAAATTTCTTGGGGATTGTGTTTCTTGGAATGTTTTAAATTTTCCACTCAAGTTGTTTCCCATCAAAACACAAATTTGGTGGAGAAATCATGATCCAAGAGCAGATTTCGGATGAAACTGTCAAGGGGAGAGAAGTTTGCTTAAATTCTCTTTTTTTTTTTTTTTTTTTTTTCAATAGATAAGAAAGAAGTAGAAATCCATATCTATGCATGAATTCATGCCTTGACATGGATTTCAAGCAAAAACTCTCAATTTTGAAGGTGAAAAACAGAAAAAGGAGAAATCTGAATTCCGTTTTCACCTTTTAAAATCGCAGAGTGTGGACAAAATATATGTTGATTGCTTATGTTTTATTCTTTGTTTTTGTTGCTTGTATTGTATGGCATTTAAATGATATGAGCTCCTTTTGGATATAATTGCATCACTTACGGGTTACGGCTGATAATGCAGTCACCTAAATAGTGGAAAACTATTATGCATAGTTTTTTAATGTTTTGAGTTCTGAGTGTGCAATCATGTGTCTTTAAAGTTCTAAAGTTTCACTAAAAAATTCCACCATTTTCCTAGAACTCCCCAATGTGTCCTTTAGATTGCAATATGGTATACAATAAATGTGATATTACCCAATGTTTCCCATGATATTTCTGTATCCTAAGGGTGTGGTGCATAATGTGATACTGATACTTTGAACACTGATTTATTCAACCAATGCATCTCCATGGTGCGATATTTTGGATTCATTGCACTAGGCCAAATTTCTTAGGGCCTTTTAGGAACAAGGAAATGAAACTGTGGAAATGTGATTTCCATGGAATTGACATTTCATGGAAATTAATAGAAATGAAATAACGAGTTGTCATTTCAAGGAAATTAATAGAAATGAAATAACATTTCTACTTCTTGGTTCTGATTTTGCAAAAAAAAAAAAAAAAAAAAAAAAAAGAGAGAGGGATAGGGGCTCTTTGTGAAATAAAAATGATGGCTTCTTCTTGATTAATAAGAGAGGATGATGTAGTACACATGATTTAATGCTAGCATGCAACGTGGAGATTATGAAAGAGTCCATGAAGTAATTCAATTAACAAAAGATGCTAATCCACTAAGTAAATAATAAGAAATAAAATCTGATTTGACCTAAATCACATGCCTGCATGCTAAGAAATCATATAAATCAATTAAAACTAGGCTCGATGAAATGATAGAACTTCCAATTTAGCATATGCACGTTCCACACTCTAGGGATAGATTTGTAGGTTTTATGATTAGGGTTAGGAAGGGGAAAATCTGAAATTTAAAGAATCAGGATTCATTGGAATCGAGAATTTTGGAATTAGGATTTTTTTTAGAAATTGGAGAAAATCTAGGAAAGTTAGGGATTTCTAAATTTAGGGTTAGGGCTTCGAGAATGGAAGAAAGTGGTTTTGATATAAGGATGATGAAAAACCAAAAGGGGCAAGGTGTGGCCGTACGGCCAACCCGAAGGATTCACACGTGTGGTCGTACAGTCACACGTGTGGTGTGGGATGGACGGGCTTGGTCGGTTAGGGTTGGGGGTTGTGGATAGGTAAATGAAATATATGTTTATGAAAAGATGAAGGCTTAAGATGGGAGAATCGAATGATTCGAAGAAAATACCTTGATAGAGGAGAAGAGAGAAGATGGTGTAGGGATAGATGGAGACCTCGCACCTCCGTTGATGAATATTAGCCTCGCGCCAATCTCCTTTACAAATCGCATGGAAGTATTTTTAAATCGCATGAAGATGGAAGAAGAAAACAAGAGGTTTAAAAAAAAAAAATTAATTAAATCACAAAATCCAATAGGGTTGGATCTCCACCCCCCTGTGCTTTGATTATTAAAAATTAGTATAATTACAACTATGCCACTCACTCAAGTGAAGTGGTCCATCGTCCAAAATAAGAAAAATAAAACATTTATTATCAATCTCAACCATCAAATAAATCCTAAAAATAACAAAAAACATAAAGAAAACAAGATCAGAGTCCAAGGGGTCCAGATCTAAAAGATCTGGTGGCCCGATGGCCTGATCGACAAGATCCAATGGTTGGATTGACACGAAATAGAAATCCTATGACTAAAATGATCTCTTAAGCAGTCCACATGCATCATCCCAAAGTGAAGTCTTCCTGATGTATGTCCAATGCATGTGGGGTTTTCAAAATGGCCCGGTGGGGCCTCATCTGGAACTCGTCTCCCATCCACAAAGAAAGTTGCGCTGATGTGGGTGGTTGTCTCCATCTTTGGTACACCCAGGTAGGTCCTCTGATGTCCCCATCAGAGGAGTTACAGAATTATCTCATCAGTAGGATTGATATGGGAGGAAGGGGGGAGGGAAGGGAATTATAGAATTGTCTCGTCTATAGATTGGTGTGGGAGGAATTGCAGAACTGGGTCAGTTTATCTGCCATTAAGGAGAGACCATGGAAGTATGGAAATGAGATTTTGAGGAAAGCAAAGGGAGGTTTTGCCATAGGAAACTATGGACATTTGAAATCCCTTCTCTATGAAAGTCGGGCTTGCATGATTCGATTTCCTTGTTCCCAAACAGGCCCTCATGATAGTCGTAATTTTAGGAGTTGTATTTATTGTGCGAGCTGCATATTTTGTTCATAACAAAGTCCTAATTGGTCTCATTATTCATATACCTTAAGCAATCATCTTCTTTAAATGCCTGACACCGACATTACAAATTCTAGAAAGATTAAGGCGAGATTTCTTATGGCAAGGGAAGGAAGAGAAGAAGAAATTCCATCTGGTGGATTGGAAGGAGGTATGCAAGGATAGGAAAGGTGGAGCAGGGGTGAAAGATCTCAAAAGAATGAACTGAGCCATTCTAGGTAAATGGATTTGGAGGCTTGGGGCCGAAAACGGGACTCCATGGAGCAACCTAGTTAAAAGCAAGTATGGCCAATCAGAGGGTGGTTGGTGGACAAAGGAGTCGTCTTGTTGTAGATCTTCAACGCTTTGGAGAGATGTTCTATCTGTGAAGAAGGAGATTCTAAAAGGCATTGGTTTTGCTCTGGGAGATGGGAAAAAAATTCAGTTCTGGGAAGATGTATGGATGGGAGAAACTACTCTTAAAGAAGATTTTTCAAATCCATTTCGTCTTGCCCCGAAGCCATCCATCAAAATTGCAGACTGCTATTCAGTATAGGGGGATGTAATAGTTTGGAATCTTTTGTGCAAAAGAGATCTCCATGACTGGGAGATTGATGAATATTTGGCCCTTCTTAGCCGTATAAACAATAGCAATCCGGATCAGAATCGCGAAGATTCCCTAGTATGGAAACTAGACAAAGCCACCTCCTTTTCGGTAAAATCCTTATACTCTTTTATGGGTAGTGATTCCTCCATCAAAGTGGAGAACTCTAAAGAGCAAGTGTGGAAAACTAAAGTCCCTCCTAAGATTGCGGTCTTCGGTTGGCTAGTTGGCAAGAATAAGGTCCTTCACAGTTGATAATTTGAGAAAAAGGGGCATGCCAATCATGAATGTCTGCCTGTGTTGTATGGCAAACGAAGAATCTGTAGACCATCTATTCATTCACTGCCCGTTCCTCAGCCATACCTGGTCTGCAATTCTATCCTGTTTTGGCATGCATTGGTCATTTCCTGAGTCTACTGATCGGCTATTCAAGGCCTAGCATGGTGCTCAAGTAGGTAACAACAGAAAAGAGATTTGGAGAATTACTCTTCTAGCTGGTCCATTTGGGAGGAAAGGAATGGGAGGTGCTTCAGGGATACCTCTATCTTGACAGAGTCCCTTCTTAACAGGGTGATTTATCTGATAGTAGAATGGGCCTCTAACAACATTTCCCTTAAGGGGTGTAATCTTACTTTCTTAGGCGAGTAGTCTTCCCGCTATCTCAGCGGCCTGACTCTCCCTGCTTTTGTAATCCCTTTTTATCTAATATACACCCGTAACCTTTCAATTTTTTTTAAAAAATCATCTACTTTAAAGAGTAGATACTGCAGCATATCATTTTTCCTTTGTTGGCATTGGTGTTCTTGAGCATTCTGATACATACATTTCAACTTTCTTCTTTCATCCATGATCCCTCTTTCAGGTTCATAGTGAATTTCAGAAAGCATATGAGAAAGGGATTCCAAAATCAAAGTAAGTTTTTAGCAGGTCATGTTTGCACGATTTACCTGTTGGGATGCATATTCTTTTGCATTAACTTGATATAATTCTGTTTTAGGTTTTGGGAGCCAACATATGAGGACTCCCTCAATTTGATTGCTCAAGTCCCTGTTGTAGCTTCTTTTGTTTACAGAAGGTAAATCAAATTCATTGTGTTTCCTTAACCCCCCTATGCTGAACAGTAGTTCCTTTAGAAACAAATAATATATGAACATGAATTGTTCATATCAAAGATGGTGTGAAACTTGCAATGCTTTTCTATATTTTTCGCCACAAGCGCTTTGTGATCAGTATAGTATGTAATAACTTCTGTTATATTCAGTCGCAGCCACTTTTAGATATCATCATCATCATCATCTAAGCCTTGTCCCAACTAATTGGGGTCGGCTACATGAATCCTTTTCTGCTATGCGGATTCATGTTGGAAGTAATGGCATAAGTTGACGCCGGATGCCAACCTGACACACCCCTCCTTTTTCCAGGCTGGGGACAGGCAATAAGAGCATAAAACTCCCACAGGTGCAAGGTTTATATAATAGACTATTGCATAGTTGATTACAGTCAAGTTCTTGCTAATAGTCTATTACATTGGTTGATTACAATCAACCATGAAGATATCAAATTTGATTTATTTTTAAAACTTGTAACACTCATGACCGGTAAACTTGTAACGTTCATTCGAATATGTCGATAGCATATTCACATTCTCAATGAATTTATTTCCTGTGGTTTTGAAGGGCTTACAAGGATGGACAAATTATACCTGCAGACAATTCTCTAGATTATGGTGCGAATTTCTCTCACATGCTAGGATTTGATAGTCCTAAAATGCAAGAGCTGATGAGACTATATGTCACTATCCATAGGTTGGTGTTTTCATATCAGTAAACTGGTCCTTTTAGACATTCTCTACCTGTAATCGTCCCATCACCTCTTATTTTCTTCCAAAGGGTTCTTTCTTATACATGAAATGGGATAATTAATTCTTGTCTTTTCAAGCCAATGTTTATCATCTGCCTTTATTCTGCAGTGACCATGAAGGTGGAAATGTTAGTGCCCATACTGCTCATCTGGTAAGTCGTACTGGATTTAATGGTCTCAGCTTCAATTCAATGATCAGATTGCATGTAATGTCTGTCTTTGTTATTTTTCTTATTCCTGAAGATTCAATACTCTTTTTTTTTTTTTTTGGTCTCGGAATTTGACAACGTATATCCAAAAGTGATACATATGTCTATTTCTCTTCTTCTTATCATTTTGTGCAAATATTTTAGTACTTTTGATGGAATATCTTTTTATACGTGTATACTATACATAGAGATACTTGCATTGATATGCTCGGGCACCTCTTGCAATTTACTCATACATTTGATATCTGCATTTAATAACATGATGATAAATTTGCAGGTTGCTAGTGCCCTTTCAGATCCTTACCTTTCATTTGCAGCTGCACTAAATGGTTTAGCTGGGCCACTACATGGTTTGGCTAATCAGGTATTGCAGTCTTTGTGGGTTCAATTTTTTTTTAAAAATCTTAATTGAATTTTATTTGGAAATCAATCTGGTGCAGGACTCTGCAACTATGCGTATTTGTTTGTTGTCTTAGATTATTTATGCTGGTATGCACACACATGATACATGCATGGGCATACAAAATTCTATATGTAAATATCTATATAAGGATTTGTATATATCAAGGAGCCACTTTAAGGGGGAAAACCTCGCTGATCATTCAATAATTTTCTTAGCCAAATCCATGCATTTTGATGCAGGACATGAAATTAAATATGAGGTGCAAGATTTCAAGCTTTAGATCATACCAATTTCTAAACAATCACAAAATAAATAAATAAATAAATAAATAATCACATCCCCCATACGTTCAAACATTCAACAAGGGGAATCTATGCGGGTCCAAGCCTACACATGTTTAGGGCTAGATCAAGTAGAATTATAAACCAAACAATACCCAATGGAGTGTAGATTCATCCAATCCTGCATAGGACTGTTCCCCAATTCAAGATATTCACCATGTTTCAAATAGGGGAAAACCCAGGGTTTGCAAAAGTCAAAAATACTTAGGATCTGGGATTTTCTAGGGTTAGGGTTTGGGATTTAAGGCGAGAGAGGAGATGAATAGAAGAGAAAGAAGAACCTGAGAAAGATCCTGCGTGTGGACAGCAGGCCCATCTGAACACATATGCATGGTTGTCTGGCCGCACGTGTGTGGGGCCCACGAAACTGAAAAAAGGACTCCTTGGGTGTAGTCGGCCATGGGAGGCCCACTCTCACACTAAGTTTCGCGACGATCTGCCTTTCAGTGTGCGCGTGGTGCTCCGCCGAAGTTTCAGCCCCTCAGGTGGGGCCAAAATTTGGAAATCTACTATAGTGGAAAACTCGGGCACCAAAAAAGATAAATCTGAAGAAGGGAGGGCTATGAAAGATGGTGGATGTGGAGTGGAAGAGATGGGGATGATTTGGAATAGTTGTGGCTTCGCACCACGGTAGTTAGCCCTTTGAGGAAGGGAGGGTTTCATACCCAATTAGCTTCTTCAACTCATAGGGGTAGAGGAGAAAAAACGCAGAATTGTATTCATAAGCTTCAATGAAAAAAAAAAACGTACATTGGGTTGCCTATTTATAAGAAAACCCTAAAACCCAAAAGCTGCATCATGTGCGTACACTATTACTTAGAGACGAAGTAACAAAAATAACAATTAATCAACGCAATTAAAACCGTTCATGATGGTTCTAATAACGATAATAACAAAAACTCAAAATCCTAGATCATCTAGGGTAGTGGGCCATGATCATGAGATCCAATGGTGGAATCCCAATGATGATCGGGTCCACTTCAATGCTTCATAGCACGGCCCCCTAACTAAGAGGTCCTCTATAGATGTCGTCATCAATCCAGATCGATAGTGGGGCCTTCCTCCTCCTTGAGTACATGCATAGGGTGGGAGGCGTGCGCGTGCGCATGATGTCCACATCACATTTCTAATGGGCAAACACCCACAGGAACTTTCAAAAGCAAGTACCCAAAAATCACTGTCAAAATGTATCCTAAAACCAGTGTTTTAAATAGTGAATAGTGTTCTCACCTCTAAAGTGTGAGGCATAAGCCACATAGCGTCTAGCGTAAGCGACACGCTACATCAAGACTTTTAGTCAAGGTTGGTTGCACTAAATATCATAAATTTCATGATATTTTGCACGGAATTAGACTGGTTAATAATGAAATTTCATGGTTTAGTGCAACCAAACACAACCTCAAATAATAGGAAATAGAGGGCAAAGATTAAGGTTGCGTTTGATAAAACCTAATTTCGTGACTTATCACTGAAAAATGCTATTTTCAGTGATTTTAGTAATTCAGACCATTTGGTAACCAAAAGACATTCAGTGCTTAATTGGAAAAATCACTTAAATTAAAGTTTATCTTATTTTATTTTAGTTTAATTTCTAGCCACCGCAACTCGGCTTAAAACTTATTGCGGAATGGAGTAAATCATTTCCTTTTAAATTTTTGGTTGAATTTTGACCAAAATATCCCTGTCAACTCTTAAAAATGGCAAGATTACCCTTCCAGATGTTCAAAACATTGTAGGATTCTCTCACCAAGTCGTTCTCTATTCTCCCGCTTGAGAAAAAAAAAATCCCCAAGTATCTGGAGGACAAATCCTTCTCAAATTGCTCGTTTCTTCCTATTAATCTTCCTTTGATTTGAAGATGAGATTTCGATCTTTTTGAAAAAAAAAAAAAAAAAACCTTTCAAGGACCCACCATGATGTTTATTTTTCATCCATACCGCTCATAAGGTCACGCAGACCTAGATGAAGGGAAAACATAAATATCAGATTGATCTACAACTTCTATGGCCCCAAAATGTTCAAAAACGTAGACATCCAATTCCATTGCTCTGTGGTGTGGTCCACTTAAACTTTGAATTTTCCTCAGTTTTGGGCTCATGCCCTAAAATAATCCCCACCAAATTGATAAATGGTTTAGATGTAACACATGTACCCTAATCGTACATGGGGCCCACTTTGATGTTTGTAAGAAATCTACCCCGTCCATCTGTTTTTCCAGCTCATTTTAGGGCATGTGCCTAAAAATGAGGTAGATCCAAAGCTCAAAGTGGGCCTTGGGATGGCCCCAAGATGTTTCAACAGTGGGTGTTCCATCCCACAGTTTTTGTGACCCACTGGAGCTTGTTATTGGCCTCATTTTTTGGGTCCATGCCATAAAATTAGCTAAGAAAATAGTTGGATGGGGTGGATTAGTCAAAAACATCTTGTGGCCCGATGAATGTTTCAATGGTGGGCATTTAGTTCTCAATGTTTCATGTTCGTTTGGCTAGCTTGAGCTTTAGATCAACCTCGTTTTTGGGCCCATGCCTTAAAATGAGGTGGGAAAACAAATGGACGGATTGGATTTGTCACAAACGTCATGGTGGGCCCTAGCTACGGTTTATCAACCTTCCCCTCTGGACTAAGATGTCCACCAAACCTGTGGCTCGCAAATTGATTGACATGTATTGCTCTGCCAACCTAAATCTTGCCATATGTGGGACCTACGTTGATGTTTGTAAGAAATCCACCCATTCCATCTATTTTCCAACTCATTTTAGGGCATGGGCCCAAAAATGAGGTAGATCCAAAGATCAAAATGGGCTCCACGATGGCCCCACGATGTCCCCAAGATGTTTCAATGGTGGGCGTTCAATCTCACCAATTCTTGTTATGTGGCCCACTTGAGCTTCAGATCTGCCTCATTTTTGGGCCCATTCTCGAAAATGATCTGAGAAAACAGATGGATGGAGTGGATTTGTTTGTCATAAACATCCAGTGGCCCCACGAATGTTTCAACGGTGGGTGTTCAATCCATACTCTTTCCTGTTAGTTTGGCCCACTTGAGCTTTGTATCGGCCTCATTACTGGGCCAATGCTCTAAAATTGGATGGCAAATCTGATGGATGGAGGGGATTTGTCATTTTTGGGCGCATCCCTTGAATTATGCAATGTACCAGTTGGACTTGCATCCCCGTACAACCCTACCATCTTGTGGCAGAGGAAAAGGTTGATGGAGGCTGTGTGAATCGGACTCAGATTGCCTAGTGTAGAACACAACACTGAGGTTGGTACTGTGTTGACATGGCAAACTATTGTGGGCCTCCACCACAATGTATGTGTTATATCCACACCGTCCATCCATTTCGCTAGATCATTTTAGGGCGTGAGCCCAAAAATGAGTCAGATCTAAAGCTCATGTGGACCACACCACATAAAACAATGGGGATTCAACTCCTACCATTGAAAACTTCTTGGGGGCCACATAAGTTTTGAATCAAGCTGATATTTGTGTTTCCCCTTCATTCAGGTCAGTGTGACCTTATGAACATGTTGGATGGCAAATACACATCATGGTGGACCCTTGGACGGTTTCAATGGTGGGCATCATTGTCCCCATTGCTTTTTGTGGTGTGGTCCTTTTGAGCTTTGGATCTGCCTCATTTTTGGGCTAATGCTCTAAATGATCTGGAAAAAAAGGATGGACAGTGCGGATATAACTCATCATGATGGGGCCCACAGAACTTGCCACGTCCATATGGTACCAATGTCAGTGCTGTCTTATCCACTATGCAATCTGAGTCTGTCTGAATCATGGTATTAGTGTGGATGAGCATCAAGGTAAGTAAAAAAATGTCAACGGCATATACTCATCAGCTAAATTCATGGCTAGATACGTGTGATGGGCGTGATTTTGATGGTCCCAATCCGTCGCTGGTATGTGGTTGGTGGATGTTAGTTCAAAAGAGATGTCCATGCAATTAGCAGTGTTCACATGGACGGCACCTATCTTCATGAAGAAATGTTCATGCGGACCCCACCTATCCTTATGCGTCCTCATGCAATGACGTTCATATAATTGATGAACTGGCTCAAATTGGGGCAAAAAGGGAGGGCAGTGCCATCATTTGGCAAAGGTAAAACCATGAGAAGGGGTCAAACAGTAATATCTGCGGTCAGTCAGGGAACTTTTCGGTAGTTACCGTCTTCATCTGTTGAGCATCTGTTAGTGTAAGCAGCTGCAAGACTTATATGAAATGGATAGGCAGGTTTTGGGAAATAGTTTAAAAGCAGGAGGTTTTTGGTCCATAGCCAAAAAGGCAGGCGGCTGTATGGAAAAATCCCTTGTAATAAATATGGGTACTAATGATTAAGGGTGCATTTAATTGCACAAAATATGAAATTCCATGACGTTCTTTTCCAAATTAGACTGATTAATCATGAAACATCATGAAATTTGGTGCAACCAAATGCATCCTAGGTTAAGAGAGGAACTGGAACCATCATTTGACATGCTTGTAGCTTTGGCACAGATTTTAGTCAAACATGCTTAACAGAAAAGGTGAGATACTTAACAGTCAGTCATATGGACATGCATTCCTTTGATATTCAGGGAGGCATGTCCTGAAGAAATTGATGAACATTCTGTTGCTGTGGGATTAATTTTAGAATCTTTTAAGCATCAATTTCTGTATCTCTGTATCATGCATGGCTTCATTTCTCATACATGATTACTAGTTTGAATTTTCTATATAGGGCAGAATCTCATGATTTATAATACTTTGGGCCTGTGCATCTCATATATATTTGACTGGAGTTATTGAACTTCAGTAGGGCTGGGGTTCAAGTGTATACCAGATTACTGTCCCAAACATTCTTCAGTTTTTTGAGTCATACCATATTGCTGTGGAACTTATTTTCTGCTATCGCATGCATGATTACTGTAATTATGAGTCTTACCTTTTCACTGTACTTTGGTTACAGGAAGTTTTATTATGGATCAAATCTGTAGTAGAGGAGTGTGGCGAAGACATCACGACTGAACAGTTGAAGGAATATGTCTGGAAGACATTGAATAGTGGCAAGGTTAGCAATCATCACTCTTTACTATGTCATACTTTTATTTATTAATTTTTATTTATTTTTATCAAGATAAAGTTAGCTAAGCAGTGGCTGCATTTTACTACTGAAGTGGCTACTCTCAGATTTTGTAGGCAACAAGTAACTTTACATTTCAAAATTTTGTGAGCATTCAGATGGATCTATTTCCTTCTGCATCTGAATCTGCACATGTCCTCTCTTTTGTCTTGACAAGTTGGCTATAAATTTTCCTTTCTAAATATATTTGCGTCAGTTTGTTGATTGCCAAATGATAGTAAGTCAATAACACTGTTAAAATCTGTATGCTATATTTTTTTTAAAGTAAATATATTTCTTTGGAGTAGCAGAGAACTGAAATGCTAAACTGGAAGGAATTTTTTCTTCTTTTCGATCTTCTACCATTGAATTATGGTGTTTCCTTTATGTAGCTAATAAAACAGCTTGGCTGAATCTCTATCAGTGGTGGTTATACCAAATCCATTGTAAAATTTAAACAGTAGACCTAGAAAATAACATAAATTATAAATTAATGTTTTAATCTGCCAACCATATAAAAAAGGTTTTATTCTAATATCCAACACGGGAAACTCTTTGTGAGATGGATTCTTCTTCTTACATAGCCTCTAACAAAGATTTTCTAACAATTCTGAACAGCTTTTGTTAAGGTAACAAAGATTTTCTAACAATTCTGAAGAGATTTTGTTAAGGTCTGCTGATGAAAATGCTTCATGAGAAACAGGTCTATGAAACTACAAATTAATTTCCTTGCCCCAGTCCTTGTAGAGCAGTTCTTTTTGGAAGTTTGCCTGGCTTTCATAATGTCATCAAAATTCTCCATTTTCTTCATCTCCCTCCCTCCCTACCACATGGCATGCCAAGTTGTTTAACTAACCTTTCTTATGGCCTCCTCCCCCCACTTGAAAGTGTAATTTGTCTTGTCTTTACATGGCATGACAAGTTGTTTAACTAACCTTTCTTATGGCCTGTGGGATGTATTAGGTGATGTTTTATGATGTAATGGAAGACACTGAAATTGAACCATAATGTTTCTGCAGTTGCAAGTGTAGCCCTTTTCAGGAAATTTGACTATTCCTGTATACCTTTTGAGTTCTGATTTGAAACCCAAGTTCTATGTATTGTTGTTAACAGTGTTGTCATGTGCGACCGCTTATGCGCATATCCATATGCAAATCACATATGCGATCGCATATGCGATGTATGCAATCGCATACAACATATGTGATCGCATATTGGCCATAGCACATCAAATTTTATTTATTTTTATTTTTTTGCAAAAAAAACAACCTTTTTCCTATAAAAAGGCTTCCAAATCTCCTCCATTTGCAATATTCTCACTCCAAAACTCTCTTACTCTATTTTTTCTCTTACATTTCAATTGCAAGTGGTCTTAAATCTGAATATCTCTCTCTCTCTCTCTCTCTCTCTCTCTCTCTCTCTCTCTCTCTCTCTCTCTCTCTCTCTCTCTCTCTCTCAAGTTGGAAGATCAAGATTCAAGCACTTTCAAGTTTCAAGGAAGATAGCTTGTTGATTTTTTACAATAATAAATAAATAGCTTGTTAATTTTGTTGTTACTTCTTGTTAACTATATTGATTTTATCTCTCTCAAATGTATTTTAAATATGTAAAATTAGTTATCTATTAACTTAGAAAAGTTCTCCTTAGTTTCTTATATATTTTTACATTTTTTTGAATTTTTTTTTACTTTGATCCGAAACTTTGGTGGACTTTTTCTTTCCTTGATTTGATATATATATATATATATATATATATATTTCAAAAAAAAAAAAAAAAAAAAAAAGAAAAGAAAAAAGAAAAATAAAAATATGCGGTCGCATATGCGATCGCACATGATCGCTTATGCAATTCGACAACATTGGTTGTTAAACATCTCACTATAGTTTTTTGTTTGCTTACCACTTTTTCCATCTAAAGTGTTGAAGATAATTTTGTGCAGGTTGTTCCTGGATTCGGACATGGAGTTCTGAGGAAAACAGATCCAAGATACATGTGCCAGAGGGAGTTTGCATTGAAGCACTTGCCTGACGATCCACTATTCCAGCTGGTTTGCTCCTAAGATATCCAATGATAGATCTTGGGTTTACTTTCCTTCGGTCGAATATCATTAATCTAACGCATATCCAATTCATCAGTAACATAGCTCTCCCATTTTTTCCCAGGTTTCGAAGCTTTATGAAGTAGTTCCTCCAATTCTTACTCAACTCGGCAAGGTAAAGCTATCAAATAAGTTCATTTTTCCCTCTCTCGGGTCATCAATGGAAGAATATGATTATTCTTCAGTTTATGTATTTGGGGTTATAAAATGGGCATGCAGTCACTAATAAAAGCTCTCTGTTTTTTTTTTTTTTTTGAAATGATGATAGCAAATTTTATTAATAAAAGCCAAAAGGCTATAAAAAATAATAATAAATACATAAATAAATAAAAACAGAATTTACAACTCAAACCAACATGCTGGAAACTGGTCAGCAACTAAAATATTAGCTGCATGCGCCCCTTCAGCCATTCTATAACATTTTGCGTAGCCCTTTTGAGAATTACTGGAGACCCGCAGCTACAATTTTTAAAACATTGCCTATTTATTTCTAGCCAAATGCTTCACAGCCCAGCTAATAAACATAAGAACCAAACATGTTTCCCGACTTTACTTTTGACCCCTCCATGCCACACCAGGAGGAGCTGGTCAGCTGAACTTGGGAAAACCCATTGGATACCGAACAGGGAGAGGAAGTCGCTCCAAATCGAAAATGTGAAAGGACAATGAATGAATAAATGGTCCACAGACTACGCATTTTTGTAGCATAGCAAGCATACATTTGGAATTATCATTCCATGCCTTTGTAAGTTGTTGACAGTGAGAACCTTCTTTCTGCCCACCAACCATGCAAATGCCGCCACCGCTCCATAAACCACTAATTCCCTGTAGAGAGACTTTATGGAGAACTTTCCAGATTTAGGAGCTACACGAGAATCTTCCTCCAAAATAATGGGGAGCCAAGATGACAAGAGATCCAACAGCCTTAGAAACTCGTCCATCTCTTCATCATGTAGGTTTCTTTTGCATGGGGGAGCCCAAATTGCTTCTTCACCTTGAATGGAAAAGCACTCTTCTACCAACACATTCGCGTGTATGGCAATAATTGCTAGGCGAGGAAATAAAACATTTAGACTTTAAATAAAAGCTCTCTTTAAATGCTCAATGTCAATGAATTGACTTCCTAGCAGCTGCAACTGGGATGACGACTCTCAGGAGACATTAAAAGTGGTTTTTCCTTTTTTCCAACTATCAGGATGCAATTTTTTAAAGATGCATAATGAGCATTCTATCAGTTGTTGTACTGATGATCTTGAAGAACAAAAGCAATTTCATTACCCTGAGGATATTTATGCAACCTTTTCATTCTGGAAATGCTCATCAGTTTCTAATACAAGCATGAACATGCTTTACATTGTCATAGAAGTGATTTTGGTTCGCAACTGCATATGCATGCATTTTTTTTCTTACACTGGAGAGCCTGCACATCCGTTTGTTAGTGTATTTATGCCTATTAAACAGCTAGGGAAGTGTGAATTCTTAGAAGGAGAAACTATTGCATATCCATCTTTCTGATGATTTATGGTTGTTAATATCTTGAGACTCGGGGGTGGCTTTTGCACCAGAATGGGAAAGGAATGCTGAGGAACAGAGATGTTTTACTATCCCTAGTCTAAAATCAAGCCTAGGGACCATGACATTGACTTGATGTAAGCTGATGGCACGGGGTCTCATCATTAATGGGGAAATATAGTACCCTGTATAAGCCAAGCAACAGATACGCATCAACATGACTGCTAGGGAAAAACCTCAATGTATCTATCATTCTTGCATCTCAAGAGTGTTTCTATACTATTAATTTAACTAATGATTACCTAGTTTAGTTGCAATTTTTATTTTTATTTTTCCCAATCATCAGGCTGGGTTTGCCAATTAGGTCGGGTTGCGAGTTAGGTCATGTTGTGATCAACCAACCTGACCCAAATACATGTGATTATTCTTAACCTGACCTAAATTTCCTAAACTTGAACCCAACCCAAATTCAAATCGGATCGGCGATTTTCAACCCTAACCCAATTCAAGGACCTTGACCCAACCTGACCTCAACATGTGTTGGGTCAGTCAGGTTCAGGTTGACCCAAACCCAAGTTGCAACCCCAGTTCTTCCTGTTCGTATGTAATCACATATCATGGAAAGGCCATGTACCTTATTAATCAAATGAAAGGATACATTACAGAGTAAATTTATATGTTGGTAGGCATTATTAGAAACTTGGAACAGCAACGGTACTTAAACAAGCATCATTCTAGGTGATTTGGTGAGTTGATCAACACTAGGTGGGTTGCTTCTTTTCTTCGGAGCTCATCCTCATTCCAATGTCGATGACCTTATGATTGAATGCTATCGGTAGGGTTGTTACTGGCTTGGAACATGTGGGATGCAGTTGTCCTTGGGAACTCTTGTTGGTGTCATGTTGTGAAATTTATTTCCGTTTCCCAACATGGATTATGCTTGTAACATCAGGTTGCTTGCAGGTCAAGAATCCATGGCCCAATGTCGATGCTCATAGCGGTGTATTGCTGAACCATTTTGGTTTAGCTGAAGCAAGGTATACACAATCCTCTCTCGTGGTAGTCTTAGTAAATATTATGTAGTCAATGATGTTATTCATCTCCTGATGCTGTTTGTGTTTTGAAATCAAAGATGATAATATCCCACAAAATCTGATTTTGCACAGATATTTCACTGTTCTTTTTGGCGTCTCAAGAAGCATAGGAATTTGCTCCCAGGTTTCTCTTCCATTCCCTTTTTTTTATTTTTTTATTTTTTTGCATTTTAGGCACTTGATTTTCAGATTGAATGGATTTTTTTTTTTTTTTTTTTTTTTTTTGTTGTTGTTGTTGTTGTTGTTGTTAACCTCAGTTTATCTAAATGTCGATCCTTCTGGTGCAGCTAATATGGGATCGCGCTCTTGGGTTACCACTTGAAAGGCCAAAAAGTGTCACGATGCAATGGCTTGAGGATCACTGCAAGAAGGCAGCTTGATGCTGAAAGGCTCCAAGCTGAAGCTGACTCGCAGTGTTGATTTTTCAAAATAATAAAAGCAGAAGAGGGGGGTGTGTAAAATGCAGTTTGAGGTGATAGATGCTTCTTATTCTGGCCTGGGAACATTTGAGCAATGCCGATTTGTGTTTTAGAACTAAATTTTAAAAATGGTTGAGATATAGGAAATGTCATGCATTCCGGCATGTTTGTCTCCAAATTGTTGGTTCATTTTGGATGGGGCACGGCCCAGATATTACTTGATGGGGAAGTCCTGATGATTTTGTTTTGGCCTATGAATTTGGAGTCTTGATTGATTTTCTATGCAATCGTCAATTCAATGGTGATCAGAGGCTAGAACAACGTGATCAGGGTATATCTTGGGCCATGCCTTTTAACTCAATGGAGCGAGGTAAATTTTGGGCCATGCCACGCCTTGTCTCAGTGAATCGAATGGTCTGGACAGTCTCTTTTGACGTGCAAAGATTCCACTGGTATGGCAGATATGTTAGTGAGTATGATTCGATGTACTCTGGCCGAGGAATTGGGGAAAAGCTAGAGCTGGGCATCGAGTCAAGTCGGACTGAGTTAGGGCTGACCCGACTCAATCCGGTTTTGAAATAGGCCTGACCCAAACTTGACTCGACTCGGTACCAAGTCCAGCATGCCTGAACCGATCCAAATCTGGGTTTGGTCTGGATTAATCCGGACCGAGTTGTTGAGAGAGAGAGAGAGGTGGTGATTGTGGTGGTTGGCTGCTGGGCTTGGAAGAGGAGGGAGGGAGGGAGTCGAGAGGAGAGAGAGACGAAGGTGGTGATGGTGGTGGGTGGCTGCCGGGCTTGGAAGAGGGAGGGAGGGAGGGGGTGGAGAGGAGGGTGGTGATGGTGGTGCGTGGTTGCCGGGCTTGGAAGAGGAGGATGAAGGAGTGAGAGAGAGGGTTCGGGATCAGGTGGGGGTCAGTTGCTGCGTATAGGATTAGATATACTTAAAAATTAAGGGTTTTTTCTTCTTTTTTTAAAAAAAAAATATATATTATATATATAACTAAATTCGAGTTGAGTCTGACTGGATCGAGTTTCAGGGAGTAACTCGACTCGGTTTGAATTCGGATTGGGTGAAGCCTACTCGGGTTGGACCAACTCACCCATTCGGTTTGGGTCGAGTTGGGTCTGAATGAGTTGGACAAGTCAAGTCAAGCGAGTCGAGCCGTCCCGTCTCCAGCTTTACGAAAAACTCGAAGCAGTTGGAGAGAGAGCGTTGGAGAGAGAGCGGGACTATCCGTTATGTGGGGATCGCACCTGGCTTTCTCGGGCGCATATTAGCTTAGCTTTGCTGTGCTGGATAGGCCCACGGCATTCTGGGTCATCTCCTCACCACCCGACATAGCTTTTTTTTAGGTGCATGGCCTGAGATGTCCATACCTATTTTTTGGATGACATTACTTCGTGGACGTCCTTTCCCGGAGAGTGCTGCAGGAGCATATATTGAAGAGTTTATCCTATAGCATCTATTCCAAGTGTGACATTTGAGCCCTGTAGTAAGTGGGTCCTAAATTTTTGACGTGCAATCACCCAAAATGAAGGCCGTGAAATATTGGGACCTAGAGCTAAGAGCTAAGGACGATCAATGTTGATGATCAGATCCATTTTCATATAATCAATATGGGCCGTCCATTTTTTCCAGTAACTGATTTGATGTTTAGGATGATGCAATCAAAGTGGTCGATGACCAACGTATACAATCAAAAGTGACATCCACATGATGGACGGTGCAGATTAATGATTAGAATCATTTTCCTTCAATCTATATGGAGATTCATTTTTCCAAGCAATTAATCACATGGTATGGATTCTAATGAAAGCAATTCTTGAGGAGGACATGCAACCCAACGTGGGGCCCACATGATGGATGGTCTAGATTGGTAATTAGACCCACTTCCTACAAGCAACTTTGGACTTGCATTCCATTTTCCAGGCAAATGATCGATGATTAGAATATGACTCGGCCACTCTTGACAGACCAATGAAATTAAAACTGCGGCCCACACCCATTTGAATTGTTGTTTGATCAATATGGACCATTCATTTTCCTAGCAATTGATCAGATGGTTAGGATGATCTAAGCAAAGCGAGCCCACATCCAATGGAAGTGGGGCCCACATGATGGCTAGTCCAAATTGATGATCAGACGCATTTTTCTTAGAATTGATCGAATGCTTACGATAATATAATCCCAGTGATTCTTAAAGAACACATACAATCAAAAGTGCGGCCACAAAAATGGATGGTCTAGAATGATCATTAGACCTATTTTCCAACAATCAATATGCACCATCCATTTTCCTGGCAATTCATTGAATAGTTATGATGATACGATCAAAGTGATTTTTTAGAAAAACTTGCAATCAAAAGCGGGGTCTACATGAATAGTTTTGATAGATGATCGGACGCATTTTCCTGCTAGAAACATAAACCCTCATTTTCCTAGAAATTGAGCGGATGGGAGCGATGATCCACCACGTGCACTTTTACTTCTATACTTTAACAACTAACGATCGAGAACATAAAAGGAGAAAAAAAATAATAATAATAAAATTGTAGAATATCTAATCACCGTCCATTGTCCATCTGGGCTAGGATTGTCCCAAACCATTGCATTATAATTTCTACATTTTCAAATAAGGAGAATTTCTAGAAATATAATTCATCATCTCTTCCGTTCTCCTTGCAAAAACAAGGTTAAAAGCAAGCATCCTAACATCCCAAGCCACGTTTGTATGGACTATTTAATTTCAATTGCAATACCTGTTTGGTAAAGTTTTAAGTAACCCCATTATTGTATTTGCCTTCTTTAAGTAGTTTAGAAAATATTAAAAACTTGACCTGACTCATCTGAGTCAACTCAACTTAACCAGATTTTAACTGGCACGTTAAAACTCAAGATGACTATACTCAACTTGAAAAATACTCAGTAAAACTCTACTCAGTTCAGCACTATTTAACATAATTATATGTTATTTATATGTTAAATATCAAATGTTACTGCAAACAGTTGGAAAAAACTTAGAAGGTTTTTTGAAGAAGTCATGCAAGTTTTTGAGTCGACTCAATGTAATTAGAATTTTGGACTACTACTTCCTTACAATTGAATACAAGGGAACTTCATCACAATTTGGTCACACGCCCTTGAGTGAACTTAACCTTCACAATTCAATTCAATTGTACATCCAAACACAACCTTAGCTATCCACACAGTTTTCTTAAGCTCATGTGCTGTTAATGAATGTCATGATGGTTCATTAGCAAACCTATGTGCAGAATCTTCAACGGTCTATATCTTAGATCAAAGATAAAATTCGACCCGAACCCGAACCCGAACATACATCAATCAATGGGGCCAATATTCAAAATTCAAAATCTTTTTCGGGGACAAACTTCTCGTTTCCGTCGCCGCTTATCTGGCAAAACCAGCTATTGATTTTCTAAATTTAGCTCATCACTAGTCTTGTTTAGCAATAACATTTAGCCACTTGCATTGTATCAAAATCACATTTAAGATATTAATTGAATCAATAGCACAAACAAAACTTACATATATCAATCAGGTACGTCCAATGGATATAAATTGGGGCAATGTCCCATCCAAAATGGTTTTCAGAAATTAGACAGTCTGATTAGAGATGTTTATATATGTATGTAAATGAGATTTGTTAAACCAACATGCATATACAGTTCAGCTAATGCATGGGCCACCACATATGCCATCCTTGCACACACGTGAAATATCCAAACCATCCATCATTTGGACCTCACAGTGTAGATGCTATAGTCCACTCAGGAGGTGTGTAATGATGTTAGAAATAAGTGGAAGGCTGAGAAAACTTGGGTTTACATTCATTCAGCTAATTTGGGATACCTGATTCTTAGGACAGGGAACCTAGTTACATGGTGTTACTCTTCTGGTTGATAACTTGGATATAGCACCCCTATCACACGCTTGTATACGAGGTGACATGTGTATATGTTTGGGCTTACCAAAGCTTGTAATTATTTCAGTGGGCCATGTAAAAATCAAGGGTGGCTGTCCTTTCAACTGTTTTCTTACATATAACTCACCTAAATCATGAACTCGAGTGAGTTTTGGGCCCTACCTCTAAAATGGTGACACGGGTTGGATTTCATTAAAAATCATGGTGGGGCCTATTTCAGCCAGCTACACCCAGTGTACAGGAGACCGGGGCTCTACACACGTGTATAGAGAGTAATGGTCCCGCGGGGACCTTGCGTGCAGGAAAAAGGGGTGGGTCAGGCTAGCCCCACCGTACGTGTTGTGCACGTGACATCCACGCAGACCATCAGATAAGTCATCCAATGTGTATATATGTGTGTGTGTGTATATATATATATATATATATATATATATATATATATATATATATATATTATATATATATATATCACACACACACACACGTGTTGTGCACGTGTTGTGCCACGTGACATCAGATAAGTCATCCAATCAGATAAGTGTGTGTGTATATATATATATATATATATATATATATATATATATATATATACACATATGCACACACACACACACCATCATAAGGGGGGTGTGTGTCTCTATATATATATATATATATATATATAGGGGGGAATGGTACTATGAGATCAAGTTGTGTGGACCCAACCGTGATGTGTGTAGAACATCAACACCATGCATTTGATGGGTCCCCTTTAGGTTATTGAATATCGCGAAAATCAACCGTATAAGGAACTCAAGTGGACCATGCCATCTAAAACCATGTGAAGACATGCTTATAACACATAAAATCACTTGGTGGGGCTCACTTGAGTAATGGATGCTACTGAAACTTGGTATGACCCTTCATCCAAGTGTGACACACACAATGGATGGGATGGATTTGCGAACTGCATCTCAATGGGCTCAATAAATTAGTATGAATGTTTTAATGGGAATGTAGCCCCTCTCAATTGTTGTATGTGGTGTGGCCACCCAAGTCATGGATTGACTTGATTTTTATGCACGTGTCCCACCATGGAATGGTGCATCTGACTGATGGGGAAGATGTTAGATACACATCATGGTGGGGCCTACACAGCTCGACCTCATGGAAATTTTTTTTTTCTTTCTTTCTTTCAAAAAGTGCTTTTATATATGACAAAAAAAAAAAAAAAAAAAAAACCAGGATTTACAATGCCTTCGGGCAGGCATCATAAAAAGGCCGATGCTACACCTATCATATGTCGCTAGAAGGATTACTAACCCTTCCTCAAATAGCCCAAGCCTACCTTATCAGAAATAGAAGGCCCTAGTGTAGTGGGAGAGAAGCGTGCGTATCGTAAAATGAATTGGCCTGAGTTGCACTACCTTTCCTTGCCAGGTCATCCACTGCTGCATTTGTTTCCCTAGGGGTATGAGCGAAAGAAATGTCCAACACCTCCTGCATCGCCCTAACCCTCGCATACTAGTAGCACATGGACCACGCAGGATTTGAGTTCTTCAAGAGAATTACCACAATTGATTTTGAGTCACTCGCCACCTCTACCTTGGATAAACCCAAAACAACACACTTCACTAGGCCCTCCTAGATTGTTCTAAACTCCGCATGGGAATTGGAGTCGGTGCCATAGCTGGAAGGGAAACAAAAAACGAACTTACCCTCATAACATCTCCCAACATCCCCACCCCCGGAGGGGCATGGCTTTCCCAGAGTAGAGCCATCAACGTTAATTTTAATCCAACCCCTCTGGGGCTGATCCATTTCACTACTCGAGAGATTTTCTTCATGAAATTAAAGTTCCCATGAGGTTGACCGCATAGAACCATTTCCCTATAGAGAGAGTTATGATCACGTGATGCGGTGTCTAATCCGAACGGTCCATGTGATACGGCATCTATATATATATATATATATATATATATATATATATATATATATATACACACACACACGTACAAATGTATGTGATGTATGCATGTGCATGGATCATATTTTCTCTGTAAATTACTACTTTGACAAGTTGATCACACTTAAAGAGTTAAAAGCAAATGGAGCTACAATTTAAAAAGAAAAAAAAAAAATACATAATTTCCACGAGAACTTGAAGATGAACGACGAGTAACCAAGAAAACAAAAATACTCTCTTAGAGTTTCAGTGCAATATCCAACTCTTCTTCGGATTCAGCAGGTGGCGAGTTCAAATCCAACTTGGGCCATCGAGAATTCAGATCAGGTTCTTCTTCGAGCTCCGGCGGTTTAAGATTCAGATCAAACTCTTTCTTGCATTTCATTTCAATGCTCTCAACGCTGTCATCACTAACGTAAATCACCTCCGGGGCATCATGAGCCATGGCTAAGTCATGGTGGGGCCGCATCGCCTGTTGTTGTATCCCGAACTTGTTCTCATCATGAGTTTGAAAGCCGACGCTTCTGAGGCCCATTATCGCGTAGGCCGAAGAGAAGTATTTCATAGGTGGGCCGCCTTCGATCGCAGTTGGATAAGCAGGGTATGGCGATGTGGCGATTGTTGCAAGCTTCTTGTAGGAATGAGAGAATGGTATGTTAGGTGCTTTGGACGGGTATCTGTAGTGAGGATGAACGTTTGGATGGAGACCCAAGGCATCGTTGCCAAGGTACTTCCTAGTGCATGAGGGGCATGCAAATGTATGGATGGCCGCCCTTTGCTTCTTATACCCTCTTTCTCTTTCCCTTTCAAACCCAGGAGCTTCCTTGTTTTCCATGAGAGAGAGAGAGAGAGAGAGAGAGAGAGAGAGAGAGAGGAGGAGGAGGAGGGATGAGGGAGCCTGTGTGTTTCAGTGGCTTTTATAAAACTCTGTGGACATTTTCATGGGTTATGATACGGTAGAGCTGAAGGGAAAGAGAATATGGTGGAGCGATGTATCTAAATTACATGTTGATGGGTTATACATCATTCTGAGCTGTCCAAATAGTGGGCCTCATTATGGATGGACGATATCTATTAAATCATACGAATTAGTAGACCATAGCCATCACTTATCTTTACTTTCCAGCGATTAATGTTTATGTTAACTACTTTTCTTTATTGCCATCGATTTGAGGGCCATTGTTTAGGTGGATAGGATCATCCAATGTATGGGTATCTTGAATTAATTTCTATCCATAGCAAGTCCCACTAGATGGACGATCTTGATTGAAAGATAACCATGACACGTGTGACATGTCAATATCGATCTACCACATTCTGTTCTGCTG
The DNA here is from genome assembly GCA_030180095.1 of Magnolia changhungtana. Taxonomy (NCBI): domain Eukaryota; kingdom Viridiplantae; phylum Streptophyta; class Magnoliopsida; order Magnoliales; family Magnoliaceae; genus Magnolia; species Magnolia changhungtana. The sequence continues at coordinate 3,204,943 of JASAUF010000330.1, read as the reverse complement.
GCTCTACTATTTCATATGGTAGGTTGGAGTTTACTTCCTGTGTCTTCAATCTAAGACCACACAATTGCCGTCCATATATAAAATCTCTAGATCTGAACTGTTCGTCCAATGGGCCCAGCATAAAGATGACATTACCCAATTACCCGCAAATCACTACAATTAGACGATCAATGCCATTAAATAGATGGACTAAAAAGGGACGGTTGAAGTGAAAAATAAAAAAGAAAAAAAAAGATAGCCACGTTCCAAATCCAGATGGAAAAGCCACCCTCTCCACCAATCAAACAGAATCAACGAATCAATGTGATTCTTGGGCCATGGCAGATCAACCAGATGAACGATCTAGATCTTGCACACGTGTTACGCATATGGTTTCAGATTGAGGTACACCAACTTTTATGTGTTCCGGAAGTAGTTTACGACAAAGGTAAAGATAAATAGATAAATAGTAAATAAGGAGAAATGATCAAGTGGGGTCAGTGCGTGGGAACCTTTCCGTACACCTACTTGCATTTGGACTGTTGGTATCCGTATCATCCATCCATACTATCCATTAGGCTCAGTTCACTCTTAGTGGGTGAACTGAGCAATCTGATGGTTCTAAACATACGTGACTTAACGTATCTTCTAAGAACAATTTTCTCTGTCCATTTTTTCACCCCACTCACTCTACGGTGTAGATCATCTGCTCAGTATAAGTTTTTCAAGGAAGTAGAGTGCACTGAATCTGATGAAGGGTTCAGATAGGCGACGAGGATGCCATATAAGTACAGATGTAACTAGTTGCATGAAAAAGTTTCCCTATACTGCAGTCAGGAAAAAAAGAGATGGTCAAAATACACACAAGGTCACTTGCGAAAGGACTGTCCTTATTTCTGTATATTGCATAGTCACTTTGTACACTACCTTATTAATATGAGATGCCTCGCATTCTTCACCATCGGATGATTCAACAGCCCAGATCAATATTCTCTGTTAAATCAGATGGTGAGAATCATCTACTGTGTAATCCCTCTAATTGTCCATGTTGAAGACACCATACGGATGGCTACGGTCATCTACAATTTGGTGCCTGCATTAGTTCATTACACGTATGCCACTCTGGCACACGTGGTGGTTTATCTTAGTAATCTATGATTTAAACTCCAGATACATGGTCTGATTGGATCGGCTCATCTAAGTCTACTCGGATTTGGTTAAATGCCCCTACTCAGCCCCACATGGGTGAGTTGGGCTAATTCAGCCGCGGACATGTCTCGACTAAACTCGTTGTTGAATGAGTCTATCCGAGTCCCTGAGTCTTTTAACCATGCATACAACACTTCCTTTTCAGTCAGCATGTGGCTCGTGTGGAACATCCAACCCGTGGAAAAGGTGGGCTGTACAACAAAGATTGCCTAGGGCGGAAACGGAACCAATCCAATGATTAGGTGAGTTACATCCTTATATTGAGTCAGACCATCATTTCTATGGTGTGGCATGTGTAATGAGTCAGACATTCCGGTTTTCTCATTAAAAGATTTTCCTACTGCGGTTCACCTTCTGTACGGTTTTGATGTTCTACTTATGTGACCTGGTAAAGAAACGGAAACGTTGTATGCGGAAGTTCATACAATAACAACTCCATCGGGAAAGATGCTGCATGTGATATCTGTATAGCAGACATTGGATAGAATTAGAGGAAACGGATTGGCTACGCCCCCTGCCACCAGCCAATGGCTGGTTGTCGGTGCTCTGTGGGCCCATCATGATGTATGTATTTCATCCATGCCGTCCATCTATTTTTCTAGATCATTTTAGAGTATGGGAACAAAAATGAGGTATATACCAATCTCAAGTGGACCACATTACAGGAAACATTTTTGAATAAATGTGGACCATTAAAAACTTTTTAGGGGCCATAAAAGTTTCGTATCAAGGTCTGTATGACCTTATCAACATATTGGATGTCAAATAAACAGTACAGTAAGCCTTAGGAGAATTTTAATGGTGGATATCTAATCAATGTGTGGTCCAGCTGAGAATTATATCCCTCTCATTTTTGGGATAAAAATATTAAATTATCCGTAAAAATGGATGAACGGCATGGATGAAACACATCATGGTGGGGCCCACAGAGCACCGACCATCAGCCACCGGGCTAGCGGCAGGGGGGGTAGCCAATCCGTTTCCCTTTTACCATGGTTCCTACTCGTGCAGGGATTGTGGCGTTCGGTTCGTGCAAATTAAAGAAGAACGGATCTGCACGAGCCTCTAGTTACGGACAAGCTATTATTTTTGTAGTAATTGTTACGTGCAGCAGTTCATTCACCGTACACCTGGCATGCATGCATGCAAATTCGGACATCTACCGTACACCTCGCATGCATGCATGCATGCAGATCCGGACCTCCGAAAACAAGGGTTCCAATGTGGATGGGGCATGGCACGAGATTTACACTGATCCAATGATAATGATCAAATGATCCGATCATTCATTTCATGGACATCAACTGAACGGTTGAGATGGATATGGTCAGTGGTCTAAATTCAACAAGTGAAATCAGATGTTGAGTTCGTCCTATTTGTGTGATTTTTGGACTATTTTCCATCCATGATTAGGTTGATAATTTGGACGGTTCAACATTGAACAATCCTAACCTCTGATTCGTGGACACTTGTTTGTTGACATATGACCATTTATTGTTTTCGTTTTAAACCGTCCACTAAATGGCCACCAATCTGTTTGTAAGATTATTAAATTAACATAATTTTTTTGTTCAGGGTGCATCTAAAGTGGGACCCATAATATGGACAGTTTGGTTTGAATTACTATACGCCACGTATGCAATGTTTAAATAACTCTTAAGTGCATGAGTATTATACATCACACACTGCCGGAGCATCAATGCTTTTCCTTAGAGAAAATTTCAAATGCAACGTTGCAAGCATGCGTTTCTTCTGCGCACAGTTCTAATTTTGGAAACGGATTGGCTACTTCCCCTGCCACTAGGCCGGTGGCTGATGGTCGGTGCTCTGTGGGCCCCACCATGATGTATGTGTTTCATCCATGCCGTTCATCCATTTTTACAGATAATTTTATAGCTTATCCCAAAAATGAGAGGGGCTCAGCCGCTCAGGGTAGTCACATCGGCCGTGGGTCGAGTCCGGACTAGCCCGAGTCAGGGTTAACTCGTGGTATCGAACGGGATCAGTTACTAACGAACCTGAGTTGAATCGGACGAGTCGTATCGGACTCGTCCGAGTATTAAAACAATGCGCGGCACAGGTGAGTTGGTACTCCTCGGGCTACCAACTCCAACCTCCCCATTGGTTAAGCAGTTGTGGGACCCATACAATTCAAGGAACCCACCATTTCAAGGGGTGGGTCCTACCGTTTTCTTTCCTTAAAGATTTTGTCTGTATCTGAGCATCTTACAACCTGAAAATCCGCCTCTTTTAGAAATTGGTCTTCCTTTCTCATCCCAGTAAACAGCACCGAAATAGGGATGAAAAAAAGTGTTTTGCCTCTCACTCAACATTCAGCTTGTGTTGCCATTTCTTGGGCCCACATGCGGAGTGGTCTGACGATCGGAACCGTTCATGTCGTGGACTCTATGCTATAAGTGTGCTACTAGAAACTTACGCTAAAAGAATGATTCTTAACATTGCTCTCTGTACTCGAAAAGAATTTTTTATTTTTCAATGGCTCGCATTTCACTCTAAAAATCAAAAGTTAAGATCATCACTGAAAGCGTATTTTTGGGATAATAGAATATTTAACCCATCAAGGAGAATATGGACAGTTTAAATCATCTGTTCATCTCATTACGTGGGTCCCAGTAGGTGGCGACACACGTTGGAACCTGAGTTACGACAGACGCAAGGATTTCTCTTTCCCGACGCATAGTGCATGAACTTACTTGGAGAGTGGCCCACCTGTACGGTGCAACGTGACTTTTACTGACGCAGATTTGCAACGCAAAAGCCTTTCCCGGGAAGTCCGGCTCTGGGAAGCTAGGTGGAGCCAACCGTAATATGTATGAGAAATCCACCCCGTCCATCCGTTCTGCGAGCTCATTTTATTACATTTAACAAAAAAATGAGATGTATATGAAAATCAAGTGGGCCACAAAAGTGGAAACATTGGGGATTGAACGACCACCGTTGCAACATTGGTATGGCCACAGATGTGTTGTATCAGGCTAATTGTTTTGTGTTTTTAGTTCATCCCAGTGCTAATAACCTTATAAACGGTTTAGATGGCATATAAACATCATTATAGAGCTATGAAAGGTTTCAACGGTAGGCATTTCTTTCTCCAGTTTTTCCTCTCGTATGGCTCACTTGAGCTTCGGATCAATGTCTTTTTTCTGTTTTGTGTCCTAAAATGATCTCGCAAAACGGATGGACGTAGTAGATTTCTCAAAAACATCGCGGTGGGCCCCACTTATCCTCCCAGGAAAGAACTGCCTGCGAAAGCCTTTGCACGAGATCCGCGTCCAATTTTTACACCCCTCTTTTCGCCGAAAACACCTCTTTTTCTACTTTTTTGCAGTAGAATAGAACTGAAATCGGATTGCGTACTGAGTTACTCAGTATCGTACTGAGTAAACTCAGTTGGGCCCACCTTGAATGTATATAGTCTATCCACGCCGTCCATTCGTTTTTCCATCTAATTTAATGGGTTGAGACGAAAATTGAAGCATATCCAAAGATCAAGTGGATCATACCACATGAAAGAGTGGGGATAATGATTTCCACCGTTGAAACCTTGCTATGCCCCACAGTGATGTTTATTTATCATCCAAACTGTTCATAAGATCATAGAGACATGGATGAAGGTAATAAAAAAACAAATATAATCTTGATCAAAACTTCTGTGGCCCCCAAGAATTTTTCAACGGTAGAAGTTCAATCCAACTGTTTACTCTGGGGTGGTCCATTTGAATATTGTAAATTATTCATTTTTTGTATCAAGAACTAAAATTATCTTTTAAAATGGATTGACGAATCGGATAAAATACATAAATCATGGTGGAGCTCAGAGAGTTTACTCATACGCTAAGCGTACCGAGTTCCTTACTACGCAAATGCAGCAAAAACAGGGGTGTAAATAGCATTTAATACGAGTGGATTCGTTCTATTTTGAGATCCATGCTCATCTAAAAGATCATTTTACACTGGGTCCAATCTCAATTGGACCACATTACAAGAAACAGTGTTGATTGAGTGTGGACCATTAAAAACAATTTGGGGGCCATAAAAGTCATGGATCAAGATGATTTTTGTTTTTTCCCTTCATCTGAGCCTGTATGACCTAATAAACAGATTGGATTTCAAATAAGCAGTACAGTGGGCCTAAGGAGGATTTTAATAGTGGATATCCAATCACTATTGTTTTCATGTGGTGTGGTCCATCTGAGTTTTATATACCTCTCATTTTTGGGGTCAAGCCCTAAAATGATCTTTAAAAATGTATGAACGCAATGGATGAAACAAATACATCATGGTGGGACCACAGAGCATCGACCATCAGCCCCAGGGCTGATGTCTGGGGGAGTAGCATCCATGCATTTAATGCGTCCGCTATCTCCGATTGAGAGCAAATTTGGTGCGGCGCTGCGTCATCTTGGCTACTCCCCTGCCAGTATGATGATGGTCGATGAGGGCCAAAATGTGCTTCATCCATATCTATTTTTCTAGATCCGTTTATGATACCAAATTGAGATATACCTCTCAAGTAGACTACATTACAGGAAAAAGTTTTGAATGAATGTAGACCATTAAAAAATTTTTAGGGCCATAGAAGTTTTGGATCAACATGATCTTTGTTTTTTCTATATGACTTAATCAACAGATTGGATGTCAAATAAACAATACAGTGGGCCTTAGGAGCATTTTAATGATGGATATCCAATCACTATTGTTTTCCTGTGGTGTGGTCCATATTAGATTTATATCCCTCTCATTTTTGGGGTCATGACTTATAATGATCTGTAAAAATGTATGAACGGAATGGATGAATCACGTACATCATGATGGGGCCCACAGAGCACCGACCACCAGCCATGGGATGGTGGCAGGGGGAGTAGCCAATCCGTTTCCAACAGCGCTGAGCATGGCCCCACCGTTATGTATATTTACTATATCTACGCTGTCCATCCGTTAGTGCAGATCATTTTAGACATGAGGCCAAAAATTAAGCAGATCCAAATCTCAGGTGGTGCACCATAGAAGAAGCAGTGGTCATTCATCATTACAAACTTATCGTTGGCCAAAAGAGTTTTGGATCAAGCTGATGTTTATTTTCTCATTTTACTTCATCCAGAGCAGTGTTACCGTATCAACAGGCTATATGGAAATTAAACATTGCGGGCTTAGGAAGTTTTTAATGGTGAGCCTCCAATCACCATTGTTTCCTTATAGTGTGGTCTACTTAAAATTTTTAACTGCATCATTTTTTAATACATGATCGAAAATGAACTGGAAAAACGGGTTGACGGAATGGATACACTACAGATACATCAAGTTGGGCTCCATGTTTAGGGCCGCACTTAATCCACTCCCGGCAAAGTTTCGTGGGACCGACCATGATGTGTGTGTTATATCCACCATATCCATCCATTTCATGATATTATTTTAAGCTATTAGCCCAAAAATGAGGTAGATCCAAACTTCAAGAGAATACACCACGAAAGCAGTGTGAACAATGAGGCCTACCGTTGAATCCTTTCCAGGGCCACCATGATGTACTTGTTCGTAAGGTAAAAAATATCTGGACGAAGGGAAAACAAGAATATCAGCTTGATCCAGAACTTCTGTAGGCCTCCAAAAAGTTTTCACTGGTAACTGTTCGATCCCCACTGCTCCTTATGTACTTCCTTTGAACTTTGGATCTGACTCATGTTTTGGTTCTGCTCTGAAATGATCTGGCAAAACGGATGGACGGTGTGGATATAGTACAAACATTATATTGGGGCACACAAGTACACACCACCGAGGTGGGTGATGTGTGCCACATTACGCAATCCGCGTCCCTCGGGATCCCAGCATATGTCGCCTCGTGTGGCCCACCTGCAGGGATGGTCCTCAAAACCTTCCATATTACTGATGGCGTACGAAATTAACGGTACAAGTTAAAACATCTGCAACGGATCACATTAAGTGATGAAGACCCATTTATTGCATATTTAAGATAATACAAACAAAGAAAAATAACATAGGGGCCAAAAAACGTCTGAGCCCACAGGATGCGCATTAGATGCACGGTCCGGATCATGACACACATGCCCACGAGATGCATGGTTCGGATCACGATAAACCTGCCTCGTCTGGTGTACAAAATCTGCCGTGCCGTCAAGAGTTATGCGGCTAGAATTAGCAGCTCGTCAGTAAAAGAGCAACGGTCCGGCGACTGATCAGGGAAACGGATTGGCTACTCCTCTGCCCGACGCGGATTGCGTCCTGACCCCGCCAGTCTCTAGCCACGAACGGACAGTTCTGTGGGCTAGCCCACTGTTATGTATCTATTTATCCACGTCGTACATTCCTTTTCTAAGATCATTTTAAAACATAAGTATAAAAATGAGACAGATCCAACAATAGAGTGGACCACACCACATATTACTCTTGCATCTAATGCAACTGACATTTAGTGCCCTGCATTTAATGCAACCCAAGCTTATTATTTGGTGTGGTCCACTTAAGCGTTTGATTTGCAAGAGAAGAGGGATGGACAGCGTGGATAAACAGATACATCAGAGAGGGCCCGGCCACAGAACTCCCCATTCCGTGCTCTGTTAGCCCACCATGATGTGTGAGTTTCACCCATGCTATCCATCTATTTTCTAAGCCATTGTATGGTATAAGACCGGAAATGAGGTATATCCCAATCTCAAGTGGTCCACGTTACAGAAAATAGTGTTAAATGAATGCCAACCATCAGATTGGATGTCAAATAAACAGTACAGTGGGCCTTAGGAGGATTTTAATGGTGGATATTCAATCAATTGTGTTTTCCTGTGGTGTGGTCCACTGAGATTTATTTCCCTCTCACTTTTTGGTGTTAAGTCATAAAATGATATGTAAAAATGGATGGACAGAATGGATGAAACACATACATCATGGTGGGCCCACATAGCACCGGCCACCAGCCTGTGGATGGTGGCAAGGGAGTAGCCAGTCCGTTTCCACTCATCAGGCAAGTGACGGACGCGGATTTCCTGTTAAAGCCGTTTGCATGAAATTTCCGGGAAGGATGCTGGGTGGAGCCCACTGAGATGTTTTTGAGAAATCCACCTGGTTCATCTATTTGAAGAGCTTATTTTAGGACATGAGACCAAAAATGACATGTATCCAAAACTTAAGTGGGTCACACGAAAGGAAACAGTGAGGATTCACAACATTTTTGGGGCTGTGAATTTTATATATATATATATATATATATATATATATATATATATATATATATATATATATTTGATATTTTCACTTCATCTCAATAGAAATGACCTTATAACCGATTTGGATGGTATGTAAACATCAAAATAGGGCTTCAAAGGTTCTAAATGTAGGAATTTCTTTTCCCAAATTTCCCTTACGTGTGACTCACTTGAGTTTTGGATCCGTCTCATTTTTTATTTTTTTTTTCGCATTTCCTAAAATCAGAAAACAGATGGCTACACACCCTACCACCAGCCAAGTGGCTAGTGGTTGGTGCTATGTGAGCCCCACCATGATGTATGTGTTTTATCTATTCCATTCATCCATTAATTTTTATAGATCATTTGAGGGCTTGATCAGAAAAATAAGAGGGTTATAACTCTCACATGGGCCACACCATAAGAAAACAGTAGTGATTGGATGTCCACCATTAAAATCCTTCTAAGGCCCACTGTACTGTTTATTTGACATCTAATTTGTCGATTAGGTCATACAAGCCAATATGAAGGGAAAAAATAAAGATAAGCTTGATTTAAAACTTTTATGGCCCTCTTAAGGTTTTTAATGGTCGATGCTCATTCATTTCCTATAATGTGGTCCACATGAGATTGTGATACACCTATTTTTTGTCTCATACCATAAAATGATCCTAAAAATTAGATGGACCACATGGATGAAACACATAAATCATGGTGGGGCTCAGAGAGCACAGACTACCAACAACCAGCCATTTGCAGGGGAGTAGCCCGCCCGTTTCCTAAAATGAGCACTCGGGTGGTGGATTTCTCAAAAACATATCTGTGAACCCACGCAGTATCCTTGTCCAGGGACTTCTTTCCAAAGTCTTTCGCAGTAAATCCGGCACACCGCAACGTGGAAGCGGATTGGCTGGTGTACACCCTGATATAGCTGGATTCTGCAGGTCCCATAATGAGGTATTTGTTATATAAAAACCGTCCATCCATTTGGCAAGCTCTTTGTAGGGCTTGAGGAGAAACTAAGACAGATCTAAAGATCAAGTGGACCACACTGCAAAAGTCAATGGGGATTAAGCGTGTACCATTGATATCCTTTTGGAGTTACAAAAATTTTGGATCAATATGATATTTTTTAACTATTCATCTAATTCTTTGTGACCTTATTAAGGGATTGGATGGAAAATAAACGTCATAGGCCCTGTGAATTTTTTTACTGTGAAAATCATTTTCCCACTGCTATTTATTGTGTGGCCCATTTAAGCTTTGGATATGTTTCATTTTTTGATTTATGCTGTAAAATGATTTCGAAAAATGGATTAACAGTGTGGATATAAAAAATACATCTTGGGGCCATGTAACTTTATATCCTTTGAACCGTTAGTACATCTTGGAGTTCGAGGAGCGTCAGCGCTCGTCTATGCACAACACGTGCACACACAGCTATATCGCTGGTGTGTGGTACACTTCCCTTCAATGCACTCGAAGCAAATTGCGTACCGAGTAACTCTTGTGGGTCCCACAGTCATTAATACATTTTATCCACTCCCTCCATACATTTTAGTAGATAAGTTTAGGACTTTAACCCAAAAATGAAGTGTATGCAAAGATAAAATGGACCACAACACCGAAAACAGTGTGAATTGAACATCTACCATTGAAAATTTTGTGGGGGCCATAGAAGTTTTAGATCAATCTGATATTTGTGCTTTCACTTCATCCATGTCTTTGTGATATTATGATCAGGTTGGATGACAAATAAACATCAATGTGGGCCATAGAAATGTTTCAACGGTGGAAATCATTATTCCCACGGTTTCATGTGGTATGATCCACTTGAACTTTAGATATACCTCAATTTTGGGTTCAACCACCAAAATGATCTGAAAAAACGGATAGACGGAGTGGATAAGACAAATACATTCACGGTGAGCCCAAAGAAGTTTACTCAGCACCATAAGAGCCCACTGAGTAACTCAGTAGGCAATCCAATTTCCAATGCACTGTACCGATTTCCAATGCACTGTAGCAACCGGACGGACGCGGATAAGGTACTGACAAGTTGAGTAGCGAGACTGTCTGCCAAAGTGACGTTAGATGTATGTATTATATCCACACCGTTCCTACATTTGGAGAGATCATTCTAAGGCATCATACAAAGAGTTAGTAAGATCCAAATCTGGATTGGACCCACCCGAGAAAACAGTGGAGAGAGCGATGAAACCTTACTAAGGTCCACTATGATATTTCTCTGAGATCCAACCTGTTCATAAGTTAGAAAATACATAAAAGAAGGGAAAATACAAATTTCAGCTTCATCCAAAACTTTTGTGGCCCTTATAAGTTTTTAACGGTGGTCGTCATTCTCTCCACTGTTTTATGTGGTGGGGTCCAAGCGAGCTCTGGATCTTACTCATTCTTTCGACCACTCCCTAAAATGATCTCTCCAAATGGATGGACGGTGTGGATACAAACTATACATCATTCTGGGACCCACAGAGCTTGGATAAACCGATAGATCACAGTGGCATGCATTTACGCCTAGTTTGGACCGTCCAAATTTTGGAACTCACCGTGGATCGAAAGTGGTAAAAAAGTCATACATATTGGACGGTCTTAACATCTGAAGTGACTCTTTAAATTCAGGCCACTGACCTTCCCATTTCAACTGTCCATTTCACGGCCATGAATTAGACGACCGGATCATCTGAGCAGTGAGAATTTCGTGCCATGCTCCATCCACACTTGCATCCTTGATTTTGAACGTGCGGATTAGATGCATGCATGCCACGTATACGGTAAAAGCGGCTAGTAGGGCCCTAAATTAACATCTCTCGTCTTGCAGTTTTCCTACTAAAAATAATCACATTGTTTGCAAATAGACGCCGGAACGTACCGTCCTTTTAACCTTCACAACGGTCCTATTCCACGTGGTGCACGTCAGTGAAGTACTCCTTGGGGCCCACAGAACTCGGTGACGTCAACACACAAGATGTAGGGCCTACACAATTCAAGGAACCCGCCATTTCAGGGGGGTGGGTCCCGAGAGCGGATTAGGTGAGACCCGGGCCTCACCTAAGACGGTTCCGCCCTTACCGTGGGGCTATATTGATGTATTTATCATGTATCCATGCTGTCCATCCGTTTTTCCATATCATTTTAAGGTATTATTCCAAAAATTAAGCATATTCAATTATTAGGTGGACCATACCATAAAAATAGTGTTAATTGATCATTAATGGGCCACAAAAGCTTTGGACCTAGGTAATATTTGTTCTTTCCCTTCATCTAGGTTTATGTGACCTTATTAACAGATTGGATGTTTAATAAATATTAATGTGCACCCTTAGAAGTTTTCAATGATAGAACGGCCAATCACCACAGTTTCTTATGTATGGTCCACCTGATAATTGGATCTACTTCATTTTTGTCGTAATGCCTTAAAATGATCTAGGAAAACGGAAGGACAGCGTTGATACATAATACATACAATAAGGTAGGCCCACTTAATACATACAATAAGGTAGGCCCACTTAACCCTACAGTAAGGGCCGCACCGAATCCGCTCCCGTGGGTCCCACATCTTTCCTTCCAAGCATCTTACAACCTGGAAAGTGCCATGAATGGAAAATAGATATTGATGCAAAGATTTCTACGGTTTCATTTTTGTGACCTGAAGTGCATGAACTTCGAGCCTGGCCCACTGCAATGGAGTGAGGGCCCACATGTGCAGAGCCACGCAATAACGCCCCTCGTTCTTCTGCATGCACCTCCGCTTTTTCTACTTTTGCGCTCGAATAGCGCCAAAGAGTAGAAAAAGTGTAGAGTCAGAACCCTTGTGGCCCACATCCAAAGATGGTCTGACGATTTAAACCGTCCATCTTCTCGGTGCTGCAATCACCGGTATATTGTGCGATAATCATCCTGAACTTCGATTTTGCAGTTGAATTTGAGCAATTGAAAATTCCTTTTTAAATATGATCTACAAGTACATCTATACATAATAATGGTAAGAACCATCCTTTCAGCCAGTTTGTTACCGTCACCCGTATGGAGTAGCATCCGGGACACGGATGGTTCTGATCATCGGACCATCTCAGCATGTGGGCCCCAATGTGACCATATATGCTAGTTTTCCTGGGTGGAAACATCGGCGAAGTGAACTCTCTTTCCCGTAAGGTGGGTTAAAATCTTCATGGCTTTAAAATCATCAGAATGGCTATGAAGGGTCATTTTACGATGTGTTATGAAGAAAAAGCCTGTAATTAACAAATGAGCGGTTAAGAGAAATTTGATCAGCGGTCCAGATACTACATACATATTTGGCTCGCATTGATATTCACATGGGCCTGATATTTTGAGACAAGGCATACACACAGTTGAGAATATATTCGGATTAGCCGTTGTTATTAAATATGCATGTGCTGAAAATAGCCGATAATATTTTAAAAAATAGAAAATTAAATAATAAAAATAAATGAAGAAAAACGACTTGTTTGTCTAAGTCAAGGTGTGACTGAGTCACACGGCTTAAAATCAAATTTGCCTTTATTAGAAAAAGTTTGATTTTTGAATTAATTAAATGGATCAGAATTGATCTATTTATAAACCACAATTAGGTGCTTAAAGCACCGTTTCAAACTAATTTGAACCCGATCACGGCTCAAATGGCTATTCCTCCTTGACGGCTCAAGTCTTATAGTATCCATATGGTCTTTTATATATATGAAATTTTTTTAATCCTTTTTCATGTGAGGCAAGAGAAATACATTAAAACCAAAACACTTTTCAAAACAAAAAATAAGAAAAAATAAATAAAATATGAAGGCCTTTTATTTAAAAAAAAACCTTTTAGAAATACAACAGCTATTACAATCTCACATTTGCGCCTTTTTTCCACATGTGAGGCAAGTACTCTTAAAATGTGCACACTCAAGCAAGTTTGATTATGATTTCTTGTAGAATTATGGTTTCAAAATATGATACATAGCATGTTTTCAGGGCCGTTCCATTTTCTCCATTGGATGCGCATGGGTCTCGGTCCAAAGGGGAACAACTTAATTCTTTCATAGGCGGCATGGATTTCTTTATATGTTGAAATCATGAGCTTTAGAGAGAGAAAGAGAGAGAGAGAGAGGAAAATACGAAGCGGTGTCGATACTTAGCAAAATGCAGATGATGCATAGACAGAAATTTATATTCGATTATGCATAGACAGAAATTTCTATTACTGGCCTAAATACTTAGCAAAATGCAGCTATTTAAGGTTAGAAAGAATTTCTAAAGAAATTGAAAATGAATGTAAGGCTTAAATGTAAAAACCAAATATCGATTTTATTCAATAAAGACTATGAAAATATGGTACGTGGGCCAAGCGGTGTCGATATCCTGGTCCAAAATAAGGCCAGCAGTATACAAAACGAATGGATGGCTTGCAAAAAAAAAAAAAAAAAAAGGTTCTACCCATTCCGCTTTTTGATACACTATGGCTAACCTGATGGGTTGACCTTCCTGATTTTCTGGCCAATAAGATCTAAGCTACGTGGCCTACCTAATGGACCATGCACATGTGTGCCATACTGACATGTGGCACACGTGCCCTGGGATGGAGATAGGAGGGCTATATATACAAACATGCGGCCTCAGCAAAACTCAAAAAGTGTGTGCGCGCGTATATAAACGGGAACGGATTGCAATGCCGTGCTTCTAGATTGTATACCACACAGGTGGCAAATGTTTATGGTGATCTGAGCCAGACATCCTGTAGCCGTTGATTGACAATGAATTTTTTTTATTAGACTATCTTAACCATTTATAATAAATGGGATCTTAATTTCTCACTTAATCGGAGCCGTTGCTGGTTTTGTCTTTTGGTGTTCATTTGTAAGTCAATAAGTAAAGGGCTAGAACTATGTAAACACTGATTTCTGGACCAGGGTCCAATCACTATTGGGAGCGTGAAATGGACGGTTTTAATCAGATCCATATGTGCCACGTATTCAGAATGACAGAATCTTCTGTCAAATAAAACACCCATCTTTTAAATCTTTCAAAACAAATACCAACTAGAACTTCTAATACTAGCATGGTGCGTAAATACACACCCCATGCCATGTATCAAACACCTAAGAACACGTACACGAGCTCCTAACAATCAGGTACGTCCAATCCATGGCTTTTGCAAAACTTCATGCACTTAACTCAAAGAAATGTGAATGAATAGCCATGGTCACAACAGGACCCAAAACAACAGAAATCCATGAAAAAAAAAAATGAAAAGAGAGACAAATCCTCAATCACAACCGTAGAAGAAGGTCGAGTTCCGCCACTGCAACCGGCCGCCTTTTACTCGTAACACTCTCATCGCTCATGTAACCCCCTTTATCAGCCCGAGGGCGTTTTTCCTTGATATCTTTCTTCTTTGGAGGAAGTTCTTTCTTGAAGAGGCCATCCTTTGATGGACATCCTTTCTTGATATCCTGGTTAAGTGATCGTTTTCCATTGGGGAGAATTTCATACATTGAATTCAGTTCTTGCTTGGCAATAGGAAATTGATCTTTCTTGACGATCAGGATTGGTTGTGTTGCTTCTTTGAGCTTCTCATCTGTAATCCCCAGCAAGTAGTTTCTAACACTTGATACATGTGGTGTAGGGCTTGATCCATCTCCAAACCCAGGTGTGACAATGGGTCCGAATGGCGTGTTCACGAGGGCTAAATTGCATGAGCTACTTTTCTTATATGGTGGGATTGGCAACCTTTTCTCCAACTTCATCTTAGCTATTTTATCTACGTTCTTTAGCTTCGAGTGAGAGCTCCGGTGGCCTGCTAAGGATGGAGGACTGGGGAATGCCTTGTAGCATATACTACACACGTAAACCTTCTTCAAATCTCGCGTCGGTCGAACTCCATTGAATTGATGAGGGCCATTGGCATGGCTTGGATCTATAGATACTTGGTTTTTTATTGGGGTTGAGTAAATTGGGGTGGGCTGGCGTGTGCCGACCTGATTAAAGGTAACTGGAACTCCAATGGGGGAAAAGTCATTGGGATCAAATGGCCATGAACTGATAGAGCTTGGGAAAGGGGGCAGTTGGTTTCCAATGGCTAGCAAGCCATTTGGGTCGAACCAAGGTGTGGTGACTGGGCTATGAACGATGGGTTTGTTTTCGGCGGGTAGTGAGAAGTTGGTGTCCATCCAAGATGTATTAAATACACTTGAAATGGTGGCACGGCCATTGTCCATGGTGAAAGATGTGCTCATGTTGATCCGAGGGTTGTTGACTTTGCTTTGCACGATGGCAAGTCTGCGATCCATGGAGAGAGAGAGAGAGAGAGAGAGAGAGAGAGAGAGAGAGAGAGAGAGAGAGAGAGAGAGAGAGTTATGGAAGAAGGAAATTGTAGTGGAGGAAGAGATGATGTTTGACCATGGGGCTAGGGTAGGATTTTATAGGACCTTTTAGTGTTTATTTAGGGTTGGAATCAAAGGAGAGCGAGGATTCTTGAAATAACTCCTTTTGGTTATTCTTGGAGAGAGCCTCACATGCAAGATAGCGTACAACCGCACAAAAATCTATCTTGGTTTTTAGAATGAAAATAAAAAAAGAAAGAAAGAAAAAGAAAAGAAAATAAATCCAATGGGAAAATGGTGTAAATGAGGAAGAAACTTTCCATCTTAAATTCAATGTTTTATGTGGAATTACTGAGAAGAGGTGAATGTAACTTTGGGCTTTAAAAGAAGCCATTTTCATCTTAGTTGTTAGCATAATAAAAATAGATAAGAACAGCTTGTATACCTAAGTCAAGGACGCGGTTTCGGTGGATCCCTGGATCCACCGACCTCAGTGGATCCTTGACTATGGGGCCCACCATGATGTATGTACCTTACATCCACGCTGTCCATCCGATTTGTCAACTCATTTTTGGGCATGATTTAAAAATTAGAGCAGATCGATATCTCAGGTGGACCACACCATAGGAAACAGTAGTGATTGATAATGAAATTTTTTTTGTGGGCAACGAAAGTTTTGGATCAAGCTGATATTTGTGTGGTCCCTTCATCCAGGTGTCTGTGGACTTTATCAACAATTTGGATGGCAAATAAACATTCTGGTGGGTATTCAATCACCACTGTTTCCTCATGTGTGGTCCACCTTAAATTTGGATCTGCTCTATTTTTTGAATCATGCCCTAAAATGAGTTATCAAAAGATATGGACGGCGTGGATGTAAGGAAAATACATCAATGTGGGCCCACGGTGAGTGTTCCAACGAATAGGTAGATCCGGAGATCCACTGAAGCCGCGTCCATAAGTGAGGGGGTCTTAAAAGGTGCAGGAATCCACCTAAAGAAAGAAAAACAGGGTAGCCTGAGTTTAAGAAAATCTTTAGATTGGGTGTTGGCTTTTATCATTTATAATTTTCCTTTTTCTCTTAATTCTAGTCGGTTCCTCACCATCCACGAGTGTTACGCGTGGAGCCACCAAGGCGTGTGTATGACATCCAACCTGTCCAACAAGGTTGGCCCACGATAAAAGTTGGACAGCGCAAAGATCAGGCTAATCTAACCATCAAGCGGGCCACCCACATATACTTATTTATGGACCATGTTGGGATCATTTATTGCATTGGTTAGATTTCACACACAGCAACAGTGTATAAGCGGTTGAATGATGATTTACACACAGGTGAATAACTTTTAAAGTAAACCTATTCTACGAGGACTTGAAGAGGAACGGCCCCACTGAGGGAATGCGTTGGATTTAGGAGCCCCGTCCGTTCGAAGATTTATCTTAATTTATAAGTAATTCACCTGATGTAAAAAGATATTTATCTTTCATGGAAAAGTTGCTAGTCATAACGGTTTGGATGGCATATAAATATCAAGGTGGAGCCAGGAAGGTTTTAATGGTAGGTATTTCTTTTTCCAATTTTCCCTCTCGTGTGGCCCAATTGAGTTTTAGATCCACCTCATTTGTTTTCTCGTCCTAAAATGAGCTCACCAAACGGATGAACAGAGTAGATTTCCCCCACCCAGCATCCTTTTGCAGGAACTTCCAGTGGAAGGCTTTCGCAGGAAATCCGCGTCCCCTGCTTGTACATTATTTTTTACAGAAAAATAATGCGACCAATGGACAGCTAAAATGAAATAAATGGACGGCTATACAATGTCTTTTTGGTTGCATTTGTTTCGGACACAATGACCAGGTTGATTAGCAGAATGGCCTGAGTTTTGGGCCAGGGAACCTGATCTGTGTCTGATGGGTGGATATGATCTTACTAACGGATGCCAGCTTGTCACGTGCACTGGCATGCAGATAGGTGGACTAGTTGGCTGAGCCATACACGCGGCTGGGCAGACCAGACCACCTAAATGAGATGGTGCGTTCCATAACATCTCTGTTCACCCTTGAACTTTGGTGGATAACAAGTTGTCTGTATCACCACCATACACGTGTCCATCTATGATTACATACATGCAGAACATTCGCGCTGTGGGCCATGCCCTAAAAAATCACATAGCTTATATGATAACCATATGATCGATCGTTAGCCTAGAAACGGATAATAATCAGCCAAGAGACCAAAGACATAGTCATTGGTGCATACACAATAAGAACTCAATAGATATTTGGGCAACGGCCCATCTGCAGTTGGACTGCCGGGATGATTTCTCTGAAACGTGTGTGAGATATCCAGAGAATTCGCGAGGTGGGTCCACCTGCCATGAACGTGCCCTGATCTAAAAACAGGATTGGTCCATTCATCAAGTGCGCCACATGCGTATCTTGAATAGAAACCCTCGGATTTGGACAGACCTAATTAAATCCGGCCCATTGACAGCCCCGGTCCGATGCATGGAGTCTGGGATCAGTTGCCCATAACTTCAGTTAGTTGTCGGATACCAACCTACTGATCCAACGGTTATGAATGTGATCTTTGGCTATAGGCCATCAAAGATGGACGCGGATTACGTCCTACCCCCACCCGGACGGTAATCCGTTCGGGCAGGGCTCTGTGGGGTCCACCGTGATGTAAGTGTTTTATCCACGCCGTTCATTGATTTTCTCAGATAATTTTAAAATATTAGGCAAAAAAAGAGGCAGGTAAAAGGATTAAGTGGACCACAAAGTTGGGATTGAACATCCACCATTAAAAACTTTTTGGGAGCTGGAGAAGTTTCGGATCAAGCTGATATTTGTTTTTTCACTTCATCCACATCTACATGACCTTATGAATATTTTGGATGGTAAAAAAACATCACGGCAAACCTTAAAAAGGTTTTAACGGTGGGTGTCATTATCACTGCAGCTTCCTTTGGTGTGGTCTGGAGCTGTGGAACTGCTTCATTTTTAGTATAATACCTTAAAATGATCTAAGAAAAGCGATTAACATCATGGATAAAACACTTACATCATGGTCGGCCCCACATAGCCCCGCCTGGACAGTAATGTGGAGATCGCAAAAAAAATCAGTATCTTTCTCGTTCAATAGCGATATAATATCGGAACTACAAAGGAATCAAATTTACAACATGAACAACTTATCTACCCTACCCGTTACTCCACTTTCATATAGTACACCCTCGATTGTGTACCTCATCTAAAAACGATTCCACATTCAAGAAAGAACCGGACCGGACAATTTTCAGTAAGAAGCGGGCTACTCCCCGAAAATGCCCGTACCGTAGGTTCGTTTTGTTGGGGGCCTTGTACAAAATCTTAGGATCTAGCCCTCCAGAACAAACCAGAATTATGGATAATAAAGCAATGAAAACAATCAATGCATCAATCACACACCACACAAGAGATTTTTACGTGGAAAACCCTCAAAGAGGTAAAAACCACGGGACCTCGTCCAGATCAACAATCCACTATGAAGTAGAACGTTACAACCTTCTTCACTCACGCAGAAGTGAATAAACAATAAGAGAAATAGAGAAAACGGAAAGATCTAACCGATTACGAGGACATAGAAGTGCTGAGATATAGATGACACAGTAGATAACCTTCATGAGCTGAACCTCCCTTCTATAAGCTTCCTCTCTCTCTTCCTCTCTCTCTCTCTCACCTTTTGATAGCCCTAGACCCTTTAGCAAATCCCTTGTAAAGCTTTAGGAAACCTTCTTGCATTCTCTTGTGATACCTAGAAAACCCTAGGCAACCCCTTTTATAGTTTAGGAAACTTCCCTTTCCCATCCCGGTTGCGAAAGGACTCAAATCCGCAGTTTGGCGCAAAATCGCGGAACAAACTGCGTAACCTTCGACTGGTCGAAGCCTGTCCACGACCGGTTGAAGCCCACCTTCGACTGGTCCTGGAATTCTAGGACTGGTCTTAGCCTCCGAAAAAAAATAGCACGAACTCGCTGGACTTTGAGTTGTGCCAAGGCTCGAACCTACGACCGGTCGAGCGCCTCCCACGAACGATCGAGCGGGGCTCAGGACCGGTCGAAGATGGAAAAAAACCCCATTAAATCTCTCCCTTTTTGACCCAGGAGGGATCCACCTTCTTCAAGCCAGCCAGGTTTCTACAAACCTCAAACTTGCCCTTGAGCAAAGCCTTGGTCATCATGTCTGACCCATTATCGTCCGTGTGGACCTTCTCAAGCTGTAACACCTTTTGTTCCAAAGTATCCCTAATCCAGTGATATCGAATCTCTATGTGCTTCGACTTGGAATGCTGACTTGGATTCTTGCTCAAGTGTATAGCACTCTGACTATCGTAATAGACCACGTGCTCCTCCTCCTTTAGGCTAAGTTCCTATAGGAACCTCTTCATCCAAAGCATCTCTTTACATGCCTCTGTGACTGCAATGTACTCGGCCTCTGTCGTCGACAATGCCACGACCTTCTGTAGCTTGCTCTGCCAAGAAATCTCTCCCCCTGCAAATGTGAATATGAACCCCGATGTAGACTTCATGGAGTCTATGTCACCTACCATATCTGCATCTGTGTAGCCCTCTAACACAGGTTTACCGTCACCATAGCATAGGCTCAACCTGGATGAGCCTCTTAGATACTGCAGTATCCACTTCACCGCTGCTCAATGCTCTTTGCCAGGATTGGCAAGGTACCGGCTGACAACACCAACCGCATACACTATGTCTGGGCATGTACACACCATAGCATACATCAAACTTCCTACCGCTGACGCATAAGGTATCTTCTGCATCTCTTCCACCTCTGCCTTCATCTTAGGACACTGTCTGTCGCTCAATCTGAAGTAACCATCTAGTGGAGTACTGACCGGCTTCGTTGCATTCATATTGAACCGCTCTTATGACAGCTAGAGCTTCCTGCTGCTTCTGTCACAGGTTATCTCCATTCCTAGGATCTGTCTAACTGGGCACAAGTCTTTTATCGCAAAAGACTTGCCCAACTCCTATTTCAGCCTGTCGATCTTCTTGATATCTTTTCCCATGATGAGCATATCATCAACGTATAAGAGCAGAACTAAGAAATCACCATCTGAGAACTTGCGCGTGAACACACAGTGGTCTGACTCCATTCTGTCATACCCATGTTTCAACATAAACGAGTTGAACTTCTTGTACCATTGCCGTGGAGCTTGTTTCAGCCTATACATGCTCTTCCTCAGCCTACACACCATATGCTCCTTGCCCTTGACTTCGAACCCCTCTGGTTGGTGCATGTAAATCTCTTCTTCCAGGTCACCATGGAGAAAGGCAGTTTTAACATCTAATTGTTCTATCTCCAGATCCATGCTAGCCGCCAACCCAAGCAACACCCATATGGATGTCATCTTCACCACTGGTGAAAATATCTCCTCGAAGTCTATGCCTTTTCTCTAACCAAACTCTTTCACCACAAGTCTGGCCTTAAACCTCGTTTGTGAATTTTTCTGCTCAATCTTCTTTCTGAACACTCACTTGTTGCTCAAAGCTTTCTTGCCCTTAGGCAATTTCACCATGTCATAGGTGTGGTTCTTATGCAAGAATTTCATCTCCTCTTGCATAGCTTTCAACCACTCCCCCTTATGCTCGTCGGCTAGGGCCTCAGAATAATCTTCTGGCTCTCCCCCATCAGTTAGCATAATGTACTCATGCGGCGAGTACCTCTTGGACGGCTGTCTGTCCCTAGATGACCTCCTCACCTGTGGCTCAACAGGTGGATCAAGTGGGGGTTGCTCCCCTGGTCCATCTTCTAAAGGAACTCTCTCGTCCTTTGCACCTTGCTGTACTCCCCCGTCATCAGGCACCACGGGAGGAGTAACCGGATCCATGTCCTCTAGCTCACCTGAACTAGGCTGATTCTTCTCTGGCTTACCAATGTCTTCTATACACTGATCTTCAAAGAATATCACATCTCTGCTCCTGACGAGCTTCCTCTCAGTTGGATCCCACAACCTGTAACTAAATTTTTCATCACCGTACCCTAAGAACACACACTGCCTGATCTTCATATCAAGCTTGGACCTCTCGTCCTTTGGTACGTGAACGGATGTCCTACATCCAAACACCCTGAGATGACTGTACAATGGATCCTGTCCAGTTTACATCTTCTCAGGTACTTCTCCATTCAATGGGGCTGATGGAGACCTGTTTATCAAATACACCGCCGTGTACATTGCTTCTCCTCAGAACGTCTTGGGCAATTTCGGATGGGATAACATGCATCCGATTCTCTCAACAAGGATACGATTCATTCGCTCAGCTACACCATTATGTTGGGGGGTCTTGGGAACCGTCTGTTCATGCCGTATACCCAGGGACTTGCAGTACTCATGAAAGTCGCCAATGTATTCACCACCATTGTCAGTGCGGATGAACTTCAATGATCTACCTATCTTTCTCTCGACCATAGCATAAAACAATTTAAACACACCAAAGACCTCGTCCTTGGATTTTAAAGCATAAACTCAAACCCTCCTAGATACATCATCTATAAAAGTAACAAAATACAATGCCCCACCCAAGGTTTTTGTCCTCATAAGACCACAAACATCAGAATAAACCAAATCTAATGCATGCACTTTATTACCATGAGAAACAGTTTTAACAAATGAAACTCTATGCTGTTTCCTTGATAAACAATCAAGACAGGTTTTGAGAGGTGTACCTGTCAAGTCTAGAAGGAGCCGCTTCCTTTCTAGTAGCTGAAGCCCTTTTTCACTCATGTGGCCTAGACGCCTGTGCCACATGTCAATAGCTGAATCTTCCGCTGCATTCAACCTACCCTTGCACATACTTGTTCACTCCCCAAGTATAGGGTTGTGATGTAGTAATAACTCGGTAAGATCGAGGTCGAATCCCACGAGGACTGATCGTCACAATTCAAATATGTGATCCTCCTTAACTAATTCAACAAATAATGGAGCAAATTACTAACACAAATTTATGGAAAATAACTATTGAGGATAGGGAAGAAAATTCAATAAGAGAAAGAGCACTAGGACTTTCGAATCCACCCCTAATTATCCTAACCCTTGTTTTGTCTGTTAATTCACTTTAATATAGATTGATCTAACTTATCTAGAAAAGCACAATCTGTGTCCTTAATCGGGCATCTGATTGTCTAATTCCTTCAAGCAATGCCATGAATAACATATCCCATGTCCAAATCGGGCATATGGAATATCTGATTCGATAAAGCACCCTGTTTCTTCCTCTACAGAACACATTCATGATCGAGATACAAGCACCTAGAATAAGCATCCAGACCACATCCATCCATAGACTCGATCAAGTTCATAGATGGAGA
This sequence comes from Magnolia changhungtana, assembly GCA_030180095.1. NCBI lineage: Eukaryota > Viridiplantae > Streptophyta > Magnoliopsida > Magnoliales > Magnoliaceae > Magnolia > Magnolia changhungtana. The sequence goes on along the minus strand of JASAUF010000330.1, from coordinate 3,181,827 downwards.
AGTATAGAATTTAAAGCAATCAAGCACACTAGGAAAGAAACAAACCAATCTAATTAAAATAAAATCAACATAGAAAAAAAAGGTGTTCAAATTAGGGTTTTCATTTCAGCCCTAGTGAGAGATTAGTTACCCATAAAATTCATTAAACATATGGATAAATAAAAATTCATAAAAACATCAAACCAATTTCTCTCTTTCTTCTTTCTTCTTTTTCTTCTCTCCTTTGCTCTAGATCTGGAATTCTCCACTTTTTCCAATTTACGAATGCCCTTCCTCATGTTTTGCAACTCTTTTTATAGGATGGAGTGGTGGAGTGGTGAAATTCGGATTTGGGAAGTTTGTCATGACTTGTGACAAAATTCCTTTTCGCGGCCAAGTTCAGGACCTCAAAACACCATACTTTCCTCGTTCAAATTCCAAAAAACACCGTCCCTTATGACTTTCTTGGGTCCTCTACATGATAGATGGTTCAGATCTGCCATATGATCAAAGATGGTGGCCCACAACCGCTGAAAAAATCGGATTTTCAAATTGTGCGAAACCTTTCGCACCCTTTCGCTGTCGTGATCGGTGGGCCCCATGGAAGTATTTTCTGGGAAATCCACCCCGTCCATTGGATTCAGGACGAAATTTCAGTCAAGAATAGGTAGTTTTGAACGTCCAATGATGTGTCCCAGAGAAGAAAACACAAAAAGATCAGATTTGGACGTTGCAGAGCAGCCCTTTTGTGGCCTCTGTACCACACACATGTACACGTATGGTTGCAAAGTAGTAGCATGGTTTTGTAGTGCTCAAGCCCATCTTCAAGATGGACGGTTCAGATCGGCCGGATGGGACTTGTGTAGGGCTCACAACCAACCGCAAAAAGGGACAGCGGTCCGTCCGTTCGCTGCCGTAAACGGCAATTGCCGTTGCTGGCGGGTGAGTTTTTGGAAGGCGCGGTCAGCGCTGCTGACCGGCTGACTTGGTTTGGTGCGGCGCCAGCACACGTGCCGTTTGTTGCACACTCACATGCATGCGGGGTCCACTGAAATGTTCTTGAGAAATCTGATCCGTCCATCCTGTTTCCCGCATTATTTAAGCCATCAAGACCAATTTTTAGGCAGTTCCAGATATCAGGTGGGCCTGAAATCAACGGTTTATGGACTGATCTGTCAGTTGGGGCACTTCCCTAGTGATCCGAGAGCTGAAATTTGAAATGTACGGTTAATTTATGTCCCTAATCCCATGTATAAAGTTTCGAGCCAATTGGATGGAGGGAACCATGTGATCTTTCATTCTGGACCAGTTTCGGGCCTCTTTAAACGTGAACGGCTTGATTTCCTCGGGTCCCTGGCATGTAAATTCTTCAATATTGGTCCTCTGGAGTCCGTCCCTTGCTCTGGTATCTTCGGAGTGTAAAATCCACGCTTTTAACATCATTTTTCAATACACGCTCCTGATTTCATCCTATAATAAAAACACAATTAAAATATGGCATTAAGCATTATCATGTATGTAAAATAGGGCAATAATCGGGGTCTAATATGCAATATTCGACCCTCATCACAACCCCCAACCAGCATTTTGCTAGTCCCGAGCAAAACATGCGAAAAATAATTTCAGAAATAAAAGACAATTCTTGTAAACTCAAGTGACGGGTGAACAGATAATTGAGATGTGAAAATTCTAGGATTCATGAATGGTGAGAAGATTTTTCTCCTGAAATCAAGCTTATAATAAACTACATAATCAAGTTTAAAATATTAATCCATTAATTAGAACAATTTTAAACATTGAGTTCCATGAGTGTTTAGTGTAATCTTGGCTTACAGTCATTAAAAGATCCAATTGTCAATTTCATGATATCATTAGTAATTAAGTGACAATCAACCTTGAAACCAACACTAGCATTTAGATCATCTTTTCGTTCTATCACCTTTGATTTCCTTTATAAACAGTGGTGCCAAGGAGGGAATCAAATCCGCACCTATAGGGAGCAAACCTATGGTGAAAACTTGTCGCCTAACTCTTTTCTCATGTCAACTATGGGGAATCAACTCTTCACCTATAGGGAGCAAACCTATGGTGAAGATTATGTGACTTAGCCTTTTCTCTTCTTCTTTATAAACTGATGCTAGCAAAATTTTTTTTTTTTTTTTTTTTCAGGCTAGTTCCTTTCATGCTTAGTGATTACCATGTTATCAATTAATATCGAACTGAAAACTTAATGTGTAACCGAGATCTGATATGTGAAATCATGGCTCAATCAATGTTTACAACTTCTAATCATGGATTAACCATTCAAACTTCAGTGTGAAATCTGCCAGACAACCAAATCCAAGAGTCATAAATTTCTCACATTCTGAATCTTGTAATTTCAAAATCACAACTATCCTTCAAAATCACTTTGAATTCAATAGAAATTCCAGAAAAATTTTAAAAATTTTCACAATTTTTCGCTCAAGACCAAGAAAATACTGATTAGGTAACCTAATCTCCCACCCCCAACCTAAAATCTACATTGTCCTCAATGTAAAAGAAATAAGCATGCGATGCACATGAGACAACGAAAAGAAAAGAGGAGTAGGGAAAGATAGGACCTGGATGGAGAATCAAGAAGCTCTCAAAAATATCAAATAAAGCTAGTCGAACAAGAGAGAAATCGATAAAATAAAAGATCCTACCTATACCACTTTCGCAGTGCTCTCGATTGCATTTAGCATATGCAACAAGCCTTTAAACCCCTAGGTTACCCCTAGTGGACGAGTTGTAGTCTCGTGAGGGTTTGCGATAATGTTACCCACAAACATTGAACTAACTAACAAGAAAAAAAGAAATCAAATGAAATCTTTGGGTTGCCTCCCGGGAGCGCTAAGTTTAACGTCTTCGACCCAGGACAAGAACGGACCATGAATTCATTAATCTTTATGACCGGGTCCGCCAAAGAACTTACCTCAACACGTGGTTAACCAATCCCAGGACAAGTGATGCGAGTTCCCATAAAGCTGTGCTATCTGAAATGAGGTAATTGACACTATCATCAAACAGTTTAAGGAATTCACTCGAACAACTTCTTCCATGTTAAGATCATGCTTCCTTTGTATTTTACGTGACATTTCCACAGCATGATCCTTACATACAGTGGGGCATACTCCTTGTATTTCTGCTATCTTCCGTTCAATTGCTGCCTTATATGCTCTAAGAACATTAAGCAGCCTGTTCTCTTTTGCCTTCTCAGAGTTAGAAAGCTGTCTTTGTCGGGAAGAGTCTCAGAGGGATGAAGAGGTTCCACTTTCGCTCTCCATTTTTCAGTCTCCAATATAGGAGTAGAGTCGAGCAGTGCATTGACTTCGTGGATGGGACTATCGATGTCAAAATCCATGCCCGATTGTGCTAAGCAGGTCTCAAGAGGATCTTCAAAAGATGTATGGAAGGAGTCCTGCACAAGGCTCTCGATCATGTCCACTTCAAAAATGTCGTCCAAATCCGCGGGTTGTTGTCCTGCATTAAAAACATTGAGTTTAATATTCATGTTACCAAAGGACAATTTCATAACTCCATTCCGGCAGTTTATAATAGCATTAGATGTAGTTAAAAATGGACGACCCAAGATGACTGGGATCTGACTATGAGGATTCTGGACAGGCTGAGTATCTATAACTATGAAATCCACTGGAAAATAAAATTTATCAACATGGATTAGCACATCTTCAATAACACCCCGGGGAACCTTGACAGATCTATCGGCCAGTTGTAATGTTACCTTAGTCGGTTTCAACTCACCAAGTCCTAGTTGCTCATAAACCGAATAAGGTAACAAATTAACACTAAACCCTAAATCGAGTAATGCCTTCCCAATCTTATGATCTCCTATGCTTTGCGCAGAAATGGTGGGAGCTCCTGGATCCCTAAATTTAGGAGGAGTGTTATGTTGAATCATGGAGCCGAAATTCATGCTCTGCTTGAGGAAGACTTTCTTATGAACATTACGCTTCGCTTTTGAGTGCATAAATCTTTAAGAAACTTAGCGTAAGGAGGGACTTGCTTGATGGCATCAAGTAACGGAATGTTGACTTGCACTTTTTAAACACATTCGGGATTTCATCAAAGTTATTTCTTTTCTTCATTGGTGCTTTAGGACGTTGAGGAAATGGTGCTTTGGGCACGTAGGGTGGCACATTAGTGGTTCCTGGAGAGTCAGAGAGCTTTTGAATTTTGGATGCATTGGTGTGTCTCTCTGCTTCATCTTGATCTTCCGCTTTAGAATTTGATTCATTCCTAGGCATCTCTATTCTGTTATCAATCTGTTTGCCTGACCTAAGGGTAGTGATCGATTTGGCTTGCTCATGATATTGTCCTTGGTTAGAATTAGAGCCAATCTCATACTGTCCCTTTGGATTAGCCACAGGTTGACTAGGGAACTTGCCTTTCTCTCTCTCACTCAATGTGGCGGCTAGTTGACCCATTTGTACTTCCAAACTTGGCAATGGATTGCGCATTTGCATGTAAGCTTTCTTTGGTTGGCTAGTAAAGTTTGTTGGGTGTCTTTTTGGAATTGGAGAGAACTCTCGCATAAAAAGATGGAGTGTATCCTCAAGAGATGGTTTCCTGATTGTGAAGGGACTTGTTGATATTGCGAAGCTGTTGGAGTTGTTGATTGCCACTTGAGGGTAAGGTTGCATGGGAGGATTTCCGGATGGTCCTCCTTGTTGTGGCCCTTTGCCCAAGAAAAATTTGGATGCCTAGCCCAACCTGGGTTGTAAGTGTTTGAGTAAGGATCATTTCCCGGGTTTACGAAAGGTGTTCAAAGCATGAACTTGTTCAGAGAGGAATTATGGAAATCTTTGTACCGGATGGGCAAGATTGCGTAGGATGGGTAGAACTAGAACATATGGCACAAGCCTCGGCTTGAGTTGTTTGTGGAGGTCCATTATGTAACATCAGAGCATCAACCTTCTTTGTCAGGCCATCAATCTTGGCATGGAGATCTGGTGTGACTCCTATCTCATATATGCCACCTCTCTTTTGTGGTTGGGAACTTCTTTCACCTCTATCTGAATAGTCCCATTGCTGGGAATTTTCACACAAGGTTTCAAAGAATTTCCATGCTTCGGTATCGCTTTTGGTCATGAAGGACCCTCCACTGGTGGCATCAACCATGCGACGGTTCTGGGGTGTCAGACCGTCATAAAAGTATTGCACTTGTTGCCACTTCTCAAAACCGTGGTGTGGACATTTAAGAAGCAAGTCCTTCCATCTTTCCCAACATTCATGAAAGTGCTCTCCCTCTTTTTGTGTGAAATTAGTGATTTCTCTACGGAGAGCATTAGTTTTGTGAACAGGGAAGAACTTGTTTAAGAACTTTCTAGACAATTGGTCCCATGTAGTGATAGACCCAACTTCTAGAGAATTCAACCATGCTTTCGCCTTATCCTTCAAAGAAAAAGGAAACAGGCGTAGGCGGATCGAATCGTCTGAAAAGTTTTGGAATTTAAAGGTGGAGCAAATGTCTAGGAATTCTTTCACATGATGATATGGGTCCTCCTTGTCCAACCCATAAAAGGAAGGCAACAATCAATATGACCCCAATCTTGAGTTCAAAGTGTCTTTGCCGTGGTGGTGGGCAACACTATGCATGAAGGCGCATTGAATTGGACAGAGCCTGAATAATCTCTAAGAGTTTTAGTTCCATTCTCTTCTGCCATTTCAACTGGGATGTCTTTCAATCTTCTATGGAATGTTCTTTCTATTTCAGGATCAAAAGGTGCTAGTTCTTTATCTAGAGATCTACGTCCTAGCATAAACTAAGTAACAACCTAAGAGAAAGAAAACTAGAACTAGAAATTATGCTATTAAAAAAAAAAAAAAAAAAAAACAAGTTAAAACTATGTGAATAAGAATGGGAAGAAAGAACCGGAAAAGGAGATGATTGATGGCGAAGATTTAAGCTCCTCCTTCACTTAGTAGCTTCCTTCCTCAATTCTGTAAATAAAAACAAAAACAAATCAAGTTTCCTAAAATAATGATAGAAAAATCCTAAGCAACGGTTAATTTCTAAAAAAGAAAGTTTCTAAAACTAGAAAATAGAAAGTTACCAAATCCAAAGTTAGAAAGTAGAAAATTCCTAAAAATTGAAAACTTAAATCTCAAAATAAAAAGTAGAGAGGACTGGAGAATTTAGAAAGATGTTACGAATTGGAGATCTATGTTAGAATCACATAAAAGAAAACAAAACAAGTTAGTTTCTAAAATAGAAAATCTAAAATTAGAAATTTTCTAAAGAACTAAAAAAGGAAGAGTTAGTTTCTAAAAAGGAAGGAAATCCTAGAATTAGAAAGTTACTAAAAATAAAAAGCTAAGTTAGTTTCTAAAAAGAAAAAAAAAATTCTAAAACTAGAAAATAGAAAGTTACTTAAAAGAAGAATCTAAATCTAAAATTAGAAACTAAAAATTTCTAAAAAAATAAAATCCTAATTCTAAAAATAGAAATTAGAAAAAGTAAGAAACTTAGAAGGGATTACCAAATTAGAAATTTATGTCAGGACCCTACAAAATAGGAAATAGGTTAATTTCTAACAAAAACTCTAATCTAAAGTTAGTAAAATCCTATGACTATGAATTATGATAAGAGAGAATCTTAAATCAATTTGGATCAAACTTGACCCAAACAATAGGCGCCAAAAACTTGTTCACTCCCCAAGTATAGGGTTGTGATGTAGTAATAACTTCGGTAAGATCGAGGTCGAATCCCACGAGGATGATCGTCACAATTCAAATCTGTGATCCTCCTTAACTAATTCAACAAATAATGGAGCAAATTACTAACACAAATTTATGGAAAATAACTATTGAGAATAGGGAAGAAAATTCAATAAGAGAAAGAGCACTAGGACTTTCGAATCCACCCATAATTATCCTAACCCTTGTTTTGTCTGTTAATTCACTTTAATATAGATTGATCTAACTTATCTAGAGAAAGCACAATCTGTGTCCTTAATCGGGCATCTGATTGTCTAATTCCTTCAAGCAATGCCATGAATAACATATCCCATGTCCAAATCGGGCATATGGAATATCTGATTCGATAAAGCACCACTGTTCTTCCTCTACAGAACTGTTCATGATCGAGATACAAGCACCTAGAATAAGCATCCAGACCACATCCATCCATAGACTACGATCAAGTTCATAGATGGAGAAGTATAGAATTTAAAGCAATCAAGCACACTAGGGAAAGAAACAAACCAATCTAATTAAAATAAAATCAACATAGAAAAAAAAAATGTGTTCAAATTAGGGTTTCATCTCAGCCCTAGTGAGAGATTAGTTACCCATAAAATTCATTAAACATATGGATAAATAAAAATTCATAAAAACATCAAACCAATTTCTCTCTTTCTTCTTTCTTCTTTTTCTTCTCTCCTTTGCTCTAGATCCGGAATTCTCCACTTTTTTCAATTTCTCGAATGCCCTTCCTCATGTTTTGCAACTCTTTTTATAGTGATGGAGTGGTGGAGTGGTGAAATTCGGATTTGGGAAGTCTGTCGCACTGTAGAAGAAAAATTCCTTTTCGCAGACCAAGTTCGGGACCTCAAAACACCATACTTTCCTCGTTCAAATTCTAAAAAACACCGTCCCTTAGGACTTTCTTGGGTCCTCTACATGATAGACAGTTCAGATCTGCCATATGATCAAAGATGGTGGCCCACAACCGCCTGGAAAACCGGATTTTCAAATTGTGCGAAACCTTTCGCACCCTTTCGCTGTCGTGATCGGTGGGCCCCATGGAAGTATTTTCTGGGAAATCCACCCCGTCCATTGGATTCAGGACGAAATTTCAGTTAAGAATAGGTAGTTTTGAACGTCCAATGATGTGTCCCAGAGAATAAAACACAAAAAGATCAGATTTGGACGTTGCAGAGCAGCCCTTTTGTGGCCTCTGTACCACACACATGTACACGTATGGTTGCAAAGTAGTAGCATGGTTTTGTAGTGCTCAAGCCCATCTTCAAGATGGACGGTTCAGATCGGCCGGATGGGACTCGTGTAGGGCTCACAACCAACCGCAAAAAGGGACACGGTCCCGTCAGTTTCGCTTGCCAGAACGACAATTGCCATTTCTTTGTGGGTGAGATTTTTGAAGGCGCATTCACCGCTGGCCGACCGGCTTGACTTGGTTTGGTGCGGCGCCAAGACACGTGCCTTTTTGTTGCACACTCACATGCATGCGGGGTCCACTTGAAATGTTCTTGAGAAATCGATCCGTCCATCCTGTTTCCCGCATTATTTAAGCCATCAAGACCAATTTTTAGGCAGTTTGGATATCGGTGGGCCCGAAATCAACGGTTTATGGACTGATCTGTCAGTTGGGCACTTCCCTAGTGATCCGAGAGCTGAAATTTGAAATGTACGGTTAATTTATGTCCCTAATCCCATGTATAAAGTTTCGAGCCAATTGGATGGAGGGAACCATGTGATCTTTCATTCTGGACCAGTTTCGGGCCTCTTTAAACGTGAACGGCTTGATTTCCTCGGGTCCCTGGCATGTAAATTCTTTAATATTGGTCCTCTGGAGTCCGTCCCTTGCTCTGGTATCTTCGGAGTGTAAAATCCACGCTTTTAACATTATTTTTCAATACACGCTCCTGATTTCATCCTATAATAAAAACACAATTAAAATATGGCATTAAGCATTATCATGTATGTAAAATAGGGCAATAATCGGGGTCTAATATGCAATATTCGACCCTCATCAATACTAACACTTGCCTTGTACAGGGTGCAACACTTCTTCCCTCTGGCCATGATTAACGAACCCTTGATGAGCTTCCATCGCCCACCAGTAAACCGGCTTTCATAGCCATCATCATCCAGCCTTCCCATCGACATCAAGTTGAGGCGAAGGTCTGAGATATGCCTCACATCCCTGAGAACCAATGTGCAGCCCACATCAGTTTTCACACAAATATCACCGACTCCCATGATTTTTGATACGCTAGAATTTCTCATATTCACAGTCCTATAGTCACCTGACTTGTAGCTTGTGAAGGAGTCCCTGTGTGGAGTCGCATGAAAAGAAGCTCTCGAGTCTATCACCCAGTCGGTGTCCTGACTCGTAGCCGTGAGACATACATCATGATCTGTAGAAAGAATAACTACCATGTCGCCCTTTGAAGCGACCGCAGTGGAATCAAATTCATTTTCCTTCCCTTTTCCTTACTTGTCATTTTTCTTACCACGACATTCATGCTTGTAGTGGCCCTTCTTGCCACAATTCCAGCAATCAACATCTTTTCTGTTACTCGACTTGCTTCTTGATTTATCTCGGTCCTTCTTACCCTTTCTGTTATTTCCTCTCCCCCGTTCCTGTGTCACAAGAGCTTCTTGCTGAGTAGACCCCTGAGACTTCCTCCTTGTATCTTCATTGAAGAGACAGCTAGTCACCTATTCCATGGATATCTTTCCGTCTGGCGCGGAGTTACTTAGAGACACCACCAATGTCTCCCAACTGTCAGGCAATGAACTAAGTAATAGTAAAGCCTGCAATTCATCATCCAGGACCATCTTCATAAAGGTGAGTTGGTTCACTATATTGCTGACCTCATTCATGTGCTCGACCACAGAACCACCATCCTTGAATTTGAGATTCACAAGTCGCCTTATCAGAAAAATTTTATTACCGGCTGTCTTCCTCTCATACAGCCCTTGTAATTTTAGCCATAGGCTAGCGACTAAGGTTTCCGTAAACACATGGTGGAACACAGAATCGTCCAACCATTGTCTAATAAACCCTACTGCCTTTCGGTCTATCTTCTTCCAATCATCATCAGTCATATCCTTGGATTTTGCTGATATGCCTAAAATTGGAGAATATAGGTCCTTGCAATAAAGCAAGTTCTCCATCTTAGCCTTCCCTACGGTCCAGTTAGAACCATCGAGGCTGATCATCCTTGATGAGCCACCTTCCATAATTCCAAACCGATCCTACCCGTTCAATGAACTTAGCTCTGATACCACTTTGTTGGGGGCCTTGCACAAAACCTTAGGATCTAGCCCTTCAGAACAAACCAGAATTATGGATAATAAAGCAATGAAACAATCAATGCATCAATCACACACCACACAAGAGATTTTTACGTAGAAAACCCTCAAAGAGGCAAAAACCATGGGACCTCGTGCAGATCAATAATCCACTATGAAGTAGAATGTTACAACCTTCTTCACTCACGCAGGAGTGGATAAATAATAAGAGAAATAGAGAAAACAGAGAGATCTAACCGATTACGAGGACATAGAAGTGCTGAGATATAGATGGCACAGTAGATAACCTCCACGAGCAGAACCTCCCTTCTATAAGCTTCCTCTCTCTCTTCCTCTGTCTCTCTCTCTCTCTCTCTCACCTTCTGATAGCCCTAAACCCTTTAGCAATTCCCTTGTAAAGCTTTAGGAAACTCTCTTGCATTCTCTTGTGATACCTAGAAAACCCTAGGCAACCCCTTTTATACTTTATAGGAAACTTCCCTTTCGCATCCCGGTTGCGAAAGGACTCAAATCCGCAGTTTGGCACAAAATCGCGGAACAAACTGCATAACCTTCGACTGGTCGAAGCCTGTCCACGACCGGTCGAAGCCCACCTTCGACTGGTCTTGGAATTCTAGGACTGGTCTTAGCCTCTAAGAAAAAACAGCACGAACTCGCTGGACTTTGAGTCGTGCCAGAATTCGAACCTACGACCGGTCGAGCGCCTCCCATGACCAGTCGAGCGGGGCTCAGGACCGGTCGAAGACGGGGAAAAAACCCCATCACGTTTGTCGTTGGGGTCAACTTTCTTGCTCGTTCTGCTATCTTTGAGTAGGAGATGTCTTCGCGCGGGGAATAGATAGAATTAGGTAGGGTTCCGACAGAGGTGGGAAGTCAAGTCAGGTTTGGAGGCCGAAGACGGCTAAGAAAGAAAGGGACATTGGCTTAGCTTGGCTTTAGTTAGAGGGACCATTTACCCTGCCCCAAGATAATGTACCCATGGGTTACAACCAAGGGTCTACACGAACCGAGCTAGCTCGATTAGCTCGCTCGACTCGACTCGAAAAAGCTTGATTTGAAGCTGAGTTCAAAACGAGTTGAGCTGATTTTTTGAGCTCGAAAATGAGTTTGAGCCGAGTTGGAGCTGGCCCCGACTCGGATCGATCTAGTTCGGTGACTCGGATACTTTGGTATTGATGGTGCTCACCGAGTGTTTGATAAAATGACTCAAAGAAGTGTGGCTGGTGGCAAGGAAGGTATGTATATGGGGTTTAGATTCGGGAATGACGAAGTTGTGCAAAGGCCTCGCCATGAAACTTGTCAAGTGCCTCAGCGAAACCGACTGTGTCAAGGTTGAGAAGCGCTCATACAGAGATTGTGCTAGAAAAAAAAGTCCATCCATATCAAGCGAGTGTGTTGGCCTAAGGAAGACATATTTCAATTACAAGACAGGCCGGTTGACATGCGAGCTCGAATACGCGGAAAAAAAGGGTATTAGGCAGAGTACTATGCAAATGTAACTGCATCACGGCGGCTGGTGTTTATGGAATACTTTTTTGGGAGTTTTATGTACAACCAGGTAATGTAACTTGTTTTCTTTTTTTGTTTTTCTTAATGTGACTACTGCACCAATTACTAAAACTGGAGATGTTAACTTTTGAGTCCTTTGCTTAGTTGGGTATGGTTTGGATTTTTTTATTATTATTTTTTTTAAAAGGTATGTATATGAAACCAAGACCTTTTTTTTCTTGATTTTTATGTTGCTTAGAAGGTATTTGATAAAATACCTATAAAACCATTGCTATTGTCTCAAATACAGAGAGATTTTGAAGGTGCAGTTTAGGTGTTTATAAAATTGATGCAATGATGAACTCGGCTCGATCTTGGCTCGAACCGACCTGAGCTGGCCAATCAGGCTCGAGGACCGAGCCGAGCTGAGTTCGAGCTAACGTTAGCTAGTGGCCGAGCTTAGTCGACGCGACTCAGTTCGACTCGATGTACACCCCTAGTTACAACGGGCCGGGGTCTTGATCATGTTATTAATCCAAGCCCGGCCCGTTTAATAACCAGACCTAAAAGTTGAGACTGGGCCGACCCTATTAGTAATTGGGCCCTTCGTTTCAGACCCAAGGCCACACATTGACTTTAACGGGCCTGTTTTCAGGCTGGGTCAGGCCTCAAAACGTAGGCCCGAATACATGTGTCTCAAACCGACCTGTATTAGGTTGGGCACTAGTTTACCCGCTCCCCGAATCAACCATACTGGGTCTGTATGTGAGGTATCGGATCTGAATCTAACCGGATTTGGGTACCCCAATAGACCAGTCATCATATGACTCTTTCCTTTGAATATCGAATCAAGTTTAGGATCTTCCAACCGGTGGGCCCCAATTTTTCCATGCTTTAGAATGAAATTCATCCCAGTCTGTTCATCTAGTGGACCACAATTTACAAAAGGAAATGGGCGGATGAAAATACTTTGGGCAGATTTTCTAAACTGTACGATATTTTCTAACAATTTTCTAGGCTGGGCCTAGCATGCATGGCCCAATAAAGTTTCAGGTTGGCCTTGGGTCAAATGTTTTTGGCCCAACCTGGTCAGCCTAGCTCACCAACTCAATTTATATATGTACCAGTTATATCCCATAAATAAGCCATTTCAATCTGCAATCCGTCCATCTCGAGTGAGTGTTGACCCTTGGTTTCATTCTTATAAAATGTCTATTTCTTTGTACATTCGTGGCCCACTTGATCAATGGATGGATTAGAACAATTCACGTGGGAAATAGGGATTTTATCAATTCTTGGGCTGATCCCGCAATTGATGGTTAAGAAAAGAAATTCAACAACGGTCCACGTCCAACTGAAAAAGGTCCTAATATTGATCGCTGGAATCTTCCCATCAAAAGATTTTTTTTTTTTTTTTTTTGCATGTTAGATGGGACCCAACAGACCAATGATCTTGATTACTTAACCATGGGCCACGTATCAAAGATAAAAATACGTGTGCCAAGATGGGGCCGTGCATCTTATAATTCCTCGCGAATCCGATCGTTAAATTATGTGTAGATCTCCTCCATAGCTCAACATGCACCAAAATTGCACACATGTTTGAGTTCCAAGCCGTCCATCTGGTGGGTCCACGATTTAGTACCATGGTTCAAAAATAGGACCAGTACGTTCGTAGGGTGGGGCAAAATATACGAAACAAATTATGGCCATGGCATGTTACAGTGTAAAGTAGTTGATAAATGGCCCAGATCTCTAACCAGGTATCTATGGGGTCCACGATCTATCAGAGCCCTCCATGTATATACATATAGCAGGGCCTAGGCCGAACAAGCTAGGGCTTACCCATTATTTTCCAATGATTAAAATACCCTCAAGAATTTTAAACCTGAGAGGCAATATTTTCCCTCCTCTTCCGGAATTGGGAAATTGACTGTACATGCCTTGAAGTTTGGACAAATTACCTAGAATGCTACAACACTATATATTCCAGAAGGGCCTTCCAACATGCTTCTGAAAATTACTTGGACCAAAATGCCCTTGTCCTTGTTTCAGTAGTTGTACGGTTTTTCAGGAAAGAAGAAGTTACATCGTATTTAATGCCAAAAAAGTGATGTGTATGGAACCCTTTTTTGTATGCGGGCAAAGACCAAGCTCGTGGGGTCCACATTAGTATGTGTATAATCCATGCCGTCCATTTTTTTTGTCGTATAATTTTAAGGCTAGGGCCCAGATATCAGCCTGATGCAGAGCTTGTGTGGGTCACATAATAGAAAATAATGGTGATAATGGAATCCGCTGTTGAAACTTTTCAGGCTCATTGTGATGTTTGTTAGAAGTGAACACAGTCCAAGTCAGGACTTTTTTAGGCCCAAGCAGAGCAAGCTGACAAGGTGGATAGAATGGATCACCCCATTGTGGGCCTTAAGCTATGGTACCAATGGTTTGGTAGAAAAGAACGTGAACACATTCAAGACCACGATCCATACAACATGACAAACACGACCCATATAACATGGCAACTATGACCCATGCAAACCACGACCCAAATGGGTCCACACTGATATATGTGTATAATCCATTCCGCCCATCCTTTTTATCGTGTCATTTTAGGGTTAGGACTCAAATATCAGCCCGATCCAGTGCTTTTATGGCCCACAAAATAGAAAATAATTGTGACTATTGAAAGTTTTCAAGCTCACCGTGATGTTTGTTAGAAGTGGACATTGCCCAAGTTATGACTTTTTGGGCCCACGCCGAGCTAACAGATAAGGTGGATGGATCGGATCACCACCTTGTGGGCCTTAAGCTATGGTACCGATGGTTTAGTAGAAAAAGAATTGAACACAATGAAAACTACGATCCATACAACATGACAACCATGACCCATATAACATGGTAACTACGACCCAAATGGGCCGCAGTTGTACGGATCGTAGTAGTCATGTTATATGGGTCTTAGTTATCCTGTTATATGGGTCTCAGTTGTATGGATCGCAGTTTTCTTGTTATATGGATCGTAGTTATCCTGTTATATGAGTCGCGGTCGCAGTTGTCCTATTATATGGGTCTTAATTTTCCTATTATATGTGTCTCAGTTGTATGGATTGCAGTGTCCTGTTATATGGGTCGCGGTCGCAGTTATCCTGTTATATGGGTCGCGGTCGTAGTTGTCTTGTTATTTGGGTCTTAGTTGTCCTGTTATATGGGTCTCAGTTGTATAGATCGCAGTTGTCCTGTTATATGGGTTGCAGTTATCCTGTTATATGGGTCACGGTTGCAGTTGTCCTATTATTTGGGTCGAAGTTGTCCTATTATATGAGTCTCAGTTGTATGGATCGCAGTTGTCCTGTTATATGGGTCGCAATTATCCTGTTATATGGGTCGCGGTCGCCGTTGTCCTGTTATATGGGTCTTAGTTTTCCTGTTATATGGGTCTCAGTTGTATGTATCGCAGTTGTCCTGTTATATTTGCAGTTATCCTGTTATATGGGTCGCGGTCATAGTTGTCCTGTTATTTAGGTCGCAGTTGTCCTGTTATATGGGTCTCAGTTGTATGGATCGCAATTGTCTTGTTATATGGGTCTCAGTTGTATGGATCGCAATTGTCTTGTTATATGGGTCACAGTTATCCTATTATACGAATCACAGTAACAATTGTCCTACTAAAATCACCAACGTTGTGTTGTGTAACGTAATGCAATGCTATCAAGTTCAGGGATATTAACCCTTCCAGCAGTATGATGAGTGGCTGGACTCCATGACATGTTCAAGGTGGGCCACACCTACTAATTGCCCGCTGATCACACAAGCATGCCATGGTCGCACATGTTGAGGGTGGGGATGAATAAAGTCCACATCAAGGCTTCTCCAAGCCGAGCATGTGCCACCTACTCCCATTCCTGTCCCTTGAGCCCAAAACCACCCATCAGCTGAGCACAACCGTGTCACCATCCCTGTCGAACATGTGGCTCACGTGGAGGATGAATGGGGCGATCAATTTTTGGAGGCCATCCTTATTGAACATGTGGCCCACCTGGATGATGATCAGTGCAATAAAAATTGGAGCTTTATCGTGCATGAAGCATTGCATGAATATTGAATAATTCTATCTAATCCAATCTTAGCTGGTCTTCCATCCGGGGTGGGCCACCTATTAAACATCTCTCGTCAATGCACAGGGCCGCATGTGCCAAATGGACGGTTGAAATTTTGTAGAGGAAAAGAAGCCAAGGTCCAGACTCGACCGTTGAAATTTTATGCTAATCCAATTATCAGAAATCATCCCATTACTACAATGTTTTGGCTGTGGCCCATCCACGTGGCAGGCATCTTGATAAAGGGTCATATCACCATAGAAAAGATGCTACATGTGCAGTGAAGATGGAGACCTAATGTTCAATGGCTAGGATGTTCCAATCTGGTGAACACTTGGCATCCAAGAGGCGGCTATGATGTCAACGGTTCGGATCACTGAACCATGGCCCTGATTGGACTCCGGTCCAGTATTGTATAATAATATTAGATGTTTTGATAGGATACGGTGCCGAAGAATTACAGTACCGTACGGGGGCTAGCTTACAACTCGATTACATCTTAGAGGATGATCTTAACCGTTCATCGGCCGTATTGTATAATAATGAGCCGTTGTAATGAACATTAGTTGAACGGAACAGACGATTGTCTATGAAGATGAATTCGGAACAATAATAAGTAATTTATTAATGGTTCCGATTCAAATCCAATAGTCAAAGGCCAGGATTATTATCAATGAAGCATGAGTATGAGGTCATAGCTTATACGTGGTTGTAATAAAAATATGAACAGTTCAGATCATCATCTAAGATGCAACCGGTGTGTAAGCCAGCCCCCTTGCGGTACTTTGATAGGGCGAACTGTATACTATCAAAACCCGTATTAATACCTCGCGGCGTTAACCAAGTCACTAGTCAGGCTTCCATGCAGGCTCGCGCACGAGATAGCCAGAGAGGGTCGCATACGTCCAAGTGGTAACTACCACGTATTCGAGCTAAGTGGGGCTAATCCGTGATGTTTATGTGTAATCCAAACCATCCATCTAATGCATCTCATGTTCATTGTACATATTTAAAATCACGGTGATTCAGAAGTCTGGTGAGGCACATCACTCCTAAAGCCTTTTTATCCATTTGATATAGCCCACTTGTATTTTGGAATGGCCCGGTTTTTCTTGAGTTCGTTCATACTGGTGGGACTCACCATTTGAATGGATTGGATGGCATACACTCAACACAGTGGACCCCACACTCCATCTGGAAATTTCTACGGTGGGCGACACCCTCCCTGGTGTTCCCCATCGCTTCCTTTTGGTGTGTCCCACCCCAGTTATGGAACTGGGCTGAATTTTGAGATCTACACCCAAAGAAGGGGAGAGCATCGATCGAACGATGGAACTCACACGTGACAGTGGACCGCACGTAGCTAGAATGCACGGTAATTACCATAAGTCCAAATGTACGTGATCATTCTCTGATAGCACCGTCAATACCGACCGACGCGTTGCCACGTCAGCAAAGAGTGACTGGGTGATGACCATGCACGCAAACGAATCCACCAATCAGATATAGAGTGCTGACGTCAAATGACACAACTCCAATCACATCACATCAATCGCCCAAAGTCTCACCGACCTTTTTCGAATATCCAACCCTCTAATCCATCACAGCAACCTTCTTACTTACCTCCGACGCCATATCACTTTCCAACATGGAAACAAACACATGCATCTTACCTTATTTACATCACCATTATCAAGACCGTACATCTTCAAACATAGGCTATCTATCAGTGATCCAACGGTCCAGATTCTCCAAGGCCAGTGATTGGAGGGGGATCTAGCATCTGAAAGCCAGGCCTGCTGAGAGTAGCTGGAGGAGACAGGTCCTGCACAGCAGCTGCAGGAGGAGAGAACCCGAAAACACCAAAACCCATGTCAAAAATACAGTGGTTGTACAGGGTCTGAGGGAGATTTCTATCAACCCAGCTGTTGAAGTTAGCTTCTTGTGGGTAGAAAGAGGAGATGGAATTCTCCATCTTGCACTGTTTTAGCACAGTGGGGCATTCATGGGGAAGGGATTTATGGCTGGGATTTGATGGGAAGGAGGGCTGAAATGTCATTGGAAAGAGATGGATTGGATTGAGGGCTTTCATGTCGTTGTCTTGGTGATTGGCGAAAGGGTTTCGTAGGGCTTGGATTGGGGATTCTAGGGTTTGGGATTCGAGAAATGGAGGTAGTGATAGAGATGGGTTTGGATAGGGAGGGGAAGAAGCTTCCAAGAGAAAGCTATTGTTTGGAAGGAATGGGTGCTTCTCACCTCCTCCTGTCTTGTGAAGTATTCTGCAAATCACCCATTCTTCCTGCATTTTACAATAGAAAGGTAGAAAGGAGTTTCTATCAGAAGAATCTAATAACAGCCGTTATAAAAGCTGTTATAACGTAACATTACTGCCCTTTTCAGGGAACGTTTGGTTGTACCACATTTCATGATATTTTGATAATTTATAAGTCTGGTTTGGAGTAACCAAACACTCCCGTTAAGCCTTGATTCTAAAACACATCTTCGAGCCATGGTTGGAATTGGGCAATGTTTACACTTTACCTAAACCGTACAATCAGATGGAAATATGGCATTGAGATCCTAACCATTTAATCGATGTACTTCATTGACTATCTAAAAACATGCATCGATGAACATGATATCCACTTGGTGATGTTCTTGGTTTATGGCCCCTTAGAAAGGGACGCATCGATTGGACGGTTAAGATTGATGGAAGAGTCTGCTGATTGGATGGTTTCTACTAAAAGGTTTTGGTGGGTAATTCAAAGCCTGGATCGCTGATCTCAGTTTAAACCTTTAACCAATAGTTCGTTGCTGATGCCGATCCAACGGGGAGCTTTGAATGGGGGTGGGGCCTAGGTGACCGTTGGGCCCCACTCCAATGCTACTGCATCAGTTGCACTGGATTTGGACTGTGCAAACATGATGAGAGAGAGAGAGAGAGAGAGAGAGAGAGAGAGAGAGAGAGAGAGAGAGAGAGAGAAACCTTGCAAGTGTGACGGTAGGAGAAATCGCCGTCCAGACGGTATTCGTGCATGACCCACTTGGTTTTCTCACCACGAGGAGCTCTTCCCTTGTAGAAAACGAGGGTTTTCTTCATGCCGAGAAGGACGCCAGTAGAAGTGCTGTACACTTCTCGATCTTTTCCAGTAGCTTTCCAATACCCGGCTTCAGTTGCTCTATTCGTGCGTAGGCCGGTTGGGTATTTTCGGTCTCTGAGACTGAAGAAATACCACTCTCTCTCTCCCATCTTCGCTATATCTGCACTCCAAAAGTCCAAACCATGGCAATGAGCAATGAAATACCAAAGAACATAAAAAATATATTTTTTTTAAAAAAAACAGCGTTATAAGAGAAAAGACATAAGGTTTCTCTCTCTCTCTCTCTCTCTCTCTCTCTCTCTCTCTCTCTCTCTCTCTCTCTCTCTCTCTCTCTCTCTCTCTCTCTCTCATAGTACAAGGAGATTAGTTGGCATTGAAAACTACATGGAGAATGAATTTTTTTAGATTCTTGAGGGTTAGTTCGAAGCCAAAATTCTGATAACTAGAGCAGAGAAACAGCTAATTGCAGACAAACAGAAGTAATGCAATTCAATAAAAAGGAAATAATAATGACAGGAAATGCACTTCTCTTCTGGTTATAGAACATTTCCAGTAAAACCCACGTAACTATATAAATATAAAATAAAACGAAAGATCGTAAAGCTTCTTACTACTAATCGATAAACGTTCTTGAAAAATGATTTTATCCAAAACGAAGAAAAGCAAGGAAACGCATCTCGCTTTGTTACATAAATATATACATGAATACATAAAACCTAATAGAATCATTCTCCTCTTTCCAAATACCTAAAAAAGAAAAAACAATTTTCAGACCTCCCGTGAAAAAGAAATGACAAAAGAAGAAAGAAAATCCCATAAAATCTCTCTCTCTCTCTCTCTCTCTCTCTCTCTCTCTCTCCCTCTCTAGGGCACAAACATGCATGTAAGCAATTGTTTAATTGACTTTATGAAAAACCTATCCGCGTGTAGAGCTCTGTCCATCTACCGCAAGCACACGTACGATAGCTCCGAGAGTTCCATCAGGTGGGCCACAATGTTCAGATTTTGTGGCTTAAATATCATGTCCGTTTCACCCCTCAAGTGGGCCACAGGATGAAAAAGAGCACGGCTTTTGTGGATTCCTGACTGTGTGGCCTACCGTGATGTATCTGCCTTCCATCCGTTTTCACCTTTCATTTTATGGCATCACGCCAAAAATGAAGCAGATCCAAATCTCATGTGGATCACACCACAGGAAACAGTGGTGATTGACCATTAAATACTTCCTGTGGGCCACAAAAGTTTTGCATCAAGCTGATATTTATGTGGTCCCTTCATCCAGGTTTTGTGACCTTATCAACAGGTTGGGATGGCAAATAAACATTACGGTGGCCCCAAGAAATTGTTAATTGTGGGTATTCAATCACCACTGTTTCATGTTGTGTGGTCCACCTAAGGTTTGGATCTGCTTCATTTTCCGGATCATTCACTTAAATGATCTATCAAAACGGATGGACGGCGTTGATGTAAGTCACATGCATTACAGTGGGCCCCACAGTCAGGAATCCACCAGAGCGGCGCTAGTTAAGGTAGGATATGGTGTCCTTGCGAGCGCCTTCTTGAGTTAGATGGATGGCCAGATGGGGCTTTACATGAGTGTGTGCTTAGTAAACCACCATAAAAAAACACCCACATGTTCTCGTGTACACCACGACGCACTGCAATAGGATACGCCCGGACGTTAGCCTTTGGACTGGGGTCTTGTATCGATGATCCAAACCATTCATATGGAGCGCAACACCTTGGATCGGGGGTACCCAAAAAAGAAAATTTCTTATGTTGAAACCTTTCAACACTTCAATAATCCGACTCTTTTGATTTGAATACGGACCGTCTCTTAACCTCCTAATAAACAAAGGGTTTAAACGTACTCACCCATCGCATAAATGGCGTGTGACATTGAGAAGAACCCTAATCCAAAGGTTAAAGTCCCAATGTATCTTAATGCAACACGCCCAGACGTATTCTAGCAAACCTCGTTATCGTAACAAGAGGCACTTGGAACGTAGAAACAACTTTCAAGAAAACCATTGAGAGACAGAGATTAGAACATATAAGCAAATTTCAACAACACCCATTTGAGAGAGGAGAATAAAACCCATTTGTGTGTGTGTGTGTGTGTGTGTGAGAGAGAGAGAGAGAGAGAGAGAGAGAGAGAGAGAGAGAGAGAGAGAGAGAGAGAGAGAGAGAGAGAGAGAGAGAGAGAGAGAGAGAGAGAGAGAGAGAGAGAGCGCTGACGTACCTGGAAGCTCCCAAGGCTCACACTTATTGAGATCAACCTCAGCAATTTCAACACCAGAGAAGGAGGCATTAAAGACCTTGGAAGCCAAATAAAAGGTGATAAGCTCTTCATCAGTTGGGTGAAATCTAAAGCCAGGAGGCAGCCCTTGTTCATTACTCTCCTCCCACCCTATCTCTCCCATCCCAAACATCTCCCTTCCCCCAAAAATCACTAGAAAAATATCCAAACCAAACCCAAAACACCCTATCTTGTTAGTGCGCTCGCGCCTCTGTATATATAAACAGGTAGAGAAAGAGAAAGAAAGAAAGTATACCAAATACCAATACAGATGCATGGGGCGTATACATGCGTGTCTGTAATCAAAGGGTGCACTGAAATCGAAAGGCAAGCTAGTAAAGTAGGCAGGCGATTTGGGTTTTAATAAAGAACGGTGTCAGTGAGGTTGTGCGTTCAGAAAAAAGGTGCACCTGAAGGTCTCCTTACAGGATTTGTGAGTAAATGCAGCAAGGTTGGTTGCAGCGTTTTTCTTTTTCTTTTGATCTTTTCAGGTCTCTTCTAACTACATTCCAATGTATTCCACTACCATACGTCGTTATTTTATCCATTGGATATGGATTCTTTTAAACGATCTTAACCGTTTATATGATAGGAACTCACGTAATGGACATTCCCATAAAATCACTCGGATTAATTATTTAGAACCTTTGATTTTTAAAATGTCATGTTAACCGTCCATATTCAGAGCAGATGAACCAAATTACTGGAGGTTGAAATAAATCCATGGAAAACTTTTATTTTCGGTCTTCCCAACATAAAAGGTGTGTCCCATCGTTTAAACGGTTTAGATCTTAGGAAGATTTTCCACATTCAAAGGCTAAAGTACCGATGTATCTTGTTGAAATACATCAGAATGTACCATGTTTTCGAGCCAATCTCTTTTATTTATGCGTGCGTGCGTGCGTGAGCATGTTGAGACGCGAGGAGTCAGGTCAGGTTTTGAGAGAGAGAGAGAGTGAGTGAGTGGGTATGAGAGCGAGAGATACAGTGAGATCGCGATGTCGTTTGCCTGTATACTTATATGTCATCTTTTAACGAGTCACACGTGTACTAGATCTGAGCTTTCCATCTGGTAGACAAACCAGGCCGTTTTTCTCCTCATATTAGCCAGTGTACAAAACAGATGATTGGTTAGAAGTATTTCTTTTACCCATCTGTTTCAAATGGCCTGATTTTAGATAAAATAATTAAACAGTGAGGCCCACCTAATGAAAAACTAGATCTTGCACACGTGTACATGTTAACAAGTGTGCTGTCCGTGCATGGGAGAGCATGTGAGCTTACCAACTAGCAGCAGCTATAAATGCCGGGGAGATGATACGGTAGAGCCCGAAGACCCCGAATACAGCAGAGCCATCCCTCTACGATACACGTGGCCAGGTGAACGGCGGATCAGGTGGTGTTGCCAGGACGCGGATTTCCTGCGAAAGCCTTTCGCAGGAAGTTCCTGCGCAAGGATTTTGGATGGGCCCACTGTGATGTTTGTTAGAAATCCAACCCGTCCGTCCGTTTTTTGAGCTCATTTTAGGACATGAGACCGAAAATGATTAGGATCCAAAACTTAAGTGGGCCATACTAGATGAAACGGCGGGGAAAGGAATTCCTACCATTGAAACCTTCCCAGGATCCACCTTGATGTTTATATTCCATCCAAACCGTTTATAAGGTCATTTTCACCGAGATGAAGTGAAAAAGTCAAGAAATTAAACTGATACAAAACTTTTGTGGCCATATAAATATTTCAACAATGGTCACTAAATCTCCACTGTTTCCTCTCGTGTGGCCAACTTGAGTTTTTGATCCTCCTCATTTTTGGTCACATGTTCTAAAATGAACTTGAAAAAACGGATGGACGGAGCAGCTTTCTCACAAACATCGTAGTGGGCCCTACACAGAAGCTTGCGCAGAACTTCTGTTTTCCCAGAAATCCGCGTCCGTGTTGCTAGGACGCGGATTTCTCAAAGCTTTCGCAGAAGTTCCTATTAGAAGATTTTGGATGGGCCCACTATGATGTTTGTTAGAAATCCAACCTGTCCATCCGTTTTTTGAACTCATTTTAGTACATGAGACCGAAAATGATTAGGATCCAAAACTCAAGTGGGCCATACTAGATGAAACAGTGGGGAAAGAAATTCCTACCGTTGAAACCTTCCCAGGATCCACCTTGACGTTTATATTCCATCCAAACCGTTTATAAGGTCATTTTCACTGAGATAAAATGAAAAGGCAAAGAAATTAAACCGATACAAAACTTTTGTGGCCATATAAATGTTTCAACGGTGGTCACTAAATCCCCACTGTTTCCTCTCGTGTAGCCTACTTGAGTTTTGATCCTCATCATTTTTTGGTGGCATGTCCTAAAATGAACTAAAAATGGATGAACGGAGTGGCTTTCTCACAAACATCGTAGTGGACCCCATCCAGAATCCTTGCGCAGGAACTTCCTGCGAAAGGCTTTCGCAGGAAATCCGCGTCCGTGTTGCCAACACCACAACACCCCCAGCTGGTGTGTCGATGTGTAACGTACCGTGGGGCCCAAAGTGATGTATATATATTCTATATCCATGCCGTCTACCCGTTCTTCCGCTCATTTTAGTGCATGGATCCGAAAAGTCAGTTGATATGAAGACATCACCGAAAAAAGTAGAAATTAAACTCCCACCGTTAAAAACTTCCCTCCATGTTTGAGTGACCTTATCAACAGGTCAGATGTCAAATAAACATTAGGGTGGGCCCTAAAAATGTTTCGACGGTCAATATTTCCATTGTTTCTTGTGGTGTGGTCTACTTGGGCTTTAGATATTCTTCATTTTTAGATTTATACACTTATAATTAGCCGTAAAGACACATGGATGGCATGAATATAAAACATATATATGCAGTTGGGCCCCACAGCGCCCAACTCATCAAAGCACCACGGCTATCAGCGTCCGCGGTAATGGACAGGATTTGTTATAATTGAACGCGGTCTGGCTGGTGTCAAAGCTATATAGGTTCACCATGATGTACATGTTTTATCCATGCCGTCCATCCATTTTACTAGCTCATTTTAACAAGTTTTTAAAAAATGGTAATTCCAAAGCTCAAGTGGATCATACAGGAAACAGTGGGAATCAAATGCTTACTTCTCAGAACATGTTGGATTTTGACTTTACTCCATCTACAAAGTGACCCACGATTTGGACGGCCTATATTACGTAAATGGTTAGAAGTAATCCAGCCACATACGTTTTGTAACAAGCTGATATTTTTGTTTTCCCTTCGTCGAGGGTTATGTGACCTAATCAATAGGTTGGATGAAAAATAAACATTACAACGTACCTTAGGAATTTTTTAATGGTGGGAGTTCAATCATCACTGTCCCTGTGGTGTGGTCCACCCGAGATTTAGATCTGCCTCGTTTTTGGACTCATAGTTTAAAATGAGCTGGCAAAATGGATGGATGGAATAGATATAACACATACATCATGGTGGGGCCAAGAGCTTTGAAACCAGCTAGCTGGCTGGTGTCTGTCACAAGCCAACGCGTCCATTACAATTTACGTATAAAACACATGAGACAATCTTGTCCGTTACTTTTCTGCAGTTTGTAACGCACCGCTAATTCAAACCTTAACCATTGATGTTTTCCACCATCACTTTAATAGCCAAAGATCAGATGGATGGGATTGTCTAATAGCTAGGAGTGATTTTTGAGACATAAACCATCCATGCGTTGTTCTGATATGGGCTACACCGTATAATCTCGGAAATGACCACTCGGTAATGAAGTGCCTAACCGCTAGGGTTTGAACGAGCCTAGATATGATACGTTGTTTTAGTTCAAAATCAAGCAAGTGATCAATGGGCCCGATATATGGGCCGGGGCCCAGTCAGTCTTCAGTAATTGTAAATTATCCAAATTCAACAAACAGGGATATAGTAACTATAGTAAGGATTTTCTAACCAATCAGATCCTGGGTATATGACCAACCTGTAGTCGATGCCACTATATGGACGGTTAGGATTTTATGTGATTGCCACGTCAGCACTGTAATTTTGGTAGATTTCCGGGCACGGTATTATTCGTTGGGGTTGCAATGCACTGTTCTGGTGATTGAGAGATTAGCTGGGCGGATTAGGGTTAGTGTCTTGCTAGGTGGCTGTGGTTTGGGTGGATCCGTGTTTGGCCGGACGGATCCCATGAGATTAGGAGGGAGGATATACCAAACGAGCCAAACAGACCTGATGAACTTGTCCTGGGATATAGCAAACCCATGGATCTTAAACCAATCCACTGACATCACCATCGTTACCTTAAAATTGATCCCATCCCTCCCAATCCCGTTCAATTGTGCCTAGGGTGTGTTTAGTTGGACGGATTGAAAGGGATTGGAATGTAAAATCCCGGGATATGTCGGGCGTGCCAAACAAACTTGGTGAACTTGTCCTGGGATATAGCAATCCCATGGATCTTAAACCAATCCACTGACACCACCATCATTACCTTAAAATCCATCCCATCCCTCTTAATCCGCCCGGCCAAACAGGTCCTAACTGTGGAGCCCACTATGATGTATGTTCCATACATCCACACCGTCCATCAATTTTGAAAGATCGTTTTAAGTAGCAGTCCAAAAAACAAAGCAGTTCCAAATCTTAGGTGGACCATGCCACAGGAAACAATTGTAATTGAATCCTCACCATTAAAAACTTCATGAGGACTATCGGAATATTTATTTTCCATCCAACCTGTTGATAAGATCATAAAGATCTGGATGAAGATACCACACAAATATCAGGTTGATCCAAAACTTTTGTGGCACACGAGAAGTTTTGAATGGCCGATTACTACTGTTTCCTGTATTATGGTCCACCTGAGATTTTGATCTTCTTTATTTTTGAGATCATGCCTTAAAATGAGTATTCAAAACGGAATTACAGCGTGGATATAAGTCACATACATCCCGGTGTACCTCATGGTCAGGGATCGCATCCCCCTGGAAGCTGCGCCCCATGCTTGGAATGGAAGGTTTTGAGGAACGGGGATTGCGTCCTACTGTGCCCCCGTCTCAGTATCGGAAAGGGCAGGGCCTCTGAGGCTCCATCGTGATGTATGAGTTCTATCCACACCGTCCATCGGATTTTTCATATCATTTTAGTTTATAATCCCAAAAATGAGGCAGATCCAAGGGTCGAGTGAACTACACAGTAAGGATTAGACTCTTACCTTTGAAAACTTCTCGGGAGCTTAAGAAGTTTTGGATCGAGCTGGTATTTGTGTTTTCCCTTCATCCAGTTCTATGTGACCTTATGAACAGGTTGGAAAGAAATTAACCATCATGATGAGCCACTAGGAAGATTTCAACTGTAGGTGTCACACCACTGCTACTTCCTGTGGTGTGGTCCACTTGATCCTTGGATCTACTTTATTTTTGGAAGATTTCAACTTTAGGTGTCACTACCACTGCTACTTCCTGTGGTGTGGTCCACTTGATCCTTGGATCTACTTTATTTTTGGAATTTTACTCTAAAAGGATATGTAAAAGTCGGGGGACGGTGTGGATCGATAAAACCCATAAATCATGGTGGCCCCTCAGAGGCCCTGTCCGTTCCTATCAGGAGACGGACGGGGTAGCACGCAATCTACGTTCGATTTTGAGTAGTCAGGACGGTAGGGAAATAAATGATGTGGCAGTGGGCCCGTACAAAATTCGGGGACCAAGTTCCCGAACATGCAGTTCTCCGCAGTTGATTTGCTGGAAGCAAGTGCTGTGGCCATCTCCGGGAGTAGTCATCCGAGTCCTCTCACGTGCCAACGTCGCAAGCATGTGGGGGATCCAAGATCCGATCCGGTCCGGTCATTGGGTGGCCGAACTTCCTAGGCTATGTGGCCCATGGGGGGCAACAAGTGTACTTCAAAAATTCTTAACCATCCATGCATCTAGTACTGACCAATTAATTGCATTAAAAGGCTTAGATATGATGAAGATCCATGCACCCAACCAACGAATGCACTATTTTTAGTGAAACAAAAATACAATTTGCGATCCACTAGGTCTGTGATCCGGTCTTCTTGAACACTTGCCCCATATGCCCCATTAAAGGGTGAAAGAGATGGCATGATTATATTGGCAGCATTGTTCCCAAGTTATTACACACAGGATAGAAGATACTCCTAGTTACACTGGTTATTACACACAGGCTAGAAGGATGTATAAATATAGGCCTTAAATAATATTATTTTAGTTCACTTTATGAGACTACCACATAGTCACTAAAAGAGAGTATGGCTAATGGTTTCATCAATATCATCGAAATTTAAAATATTTAACCAGGCATTAACTTAGTTTGCTCAAAAAATTAAGTTTGCTGGTTAATCATAAGGTTTGGACAGCCGTCAAGTGTTTCAGAGGCTAATCAACATTTATATGGATTTTCAGTTGTTAAGTTTTAACCATTAATTTATTTTAAACTTTACTTGACAAACATCTAATATTTAAGATTTGTTAATTTACCTGAAACCTAAATACCTCCTTATACATAAATCTTATCTCAGGAGGGATAAGCAATAGGAGAGCCCTGAACATCCAAGCCCTCCTTGGACGTCCATATTGACAGAGAGTAGAGAGAATGGAAAAGGGAATTAAAGAGTGGGATGTCGCCATTTCCTATATATCTCCCATTCTACTTGTGCACACCCCTCACTTGGGCATGGAGTCTACTCAAATGGCTTGGTCAGCCCTTAAACTTCTACTAGAGGATTTGACAAAGTTCTCCAGCCTCTTACACATGTGATAGTTTAGGCCGGAGAAACTCCGTACATTGGGAGACTGCAGGTAGGGTGATTTTTTATTATTATTATTTTTTTTTTGCGTACAAACACACTTTACATCGGTAGTATTTTGCATTTTTCTAAGACCATGAATTGACTGATTCATCTAATTGAACCCACACTCAAAGTAAGTTTTGGATATTTATTTTTATAAATCAAGCTGAAGGCCTACCTTTTCACCACAATTTTGTTGGGGCCTTGCACAAAACCTTAGGATCTAGCCCTCCAGAACAAACCAGAATTATGGATAATAAAGCAATGAAAATAATCAATGCATCAATCACACACCACACGAGATTTTTACGTGGAAAACCCTCAAAGAGGAAAAAACCACGGGACCTCATCCAGATCAACAATCCACTATGAAGTAGAACGTTTACAACCTTCTTCACTCATGCAGGAGTGGATGAACAATAAGAAAAATAGAGAAAACGAAGAGATCTAACATGATTATGAGGACATAGAAGCCATATAAATTGCAAAGTAGAAAAACCTCCCCGAACAAACCTCCCTTCTATAAGCTTCAAATTTGATAGCCCTCTTGTATTTTTGGATCAACACAATATATGTATAAAAATCCAAGGACCCCTTTTTAGTTTTAGAAAACTCTTTTCCGTGATTGAAAGGACTTGCGCATCCTCACCATTAAAAGGACTTTCATGATCCCACGGAATATTTATCAAATCTCTCCATCCAACACCTTCTTTAAGCCAAACCAGTTTCTACAAACCTCAAACTTGCCCTTAAGCAGCCTTGGTCATCATATCGACCCATTATCGTCCGTGTGAACCTTCTCAAGTAAGATTCCACCAAAGTATCCCCGATCCAAGTGATCCAAAACTTTGCTTTGACTTGAATGTTGAATTTTGCTCAAGTGTCGATAGCCTCTTACTATCGCAATAGACCACGTGCTCCTCCTCTGCTTTATGGTAAGTTCCACCTGAGGAACCTTTTCATCCAAAGATCTCTTTACATTTTTGAGATGTACTGCCTTAAATACGACCTTCCGTATTCTCTAAAGAAACCGCTCCCTGTAAATGTGAACATGAACTCCGATGTAGATTCCGGAGTAAGTCACATATCCGCATCCGTGTAGCCCTCTAACACTTTTCACTCACCATAGTATAGGCTCAGGGATGAGCCTCTTAGATCGTAGTATCCATTTCCCGTGCCCATGTTCTTTGCTTGGCAAGATACTGCGACAACACCATATGCTTGTCGGGCGTGTACACACCATAGCATTTTCCTACGGTGACGCGTAGGGTATTTTCTGCATCTCTTCCACCTCTGCCTTTGTCTTGGGACCGTCGCTCAATCGTGACCATCTATTAGGGCAGGGCCCATGCATTCATATTGAACCGCTATGACTTTCTCATATACACGTCTTATGACGGATTTTTTACATATCTCCATTCCTAGGATTTATAATCTTTCATCAAAAGACTGCCCACTCTGTTTCGGATCTTCTTGATGTCTTTTCCCATGATGAGATGTCATCAACATATAAAATGAGGAACTTAGAAATCACCGTCGAGAACTTATGAACACACTTCCTAGTTCTGTCATACCCATGTTTCAGCATAAACGAGTCGAACTTCGAGCTGTCGTAGCTTGTTTTTTTCCTTCATCACACTATATGCTCCTTGCCACTTGACTTCGAACCCCTCGGTTGGTGCATGAGATCTCTTCTTCCAGTTGGAGAAGGCGTTTTAACATCTAACCGCTGCTCTATCTCCCGGATTCATGCTAAACCTAAGCAATATGGATGTCATCTTCACCATGTGATATCTCCTCGAAGTCTATGCCTTTTCTCCGAAGACCCTTTCACCACAAGTCGGCCTTGAACCTCGTCCGTGAATTCTTACTCAATCTTCTTTCGAACACCCACTTGTTGCTACTTTCTTGCCTGGCAATTTCACCATGTCATAGGTGTGGTTCTTATGTAAGGATTCTACTCCTCTTGCATAGCTTTCAACCACTCCCCCTTATGCTTTTAGGGCCTCTAATAATCTTCGGATCTCCCCATCGTTAAAATGTACTCATGGTGGACTTCTTGGTGTGGTCCCTAGATGACCTCCTCACCCGTGGCTCATGGTGGTGGATCAGAGGGGCTACTTCATTCCTATCCATCTTCGGAGAAGGAACTCTCTCGTCCTCACACTACGTTCGGTTTCTCCGTCATCGGGCACCACGGGGTAGGAAATAATCCATGTCTTCTAGCTCACCAGAACTAGGGGTTCTTCTCTCGGCTTACCAATGTCTTCGATACAACCGATCTTCAAAGAAAACCACATCTCTGCTCCCGACGAGCTTCTTCTCGGATCCCATAACTCAGTAACCAAATTTTTCATCACCGTTCTCCGCATCTTCATATCGAGCTTGACCTCTCGTCCTTTGGTGCGTGAACGGATGCTGCATCCAAATACTCCTTAGATGGAGATGGATCTGTCCGGTCCACACCTTCTCAGTACTTCTCCATTCAACGTGCCAGACCATTTTATCAAATACAACTGCAAGCAACGTCTTGGGCAACTTCGCGGGGATAATATGCATCATTCTCTCAGATGGTGCGATCCGGTCCGGTACACCATTATGGGGGGGTCTTGGGAACCGTCTGTTCATGCCGTATACCACAGGACTTGCGGATATGTGGTCGCCATATATTCACCACCATTGTCGGTGCGGAACTTCAATGTCTACTTCTCATAAAAACAACTTAAACACACCAAAGACCTCATCCTAGGATTTCACTAAACCCAAACCCTCCTAGATGCATCATCTAAAAAGTGACAAAATAGAATGATGAAGGTTTTTATCCTCATGGACCACAAACATCAATAAACCAAATCTAATGCATGCACTTTATTAACATGAAACAATAAATGAAACTCTATGTTGTTTCGATAAACAATCAAGACAGGTTTTGAGAGGTGTACACTCACGTCTGTGATCCGGTCTTCTTGAACACTTTTTCACTCATGTATGCCCCCACATGTCAATAGGGAATCTTCCACGCATTCAACCCACCCTTGACATACCGACACTTGCCTTGTACATTATATTGGCACTTCTTTCCTCTCCCACGATCAACGAACCCTTGATGAGCTTCCATTGCCCACCGTTTCATAGCCATCATCATTCACCTTTCCCGTCGACATCAAGTTGAGGCGAAGGTCCGGGATATGCCTCACTTCCTTGAGAACCAATGTACCCACATGGTCTTCACACAAATATCACCGAGGCTCCCACGATTTTTGATACGCCGAATTTCCCATCTTCAATCCCATAGTACCACCGACTTGCCTTAAATAAGTCCATGCGTAGTTTGAAAAGTTCACCCGGTATGAGACTACCACATAGTCACTAGAAAGAATAACTACCATGTCACCATCCGGCGACTAATGGTTTCATCTTCCTTCCTTTTTCTTCTTGAAATTTTTATTTACCACGACATTAACTTATAGTTTCTTGCCAAATTCCAAATTCAATATCTTTTACTGTTACTCATACTTCGCCTCTTGATTTATCTCGGGCCTTCCCGCCTTCTCCTGTTCTTTCCTCTCCCCCGTTCTGCGTCACAAGAGCCTCTTCTTGAGTAGACAGACTTCCTCCTTGTTCCTCAGAAGAGACAATCATTACATTTATATATCTTTTTCAGTTGTTAACACCACCAATGTCTCCCAACCATTAATTTATTTTAAACTTTATCATCCAGAAACATCTTCATATTTAGATTGGTTAATATTACCTCATTCATGTGCTCGACTAAATATCCTCTTGAGATTTATACATAAATATCTTATCTTCAGGAGGGAATTTCAAGCAATAGGTGAGGTTTATGAGCACCTGGTGAAACATCATCCAACCATTGTCTAATAAACCCCACCGCCTTTCTTCAAGGATCTTCTTCCAATCATCATCGGTCATATCCTTGGATTTTACTTGAATGCGAGATTGGAAATATGGAATTAAAAAGGGAGTCCTCATCTTAGCCTTCCATATGGTCCATTCCCATTCTCATCTTGAGCCACCTTCCATAATTCAAAACCAGCTCACTTGGGCATGAACTTAGCTACTCAAATGTTGGGGACTTGCACAAAACCTTAGGATCAGCCCTCCAAAAACTTATGGATAATAAAGCAATGATAATCAATGACAAACCACACAAGTTTTTACGTGAAAACCCTCAAAGAGGAAAAACCAGCCTCGTCAGATCACAATCATGTGATAGTTTTCTTCACTCACATAGGAGATGAACAATAAGAAAATTGGAAGAGACTGCATGAGGACATAGGGTGATATTTTAGAAAAACCTCCTTGAAGCGATTATTATAAGCTTTCTCTCTCTTACCACATCTTTCATAGATAGTATTTTGTATTTTTCTCAAACCATATATTAGAAAAATCTGACCCCTTTTTCTAATTGAAACTCCTTTCCGCACTCAAAGTAAGTTTTGGATATTTATTTTTATAAATCAAGCTGAAGGCCTACCTTTTCACCATAATTTATCACCAAGCTTTTTTCATCTTCGTCTCTAATACAGTCACATGGCTTGTCATCATCCTCAATAATGTCTTCCTAGATTCAATATGGCATTTCATTGGAATAAACTCTATCAGTCTTTTTACCGTAGTAAATATATGAATTTGAGTTGACAAGGGATGACACGGCATTTTCCTTAGCTTTAGGAATTATAATTACCAATCATAGTCATTTTGTACCATCCATCTCTCATGCGTAGCAGAATTATTTTCTGTTGTAGACAGATGTCTTTAATATGTTTTTGCACTGTTTGATGACATCGAAACAACTTCGATGGAAATCGGTCGATAAGATAGAGTTTTTTGTAGGATTTTTAGCCCTAGTTGTTGGACTGTTTTTGTCATTTTTTGATGACATCGAAACTAGTTCAATGTCATCAAAGGTTTACACAAATTCATTTGCGAAAACGAAGATTTTGCGATTTTTGTTTCCTATTTCAGTTCTACTTGTTTTTAAATCTATATAAATGATTGTATACCAAACAAGGAGGTATTCTAAGGAAATTCTAAGGCATTCTAGAGTTTCTAAAAGGGTTATAGGGATTCAAGGGGTGGAGAAAAGGTGAGGTTTGAGGAATGCTCAAGCCGAGTAAGTCCTCTATCTTCGTAATTTGTGCTTTCATAGTGGAATTGTTTGTCACTTTGTGCCGTAGTTTTTCCCCGCAAGGGTTTTCTACGTTAAATCTCTATATTTCTTGTGATTGCTTGGTGCTCTTGAATTGCTATCCTAGATCCATATCTATGTGATTCTGCAGCACAAATTCTAACATTTTCAAGTGTTCCACTACCAATCTACAGGAAAAGATAAGAACCTTTTTTTTTTTTTTTGCGAGTTCCGGACTTTGGTCAATTGCCCCAAATCTGTTAAATTAATAAACAAGTATTGCTTAATCATAGATGACAATCGATTACAGCTAACTAAATTAAAAAATTCAAAAGTTAAATTTTGTTGTACATTCATAAATATCTTACAAAAACACTCATTAAAATTGATTTTGAAAAAATAATAAAGTGGAGTCTACTTAGATGGGTCATATATATATATATATATATATATATATATATATATATATATATATATATATATATATATATATATATATATATATATATGGAAATTATGTGTTTTTATGTAAAAATTTCTTGCGGAAAAAAAATCATTGCATAAAGTGACGATCAATTCACTATAATTAGAAGAAGATTTTAAGAAAACGAACAACTTACAGTAAAAACTCTGGCCTACCATTCAAAATCCTTGAGTATTCATGCTAAGCTCCTATGATCTTAACCTATATATATATATATATATATATATATATATATATATATATATATATAACACACCTAGATCCATAGCTCAATTAAAAAAAAGAAGGATGGTATATATACTAACAACATGGTGTGTACTTCCATATAGAATTAAAAAAAAAAAAAAAAGGATGGTATATATACACTTCCATATAGAATTAGGAACAAAACTCACATTTACTCAAACCTATGCATATTCCGTTGGTGGGACCAAAACTCACATTTACTCAAACCTATGCATATTCCGTTGGTCGGACCGATGGGATTTTCAGTTGGACTGAAACGAGGCCAACTCACACACATCCGATCCAAACACCCATTGGACTGAGATCCAGAACTTCTCTGCACTAGATTAAAGGTACTCTATCAATACAAATGACCCCTAAGCAATTTACAAGTTCTTGGTACAATTCATTACACTTGGGATAACATTTAATAAATAAAAAATAAAAATAAAAATAGTGCAGCGTCAATCTCGAGATTAAGAAGAGGTCTCAGTACAAATTGAAAAGGTTGGAGGACGGCCTGGCCAACTGCCCATGGTAGGCCCATGGGAGAGAAATGAATTGATTGATATCTCTGTCCTTGGCTTTTCAATCATACAGCTGATACGACCTCGATTCCCCTTCGAATGGCTAGAGTTGTAGTAATTCGTACGTTTGTATAAAATCCAAACAATACGTCCAAGTACGGGTAAAAAATAACAAAGCATAAATGATCAGATACTACCTACTCTACCATAAGATTACCATAATGTACATTTTTCCAACAATATTTCACATGTGCGTAATCCAATCAGTGCAAAAGGTGGGCCCCATCAAGAAGATTTTTTTTTTGTTTTTTTGAAAATCAGGCTGATCCATTCATGATGTGTGATATACCTGCATGTTGGATCGATAGTCGGCTGTCCACTAATTTTAATGGTATGGCCCACCTGATGTTTCTATCGGCCTAATTTACATTTTCTCAGGTGACTTCGTGATGAGACCCGCTTCTTGTATGGCCATGATGTCTTATGCATGTCATACGTTGGTGGAAACCGGTAAGCTTTTGCCAACGGGGCAGTGTCTGATCATTTGCCCCTACGAATAAATATTTAAGGTTGCGTTTGGTTGCGAAAGCGGAATGCGTCCTACCCCGTCCGTCTCTAACCATGAATGGACAGATCTGTGTGGGGCCACCATGATGTACCTGTTTATCCATGCTGTTCATCTCTTTTCTCATATCATTTATCTGTTTATCCATGCCATTCATCTGTTTGCTTATATCAATTTAAGGTACAGATCCAATGTTCAATTGGACCACATCACAGATGATTCTCACATTTAATGCAACGCAAAATGACTTACGTCTAATGCCTTATGCATTTAATGCAACCTAAGCTTATTATTTAGTGTGATTAATTTTTGGGCTCAATCCTCAAAATGATCTAAAAGGAATGTACAGCGTGGATAAACAGATACATCACGGTGGGTCCTCACATAGATCTATCCCTTACTGGCTAGAGACGGGCAGGGGTATTGGTTGCACCAAAGATCAAATATTTAGAGAAAGCCGGGCGATGGCCCATCACAAAAGCTGACGTGGCTGGCATACTTAGGCTTGATCTGGGCCTCTCATTAGTCATGAAGGGGGCACCCTAAAACCGACAAGGCTAAGAATCAATAAGGTCCACTAATCAATGCGCCACACTTGTACAATGATTAACGCTGACCACATCTCTCATACGTTCTTGGCCCACCTCATTAGTGGACAGTCATAACACTTTTTTGGCTACAGCACGGTTACAGTGTCCACCACACGATGAACGGACTGGATCCCTCAAACACGTGCCACATTAGGATATGTGCCGAGAAATGCCTCACTAATGGCCGGGATCTGTCCTAGCACTTGTCTTTTAGGTCATAGGACGTATCATGCAGAACACAAGCTTGTGGTCGGAGGTAGACATCCCTTCTCGTGTTGTCCAATGTGGGGTTGTTATGGTACGAAGGTTGGAATATCATTGCCTGCATTAATTCATGCATCATTACTGAACATGATCCATCAACAGTTACCCGAAATGATCACCCTCCTGCTAAGATCTAAGCCGCTCATCGGATAGGCCCCAGCTTGCTGATACCTTTGGTCGAATTTCAAACCATTCCGCCTCTTCAGTAGACCGCATGTGTACGAAAGAAATTGGTGGCTATAAGAAATCGATCCATGGTTACATTTGAGGCCCACCAAGATTTTACTTTGAACCTTATATAGACCACGGGGCCTGTCTGGTGAGTGGCTTTAATGTTGCACGTGTTAGCATCAGCAGTCTGCGTTGCATCTCCCACCTCACCAATCCTTGGGGAGTCGCGGTGATGATCGTTGCGTGCAACTGCAAGGAATGACAGTAATGGCAGTGGTACTGATACGTTGTACTTTTGCATGTCTATCTTATTCTATACTCCTTATCCCCATCTTCACGTACTGCACCTTTTTTTACTCTCTAACGTGTCGCATGTGTGGCACACTTAGCCATGCAAAAGGTCCCTCCCGTAATAAAACAAGATCATATGATGTGGAAATCACAGTACATTCCTGGGCTGGGCCACACCGTCAAAATCAATGATGTCCAGTTATCCCATCCAACATACAAGTGTGGCCCACCTGACGAGTAGAGCAGCTCATTTTGATGCCAAATGATAAACGAGGCCTACACCCGCTCACTCTGTTTTATTTGTAGGAGTGTCATTCGATACTCGGGTAAGGTATAACTCTTGATACACATGCACTCATAAATTATTTAAATGGAATACATTAACTCAAATTATTTTGAACGTTGAAATAAGTGTGACTCTTGGTTCATAATACATCCTATCTTCTGATTCATAGAGGTTAAAGTAGGACCGTTGGATGTTTTTCATTAAAAATGATAGTAAATATCCGGAGAGCAATGTCCCAACAAACAGACAGTTAACAGTTGGGGTTATTAAAATAAATGCTATGTGTACACCATCGACAGGCTGAGCAGTGTGACCCACCTGCAAAAAAAAAAAGGACGGATGCCGCACGATTGAGCCGTGTATAGTCTCCAAATATATAAGAACAGGCTACGTTAGTAGATCCTCGAAGAATCACCATCAATCAAATGACCAGATGTGAATGAACGAACGAAAAGACATCATTTACCATATAAGTTTATCTTGCATATAGTAATGTGAATGCATTTTAATGCCTGTTATGGAATGTGCACGTGCGAGGGACGGCCATCAAGGTGATAGGACAACTCAAGGGCGCTCGTGCACAAGCTACAGGCACCCTAGCTGGTGACGTGGCCCTAGGCAAGGTTGAGGTGGGACCGGCCTAGTTTTGTCGTTTTATGCAACCTCCCATTCCGACAGCTTTCCTGTTCAGTGTTCTGTCCTACGGACCTACGCAGCAAATCTCGCGAAGCAACTAACTCCCTTCTTCAGCCATAAATGCCTCAACGGTCAATCAAGCCTACTCCTACTCGCGATATATAGGAAACTTATAGGTTCTCGTACTCGTTTCGTGAGAAAATGAAACGGTTTCTTGTAGAGCATCTCTCCGCTTCATTCGTGGTCGTGGATGGCTTATCCAGGGGAATCCATTTTGGAACTGGACATGTAGTCGTGTTCGAGTAGAATTTCAAAGTGCCTGCGTATTAAGCCTCATACACTGCCCGAGTATCAAATCTCCTCCCATCTTTCGACAAGGGAAGAGATCCCGGGAGAAAATAGAATATCTCACGACCATTTATTACGGATTTCCGAAAGGCTTTGTTTTAACGATACGCTGGCATAACATGGGGAGCGGATTACGCGTTACCCGTGTAAAGCTCTAACGCCTGTTTGGGCGGTGGGATTACAAGAGATGAGGTGGGATGGGATTCATATGTGCCAATTCCACTTCATGCTTGGGAAGAAAGAAAAAGCTTGGAATTACATTAAATGGAATTGTATTTGGGCCAATGTCAATTTCACTTGATGTTAGTAAGTTGTGTAGGTCTCACCATGATGTGTGGGCTATATCCACACCGTCCACCCATTTATCGAGATTATTTTAGAGCATGGGCCAAAAAATCAGGTAAATCTAAAGCTCAACGGGGATTGAATACTTACCGTTGAAAACTTCTTTCAGGCCTTATGGTGGAGCCCACCTTGATGATGTGTTGTATATCTATGCCGTCCATCTATTTTTCTAGCCCATTTTCGGACATTGTCCAAAACATTTAGGTGGGTCTAAATCTCAGGTGGACCACATCACAGGAAACAGTGGTGATTGAATCACTCACCAATAAAAACTTCCCAAGGCCCATCGTAAGCAGATTAGTAATGTTTATTTCGCATCAGACTCATTGATAAGGTCAACATAGAGCTTGATAAAGGGACAACACAAAGATCAGCTTGATCCAAAACTACCGTGGATTACAAAAAGTTTTTAATGATCATTAACCACGTTTTCCAGTAGTGTGGTCCACCAGAGATTTGAGTCTGCTTACATTTTTGGATATTTTAGGAGCTGAAAAACGGACAGACAGGGTGGATGTACAATATATATATTCATTAAGGTGAGCCCAACATGGTAAGGGTAACACCCCCTGGTATGACTAATCATGGGAATGTAGGCCATCAGTGCACACGTGCCATAAGTATATAGCATGCGTATGGCCTGTAAAACCTTTAGCAGGAAGTAGGCAGAAGTAGGCAGGGCTATCGTGATGGTTGTAAGAATTCCACATGCGCATCCTCGCTTAATGATCTTGTTAAGAAAAAAAAAAAAAAAAAATCTAAAACTCAAGTAGGCCGCGTGACAACAATTAATGAGATTTTTAGATCAAGCTAAAATTTTTATATTTTCAGTTTATCTTTAATTAGGAATGATCTTATGAATGGTATGGATGGCTTATAATTATCACTATAAAATCAAAAAAGTTTCAAGGGTAGGCATTTCCCATTCACTTTTTTTCTATCTCATGGTTCATCTGATGAATTTTGGATCTACCTCATTTTTAATATATATCCTAACATGATTTGGAAAAATAGATGGGCAAAGTGGATTTCTATCAAACAGCAGTGTGATGCACTATACAACAGTTCATTGTGCTGTGCATGTGGGTGCTAAGGTGTGTGTAAAAGTGCTCTCACCAATGCACGCTGGCACACGTCTTGGTCACAAAATTTGAATGGTCCTTGTGATCCAACACTCCATAAAATTCCAAGGTACCAACTTTCCACCTAATTAAAAATTCTAATGGGCCATGGTAAGTAGAAACAATTTAATTTTTCACTTGATTAATTTACACACACACACACACACACACACACACATATATATATATATATATATATATATAGAGAGAGAGAGAGAGACATGTTCACCGTGCACCAGTCTCACAAGAAATTGTTAGAACTTTTTCAAAACTCATCACATGTGATGTGGGCCCAAAATCTAAACCGTTCATGTGATGCATCACCCCATGAAACCCTGGGGGCCCGACTTTTACCCTAATGCAAAACTTTTATGGACCATGACAAAAGAGAAAAGATAAATCAAAGGAGAAAAGTTGGATTAGGGTGAAAGTCAAGCTCACCACAAGCTTAAAAATCAGGTTTATCTATGATGTAGGGGGGCCAGACCACACCACAGTTGAGAGGGATTACATGGCTATTCAAACTTTCATGATTGCTTATTAAGCCCTTTGAGATGTGGTTTACAAATCGAACTCATATCCATTGTTTGTGTCTCACTTGGATGAGGGGTCAGGCAAAGTTTCAGTTGCATCCAAAACTCAAGTGAGCCCCACCAAGTGCTTTTATATGATTTAGACATGTCTTTACATGGTTTTAGATGGTATGATCTACTTGAGCTTCATATATAGTTGATTTTTTGGGATGTCCAATAACCTTAAGGAGAATGCACGGTGTTCATGTCTGACACAGATCACGGCGGGGTCCGCACAGCTTGACCTTAAAGGAAGTTCCCATGAGGTCGGTATGAGAAGGATTATTTGTGGCCCTTAATGTGGGGCCCACCTTAATGCATATATTTTATATATCTTTGTCCATCATTTTTCATGGGATGACCCCAAAGGTAAAGAAGTTCCCGATCTCAAAGTCATTTCGACACTTGAGGTCTTGTTATGGATCCCTAGTGGAGGTGGCTAACACTGAAGTGTGTACTGACAGTGGGTGTGTACTAACAATATCAACTTAAAAAATAAATAATAAAAAATCTCAAGTGCACCTTATCATAGGAAATAATAATAATTTGTTGTATATCATAATTTTATTATAGGCTACAAAAGTTTAGAATTAAGAATATTTGTATTTTCCCTTCATCTTCATTTTATGTGACAAGAGGTGCATGTCAAATAAACATTATGGAAACAATACTATAGGTTAGGAAATTTTTAATGGTGGGCCATTCGATTATCGTTGTTTCTTAGTATGGCCAACCTCTAATGTGGATATGCTTCATTTTTGGTTCATGCCCTAAAATGATGTCCTAAAATGAATAGATAGCGTGTATATACTACACATATATTAAGGTGGGCCGCAACTAATCCTCTCCCATCATAGGTGGGGATACCTACGAATCAGAGTCGTTGGATGTCCCTGATTTCTTGCATATTAATGGATGTTAGCCTGTTTAGTTTGGAACTTTCAGTAATTTCACGTAAACCGTTCATTTTTCTGGTCACCAAAGGGAAAGTTACAAGTCTTCCTTGGTTGTAAGGTCAAGATCAAAAACCATCTAAGATGGACCACACTACTTGAACAGCTGGGATTGATGTGCATAGCACGCGTATAATTTCAGGGTATTTGCATATGGGTGCTCCTCCCCTAACATCATATCGGTGTGTGTGCACACCCTGCATACCAGGACCATGCAACACAGGTGTTTAACATCCGATCCATCCTATCTTGCCCAAATATCAGGCCGATACGTTCATAGATTGGATATAATGTATTAAATGTGATGTACGGAAAGTAAAACATCCACCTACATACTCAAACGTACTTATTCCACAGGATGAGTGAACCAACTCCATCTTCCATGTACGTTCATCTTGTTCACTGATCCGGACCGTTGATCAGATGGATCACCGTGGATGGAACATGTCCAAGGTCGAGGATCATGAAATTCGACTCTATTTAATGGGCCTTGAAATGGAACAGTACTTCAGAGAATCGGAATTTTCCATTTTAGTTACGATTGATGGAGATGGCTTTATGGCTTGTTATTGGATGTACGGCCCTCTCCATCTGTCATGAGTTTTTCTTTACTCCAAAGAAAGGTTTTCGAAAAGTTACTATTATTCAATTCTAAGGACAGGATTCAGTGCATCTCGATGCATGGGAAATAACGTGCTTCCATGTCGTAGTTGCACGAATGCTGCACGTGGACTAGATCGACACGGTTCATTTGATAGATCAAATAAAAAATGAGCTGTTTGCTAGAAATTACACCGTTTGAAGAATCCTCACCTTTGATGGATGGAAGGTCCATTTACTAGATGGTTATAATAGTATAATCAATGCAGCCTTGGAAAGTTTACAATCAATGATGGACCCCACAGGAAGACCGATTCGGATCATCTTCAACATATGCCACGTGCAAGGCCACATCATCCTAAGCAGTGGGCCAGCTTTTCACCTGCAAATCAGATGCATGTGGCTGGCTAGCTGGCTGCGAGCAGCTTTCAATGGGCTAATTTCAAGAAGCCTATGATCGGATTTTATTCGTATCTATGGAGTGTAAAGGGTTGAAGTATATTAATGGATGTGAGCCAAGGACGCTGGTTTCAACAAGAGACTTGTACCAAAGCCCGCATCTACATTATTTTGCCACGTGGCAAACTGTGGCAATACCCTGATTAAATGTTACCCGGGTAACCGTGTGGGGCTATATTGATGTATTTATTGTATATATACGCCGTCCATCTGTTTCTCATATTATTTTAGCGGCGATCCCAAACTTTTGAAAATATTTAAATTTCAAATTGACCGTATCACTGGAAACAGTAGTAAATGACCATTAAAAAACATTTTTTTAGGTCAAAAAAGTTTTGGATCAATCTGATTTTTATATTTTCCCATTTCCTTCAGGTCTGCTTGACATTAACAGGTTAGATGGCAAATAAACATCACAAAAACCTAACGATGTGACCTTTTGAAGTTTTTAATGGTATAGTGCTCAACCGCCACTGTTTCCTGTGGTGTGTTTAATTGAGATTTTGATTATGCTTAATGTTTTGGACCACGGTATAAAATGAAGGGGAGAAACGGATGAACGGAGTGGATATAAGACATATCATCAAGATAGGTCGCACAGTAATGGTAATGGGTAAACACCTAATTCGCTTCCCTACTACTTCAGTTTTTCTCCAATCGGACTGCGTAGGCGCCGATGTGAGTACCTTTGTACGTGGAAAAACTACGTGGGCTCCACCATATGGTGTTTGTGTTTCATCCACGCGTCCATTCATTTTCCCGTATGCTTAGAAAATGAGGGACGCGGAATTCCTGCGAAAAGCCTTTTGCAGGAAATTCCTGCGCAAGGATTCTGGATGGGGCCAACTGTGATGTTTGTTAGAAATCCAATCCGTCCATCCATTTTTCGAACTCATTTTAGGACATGAGACCGAAAATGATTAAGATCCAAAACTCAAGTGGGCTATACTGGATGAAACAGTGGGGAAAGGAATTCCTACCGTTAAAACCTTCCCAGGATCCACCTTGATGTTTATATTCCATCCAAACCGTTTATAAGGTCATTGTCACTGAGATGAAATGAAAAATCCAAGAAATTAAACCGATACAAAACTTTTGTGGCCATATAAATATTTCAACGGTGGTCACTAAATCCCCACTGTTTCCTCTCATGTGGCCCACTTGAGTTTTTTATGCCACTCACTTTTGGTGGCATGTCCTAA
The DNA here is from genome assembly GCA_030180095.1 of Magnolia changhungtana. NCBI lineage: Eukaryota > Viridiplantae > Streptophyta > Magnoliopsida > Magnoliales > Magnoliaceae > Magnolia > Magnolia changhungtana. The sequence goes on along the minus strand of JASAUF010000330.1, from coordinate 3,139,220 downwards.
AATGAGTTCAAAAAACGGATGGACGAGTTGGATTTATAACAAACATCACAGTGGGCCCCATCCAGAATCTTGCACAGGAACTTCGTGCGAAAGGCTATCGCAGGAAATCCGCGTCCGAAAATGAGGCAGATTCACAGCACGAGCGAAGCACACCACATGAAGTAGTGGAGACAGAGACTCCCGTATTTATTTGCCATCCAACCAGTTCACGAGGTCACACCGACTTGAGTGCAGGGAAAATGAATTTTTCAACCAGTTCACGAGGTCACACCGAATTGAGATTTTGATCCAAAACTTCTTTAGTCTCGTGGAAACTTCATAAGTCCCATGGATGTTTTCAATGGTATGCATTTAATCTCTATTGTTTTCTATAGTGCGGTTCACTTGAGCTTTGAATCAGATTCCTTTTTTAAGCCATGAATTAAAATGATTGGAAAAAAATGGATAGATAGCATAGATAAAACACATACATCACAGTGCAGCCCATGTAGCTTTTCCATCTAGGTGTCCATGTCAGTGCTGTGTTCTACTCTATGCAGTTTGGGACATGGATTGCCCACTATCACGTACACAGAAAACTTTGTGGGGCCCACCATGATGAACGTGTCTTATCAAGGCAGCTCATTTTAAGGCATCAGCTTAAAATCGAAGCATATCCAGAGGGCAAGTGGACTCCCCCACGGTAAAAAGTGAGAAGAAAACGGTGAGAATTAAATGCCTACTCTAAATTCTAAGGGCAAAAGGGGTTTTTTTTTTTTAATTTATTTATTTATCAAGTAGATATTTATATTTTCCCTTCGTCCATATTGTGTGACTTTACGAACTAGTAGAATAACATATAAACATCCGTGGGTATGGAGTGTGAGGGTGTGTGTAAAAGAAAAGTTGAACATTATTATCCCCATTTTTTCTTATGGTGTGGTCCACTTAGCTTTAGATATGCTTTAATATTGGGCTCATGCCCTAAAATGAGCTACTAAAATAAATAGACAGCTTGGATAAAACAAATATATTATAGTGGACCCATAAAATTTACTTAGTATACTGTATTGTATTTAGTTATAGGATGCAATGCACGCATTTCTAGTTTTGTAGCATTCAAAAAATGATGGTGACTCTCCTCCTCCCATGGGCCATTGATATGTAACCTTGCAGACCATTCAAATTGTGAGCCCCACGCATTATGGATTGAGTATATTTCAATGGCTATAAAATGAATGGTTACACTCTATACATAGTGGCTTCAGCAATGTGATGGTATTGATTGCCTTACAACTACACCATGCATATGTTTGAATAGTTACTACCATTTTTTTGAAAGGTGCATGACTAATATGAAAATTAAGAAAGTTGAGGCACAATACATATAAGAGATGTCTTAAAAATAGATTTGCCTATAGAATGAATAAATCAATTCTGATGCATGGAGTCTCTCTTGAATAAATCTTTAATGCATGGGTCTCAACATCTACAATTTTTAGATCTTCCTATCATCAACAACCTTCCGTGCAGTCACCATTGGCAGATCAACGGTGTGGATCACCGGAAATAATCCAATTGCAATGGTCACAAGTGCAAAGTGATATGACATGTAAGCATGTACAGCAGCATCTGTATACAAGGTGTATATGTAGTTATGTAACTCAATCCAAACTGTCCAAATGGGGCTCTGTAGAAGGGGTATAACTTAAAAATAAACTGAACGGATGATCCTAATTGGTTGATTGGTGGACATGGTATGGACGGTTAGAATGTAATCCTGTGAACGGTCTGAATTCAACAGACAAATGTCAACTAACAACTGAGCCTGCTCGTACGAGAGAATGTATGGTGAAAAACCTGTCCAATGCATGTATTCAGCGTACATCTCTGTCCTACCTGATGAGCTGAACAATCATAATTTTCTTCCAGCAGAAGCTTACAGCGTGCCCAACATGATGAATGGACGGGCTTTCCTACACGTGTGACATGCTTGCACGTATGCTGCAAAGCCCTAGCCCTTCTCGTATTTAGCGCTTGTCATCACATACTTAAGAAGATGCTATCTATCAACAAATGCTTCTCCGAATCCCCCTGGGCCCAGACCGTTGATTCACTGGGCCTGAATTCCAGGCCCACTTCTGATCATGGAATTCCCAGCCATAGACACTTTGACAAGCCACACACTAGGACTCGTTCGATGCAGCCATATCTCACCATCCCAGCCCTTCGTTTCCATGTCCCGTTATATGCAGCCATATCTCACCATCCACGTACACATGGTACCAATTCCATGATGTACAAATATAGGGTTAGTAATGGGCCGGACCTGAACTACCACAGCCCCTCTTGATGTTAAGCCCAGATGCTACGTGGGACGTGGGAAGGTTTTCTCACTGACCCAGCACACGTGCCAACCTGGAAGGCGTGTGGAACATCTCAACATTGAATATGGTGGGCCCCACCGTGAAAAGAGCAAAATATCAGGAAAGTCACTTACAGCCAATTTTGTTTAAGCATGTTGGGTTCTTTTCAATATAAGGTGGGCCCATATGGTGATGATTGGAGCAGCCTAAACTTCGTAGAGCCAGCTGCACGCAAATTGCCATGCAGCCCCATCTCTCCTGCCAACCTTCTACTTGTGTTTGACATCTGACACGTTCAACATGTGGACCCCACCTTGAGATGATTTGTTTTCAAAATCAGGCCAGTCCATTCATTAGGTCTGCTGCTCCTGTACATTAAGTCAGACCGTTGGCCAGCCTTTGACTTTGACAGTCTGGCTAAAATGATAAGTGGATCAGCCTGATTTTCTTTTCAGTTGATTTGTTCGGTGGGGTCCACTGCTTTGATGGTTTGGATGTCCTGTACAAGAGATGCGTTGGCAGAAATAATGGGGTTGCATGGCAAGTCAGAACGTACCTAGACGCTACTGATGATCATATAGTCAGACTGTTGAGATACAGTACATACACAATAATCACTTGATGAACGGCTCTAATTTTTCTCACGTGTTTCAAGTTTTTGACAAGTGATGCGAGTGTATTGAAAATCACTGCAGAGGATTGCCAACCGTCTAATCACCATCCCCGTTTATAGGTTACATACAAATGGACCGTAATAAGAAGCAACAGCTACCGTTCAAACTCAGTGAGAAAGGTTTATTTATTAGATGGTCAAGAAAGAACAAGCAATATTAGGTGGGTGGCCATCTGCACCATAAAATGGGCCACGTGTACGGTAGATGATATGGATGGACGAAAATCCGTGTAAGAGCACTATCGGGGCTGACATGTAAGTGCCGTTGTAGTCTGTACAGCACCGCCCAGTGCGGCCCACATGATGACTGATCTAACGATCGAAACTGTCCATATTGTGGAATATTTTTCTATCCAGGCTACTGCAAGAAATTTCCCCTGATGATTGTAAGGACCAATAATTTTTAGATGAATTTAGAACATTGAAAAGAAACTTCTCAATGGCCCGGATTCAACATATGAAATGAAAGGTTATAATCATCCAGGGAGATTGATTATGAGATGATAGCTTATTGATGATACTAACGAGAATATGGACGGTTAAAATCATCGGAACTTAACAGCAGGTGGGCCCCAGTTGGTGACCAGTGACGTTGGATCGTCAGTCGCGACAGAGGCAAAGCGAAATCGCCGTCTCTTGATTAAAAAACGAGAGGAATGCAAAACGCAAGCCGCGTATCTGCATCAAAACACAAGCGCCCCATCCATGCCTACGTGGCAAGTACATGATCGAGGCCGTTCATCACGTAGTTATACGTGGTCAATTTTCTTTCGTCCAAAATCCGGCCTGTCTACGTACGAAGGAATGGTTGAAAAGGATAAGCAACGGCCCAGATTCAACAAATACGTGTGGCACTTAATATCCCAACCGATCAAATAGTGGGACCAATTTAAGTTGGAAATATCACCAAAATAAGATTAGTTGGACAGTCTAGACCAACGATTAATGTCAACTTATTGTTTTTCATGTTTATTGTCCGTCAGATGCCGACCAACCAGCCAGTTATGACCACACAATTCTCTCTTTTGGGTTGCAGTCCATCTATGGTGGGGCCCACTATCTGGGTCGAGGTGCTCCAGAGGGCTGGGAAGTTACGGTACAAAATTAGATGTGACACCCATTGTGGATGTAGCGAGATGATACGGTAGAGCGAACCGGGGTTTGGTAGAGACATATCTCCACCGTACATATGGGCCGGTAATCTATCAATCGAAGCCGTCCGTCTAGTTACTCCTTCTGTGAATAGCAATCCTTACGAATACACATGGATAGGATGATCAATCCATCTGTTCGATGTGCCTCAAAGGGACAGTAGGAAACAAAAAACTTAAATGGTCAAATATTCTGCCAGTAGAAATTGATTAATAGAAACGGTAAATAGGCCCCACCTTCAAAAAATAAGAACATCCACAGTAGGGCCCACTGAATGGATGGACCCGATTGATAAATCATCTTGCCTTCCTGTACTGCAGAAAGATGACTCTACCGTATTTTGGTTCGTTTTCGTCTCCAAATGTGCCAACTGCCTGGTTCGTTCGGGATCGGCTTAGGTGTGGCCCTTACTGTAGGCCCATCTTGATGTATGTATTCTAGATCCCCTTCATCCATCCGTTTTTCAGATTATTATTATTATTATTATTATTATTATTATTGGCATGATAGATCCCATTCTCAAGTGGACCGTACCATAAGAAATAGTGGTGATTGACCATTAATGGGCCACATAAGTTTTAAATCGAGCTAATATTTGTTTTTTTTTTTTTTTTTTTTCCTTTAATCCATCTTTACGTGACCTTATCAACAGGTTGGATGGCAAATAAACGCTACGGAAATATTGCTATGTACCCTGGGAAGTTTTTAATGGTAGGGGGCGTTCAGTCACCACTGTTTCCTATATTACGGTTCACGTGAAATTGAATCTTCTTTATTTTTGGGCTCATAGCTTAAAATGATCTGGCCAAACGGATGGACGGCATGGATGTAGAACAAATACATCAAGGTGGGTCCCACAGTAAGGGCTGCACAATCTTGGGTGAGGACGTGGCCGCAAATGATCTGCTCCAGGTTCGTTCTTATCAAGCTATCAAGTTACGTGCTCCCAAAGCTTCCTTGTGTGGACACAAATCATGCCACGTGGCTTCATTAAATATAAGACAGTGGATTACCATCAATCATGGCTCGCGCGCAACCATACGGTGAGAGCATCCAGATCTCTGCCGACAGTCAATGCATCCAAATCATGCATCTATGGTGGGCCCCACTGCGGGGGAGAAGAACATATGAATGGCCCTCACACGTGAACATCCTAATTTGATAGAGACCCCTCCAAACCACGCACGTGACTGGGATCTATGAATCGAGTTCGTCCCAATTGTTGGCCCTGATGTGAATGGCCCACCGGCAAACGAGTAAAAAAAAATTATACAAATCCGACGGTCGTAGAGCGGAAGAACTCTATGGCTTGTGACTTGTGGATGATTGGTCGGCTACCATTCCGCTATGTGTGCCAATTCAGTTACACATGGGACAAAAGAAGACAATAAATTATTTCTCGGCAACATAAGACGGATGGCCAACCGAGCGTTTGTGGACCCTACCATGATATGTATGGGTGTACATAGGCTGAACCGGGAGCAACTGGGCTCAACCCAGCCCAGCCGGGTCACTAGCCAAACTCAGCCCGAACCCGGCCCGATCACTGGGCTAACATGTCCAACCTGAACTCGGCACAGTCAGCAAATCGAGCAAGTTTGGGCCAGTTTTGAACCTTACAACAAGTTCATGGGTCGGGTGGCGTTCTCATTTCGCACTGCGCACCTTTGCACATGTGTCATGGGTGTATAATCTAAATGGTTCATATGATGTGGAATCCCATGAAACCCCATGTGACAAATTTTCACCCTGATCTAAAATTCTGGTGGGCCATAACAAAGAGAAATGCAAATCAAGGGAATAAACTGTTTTCATTGTTCATGGCTCATCTAAGTTTTACATCAAAGTAAAACTTGGGCTCGGGGGATTTCACGAGATGCTGCTTCACATGAATGGTTCAAATTTTGTATCCACATCACGTATGATGGGTTCTCAAAAAAGTTCGCACTAGTTCCGTGCGAACTGGTGCGCAAGTGAGCATTTCCACACACATATATATACATACATACACATATATATATATATATATATATAGCTGAGTCGTGCCAGGTCGAGTCGGGTTTCGGACTAAGTTGGGCCGAACTGGGACCTATTCGAACTCGGCCCGAACTCAGTTTCGAACATAAGAAAATGCCCCGTCCCGGACCGAACTTAGTTCCGAGTCAGGCCGAGTCGAGATTTTTCAGGCTGAGTCAAGCAAGTTAACCGGGCTAGCCCGATTCGTGTACAACCCTAATGATATGTGCAGTGAAAGCAGATTGCGTCTTGCCCCCGCCAGTGAGGCCCATCGTGATGTACAGGTTTTATCCACGTCGTTCATCCATTTTTCCAAATCATTTTAGAGCATCCAAAAATGAGGCAGATCCAAGGCTCAAGTGGACCACATGCAGGAAGTAGCGGTGATAATAATTTTCACAGTTGAAACCTTCCTAAGGTCCACCAGGATGTTTATTTATCATCCAACCAGTTTATAAGGTCACGTACACCTAGATGAAGCGAAAACAAAAATGTAAGCTTGATTCAAAAATTCTGTGGCCACTAAGTTTTCAATGGTGAGCGTTCAATCTCTATTGTGTGGCCCACTTGAGCCTTGGATCTGACTCATTTTTTGGCTCATACTGTATAATGATCACGGAAAAATTGGATGAACCGTGGATAAAACCCATACATCATAATGGCCCCATAGAGTACCTACCTGGACTTGCTTCCAAGTGGGGGCTACTAAATGGGCCAATTCTCTTAGGGTATTTTAGCACGTTGGACTCAAAAATATGATGCAGTTAAGGTTTTAACCTCCCCTCCGTATTTTAGTATTTTTTGTTCAAGGACACATTTTGTTTCTTTTTCAAGGTAAAAATACCCCTGTCATTGCTCCCTTATATGGAGGTGGTAGTCTACATCGAAAGTTGAAAAGTCTGAAGAGGGGATCATAACTTCGACTAACCATAAATTGGCAAATTTCTTTGGAGGTGGATTTCTTTTGAAACCCTTTTGCAGGAAGTTCTTGTGCTAGAAACTTAGGTGGGGCCACCGTGATATTTGTGAGAAATCTTTTCCGTCCATCTATTTTTTGAGATCATTTTAGTACATAAGACCAAAAATTATAAGGATCAGACTCAAGTGGGCTGCATGAAAATGATATTTAGTCCAATTTCTTATCTAGCCTTGTCTTTTGAATTTTGTGAACGGGGTTCTTATTAAAGAATTTTGTGAATTTTTTTTCTGACCATTAGGTGTGTGTGTGTGTGTGTGTGTGTGTGTGTGTGTGTATGTGTGTGTGTGTGTGTGAACAAATCAAATGATGTTTTTATTATTTATAGAAATTTTAGTGACGGACCAAAGCTGTCACTAATTTCTGAAAAACAAAAATAATGTTCACAGAACAATTCGAAGCTACTCCTAGGTTCAGCGACGGAATATATTCATCGTCTTATTTTCTAATGAATAATTTCATGTGGGCTTTTCATAGTTCAACGACGGATTTTTTTAATTTTTTTTTGCGACGAATAGGACCCGTCGTTTATTTGTGATGGACTATTACCATCACAGATTATAAGCCATCAGGCGCTTAATTTTTAGAACATATTTTTAGTTGCAGAAATATTAGCAATGGATCAAATCCTTCACTAATTTCTCTAGAAGTCAAAAACCAACGACGGAACTAGTCCGTCGCGTCTCCTAAGAGGGCAACGAACCGTATCCGTTGCTAAATTTTATAATGACGAAGGTACATTTTTCGTAGTTCAGCTACAGATAGGATCCATTGTTTATTTGCGACAAAGTGAAATCATCGCAGATTGACGACGGGTGTCATTCGTCTTTAATTGTTGGAATGTATTTTTTGTAGTAATTATAACGACGGACTAAATCCGTCGCTAATTTCTTACGAGCATTACCATTAAAAAGATCATGAATTGTCACGAGTATGAGCAGTCGTTTATTTGCGATGGACTCGAACTGTCTCAGATTAGCAACGGATTCATGTTTAATTTTTCTCTAGAAACTCCGACAGACCAAGTTCGTCAGTAATTACCTTTGGCAACAAATCTGGTCCTTCACAAATCTGCAAATTTGTTGGAGTGCCTCCTGCCCTCGTTTATCTCCAAAAAAAAAAAAAAAAACCAAATTCAAACCTGTAACTACCATTTCAGTCCGACTCCCTGGAAAACAAAAACTTGAAAGAATGGCTTTTCGACCTAAAATAGATTGCCGGAGCCCAGAGATATGGTCAGTGTAGTAAGGCCCGCACATCCACCTTTCAACCATCGATACTTTCCAAATGGTTGGGGGAGCCACTCTTGGGAAGAAAATCTTTAAATATTGTTGGAATCAAGGGACTACCTCTGGATGCATGTCGGAAGATTACTGGTGTGGGTCCCATGAAGGTGACAACAACAGTTGTATCGACCTTTTCCTTTTCAATGGTGGTCCCATCTTTAAAAAATTTATATGAAAAAACTATGAAATGAGTTTGAAATTCAGTTCGGCCCCACATGTTTTTGAAATGATATTGTGGGGCCTATCATGAATCTCAATTGAAACAACTCTGACCATTAGCTCAGGGAAATAATTTCAGCACATGGCTCCAAGAACGACGAAAGAAGAAATCAGGGGTGGACCACACTAGATGAAAGTAGTATGAGAAAAGGGCCACAGTCGTCTCTATTGGGGGCCACAAAGGTCTTGATGAAGATGCAATCCGTGTCCTATATTGTCCCAATATGCCCTAAAACAAATGAACAAATCAGTTCTCCCAACTAGTGGGTCCAATCAAGTTTTAGTGGGACCACAATCCCATCTTGGAAATGCCCTTTTCAACTTTGGAGGCAAGCTACGGCCAAAACTCTGGGCACGTCCACGTGAACTAGTCATTTTTGGAGTGGCTTTTACATAGTTTCCTGTGGTGTGGCCAAGCTGAAAAAATAGTATCACTAGTTTTTGGGATGTATGGTGCAAAAAAAGCGAGCACTTGATGGACAGTCCGGATGTTATACAAAAACATGATGGGTCCCGCAGAACTTAGGTATTTTACCCTCTTCATACAAAAGCTTAGGTATTTTACACTTTGCATACAAAAGCTTAGATCATGTTCATTTTTATATTTTCCGTTTATTCGGGTATGGTTGTCCTTATTAACAGGTTGGATGGCAAATAATACGAATCTGCTTACAGTAAATCTTGGAAAGTTTTTAATGGTGGGCGTTCAATCACCACTGTTTCTTATGGTGTTGTCCACCTGAAATTTTCGTCTACTTAATTTTGGACCACGTCTTAAAATGGGCTGGAAAACCAGATGGATGGGGTAGATATACAACAAATCATCAAGGTGGCTCCACGGTAAGGATAACACCCACAAAGGTATTACCTGAACCTAATCGCCAGTTGGGGAGGGACTCGGATTTTATTTTTATTTATTTATTTATTTTAAACACCCCCACACACTCACGCCATAGTGGGATTTCACCACCTATGGATACTCAAACCCTTGACCGGGTGTTGAAAACTACTGAGAGTCTACCACCAAGTAAGAGTAAGGATCCAGGGAGGGACTCGGATTGACCCACCATGATGTATTCATTTTATGCATGCCCTCCATTTATTTTTGTTGCACATATTAGGGCATGAGCCGAAAAAATAAAACATATCCAAGCCTCAGGTGGACTACACCACAAGAAGCAGTGGTAATTGAATGACTACAATTAAAAACTTCCTAACACCTACTAATGTTTATTTGCCATTCAACCCGTTGATCAGGTAACAAAGACCTAGATCCCAAACTTTTGTATTACCTCACGAAGTTTTTAATGATGGACATTCAATCACTACGGTTCTGTATGGTGTGGTCCACTTGAAATTTAGATTTATCTCGTTTTCGAGATCATGCACTAAAATAAGCTAAGATGTGAAAAATGAATGGATGACGTGGATAAAACACATACATCATGGTGGGTCCCACATAGCTTTTCCGGTAGTGCACGGTACCTACCACCTTAGGTGCTGTGTTATACACCATGCAATCCGCGTCGGCTGCAGGGGAACCGTGAACGCACATGGATTGCACGTGCTTTACAACCTTTTTAAGTCACATGGAGAAGTGGACTTTATATATATATATATATATATATATATATATATATATATATATATATATATACACACACACACACACACACACACACACACACACACACACACACACACACACACACACACACGGGGGTTTAGGTACTATGCGCTCGAGCTCACCATAAGCTCATGTGAGGTCGAGCTGTGTGGGCCCCACCGTGATGCGTGTCAACCATCAACACCGTGAATTTGATGGGTCCCCTTTAAATTATGGGATATCCCAAAAATCAGCTGTATACGGAACTCAGGTGGGCCATACCATCTAAAATGATGTGAAGACACCGTTAAAACATATAAAAGCACTTGGTGGGGCCCACTTGAGTTTTTCATTCACCTGAAACTTGGTCTGAACCCTCATTCAAGTGGGACACACATAATGGATGGGCTGGATTTGCAAACCACATCTCGGTGGGCCCTCCAAAATGGTTATGAATGTTTTAATGGTGGATCTCCACTTCTTTATGTGTGTTCGACCTCATGGGGCAAAATCAGCTCCACCATTGTACCTTTTCCTATATATATATATATATATATATATATATATATATATATATATATATATATATATATATATATATATATATATATATATATATATATATAGAGGAACGCTTCGTCCCATGTCATTATGTGCGAACCTTCCTATCAACCGTCGGATAAGGTAGACAGTATGAATTAAGGCGCTCTTAACGTGAGCTTGAAAAATGCGAGTTTCTTTCTCTTGCATGCCTCTTCACCTACTATCCGAAGGATGCGGAGATAGCCTTTTCACATAAAATTCTTTTCACCAATATTAGGTGGGTCCTACTAAGATGTTAATGATAAATCTCAGGTGGGCCATACATTTTTAAAAATAATTTTATGGTATGAACCCAAAACTGAGGTAAATGACACACAAGTGTTGATTGAACTCTCACCATTAAAAACTTCCACATATAAAAGCACTGGTGGTGGATCTTTGGATCTGACTCATTCTTTGGATCATGCCCTAATATGATCTTCCCAAATGGATGGGCAGTGTAGATACAAACTTGGTATGCGCACTTCATCGAAACTTGGTCTGAGTAACTCATGCTAAGCAAACTGAGTAAACTCTGTGGGGCCCACCGTCATGGATCACACCACAAACACTGACATTGAAGTCTGAAAAGTTATTCGGGCCACAAAAGTTATAGATCAAAATTATATTTTTGTTTTCCCTCCATCCATGTTTTTGTGATCTTATGAACAGTTTGGATGACAAACCAAACATCACTCCGTTGAAATGTTTCAATGGTCAAATCAATGGTTTTGGTATGATCTACTTGAATTTTATACTAAATTTTGGGCTCAACCCCTAAAATGATCCGTGCAAATGGGTGGACGGTGTGGATAAACCACATGAATTCATAGTGGGCTGTATTTACTCGGTGGTAACTCAAGACACAATCTGATTTCAGTTTTGGCCCCGTCCTACTACATAAGTATGTGTCCACAGACTGAACGTCACCAAGTTCGTGGGCCACTATGTTTTGTATTTACACCGCCCATCCATTTAGGGAGATCATATTAAGGCATGATCCAAAGAATGAGTCAGATCCAAAGATCTAGTAGACCCCACCGCAGAAAAATAGTGGGGAGAGTGACACCCATTAAAAGTTCCGAGAGCCATGTGGATTCAAAGCTAATATTTGTGTTTTCCCTTTTTTCATGTCTGCGTTAACACATGAACAGATTGGATCTCAAATAAAAATTATGGTGGACCTTTTGAAGGTTTCAATGGTGGGCATCACTCTCACCACTGACTGATGGGGTATCCTAAAATGTTCTCAAAATATATGGACGCATCACATGTGGTGCCACACAACCTACGCCAGCTTTCGACTTCATTCTTGGGACGTTTTTGAAAATCCATCTGAGCTAATTTTAGTCAAAAAATGAGCGCATAGAACCATTAAAACTTTTTATGATCCTTCATATATATATATATATATATATAAACATATATATATATATATATATATATATATATAGGAACGATAGGTGATTTATGAGAAAGTGAATATTGTATTCATGCACCTGTCTTTATAAACGGGGTCTGTGGATCCGTGATCCAGATCTTTGATCATGTGTAGCCTAATGTGGATGGAGGACTTAGGAAAAAAATCTCTCATATTACAGGTTCTTAATCCTTCTATCGTTGGCCTACAAATGCACAGTTAGAAAATATCCCGTAACAGTTAGAAGAAAAAAGGTCAAAAATTTGATGGTTAGGATCTTCCATATGAAGACCTTTCGTTTTAATTTATGTTTAGGTTGCTCGTATTACAGGTTCTTATCTTGGTCGTTGCAAAATGCACAGATTTACAGACTGGATGGATCTTCCATATGAACCTTTCGTTTTAATTTATGTCACCACTTGGTAGCAAAAAGATTTACAGACTGGATCGATGAGCCATTGAATTTTTTTTCTCTCAATGGCCCACATTCAGCTATATACATCAATGGCTAGAATGATCCGATCAGAAAAAGTTTCTTACTACTGCTCATCCGGGACATCATGCAAGACAAGGCCAGCTTCGATTATCAGACTCTTATCTTTCCGTGTGGGCCAGGCTACACGTGGTGGTGGTCGTGACAGATGCGAAAAGCCAACTCACCTTATAAGATTCTCTAATGAGTAAATGGATCATATGGATCCACTGTACACGTCGCAGATGTACCAAGTATAAATATTCCAAACTGTGGGTCCTACGTAGATGGGCCATCTACCCTTTTTCTTTCTAGCCATCCATTTGATAGCAACCTATACCAACCACAAGAACAATCTTCTGACCGGTATGATTTCCACGCATCCCCAATCCATAACAGGACCGACGATATTGGTGGTCTAGATTTGATTGAAGTTGCCAGAGAACGAAAAAAAAAAAAAAAAAAAAAAAAAAAAACATTCAGGCCCTAGTCCTTGATCAGGTCCTTAGGCCTCTTGGCTTCTGCCAGTTACCATCAAGAGCATGGAAAGAAATTTCAATGGATCATCGCCTATTTAGATCGACGGGTATAGTTTACGGATCTAAGATCTGATATTCAGATCTACTCTCCACCTAACTTATCTAATTGCATATAATTACAAGTACACATCCATACAAATAAGTGGCGTCCATTTACTGGTCCAAAAATAAAATAATAAATACAAAAGCAACCACCTTGTTCAAGTACCATACTCAATATCCTAACGTGCACATGTACCCCACCAGTGCTAGCTGCATCGGGGCAATCTCCACCGTTGATTTCGGCCGATCCAATATCCACAACTTCAGTGACCAGACCAACGCATCCAGGGTTTCCAGCGAGAGACTCCAGTGCTCGTTCACCACCATTTTGACCTGAACCCTTGACACGTGGCAAACGGGTACTGCTCTCCTGACCGGATGGGACATGGGTGGAGAATCACAAACCAAGAGATTCTAACCACCCAATTGGTGTTATCCAAAACTGAACGGACAAGATCAGATGATCACTATCATCATACGCTCCGTTCACAATTGGATCAGCCTCTTGGACGATCCGGATCTCCATACAAGTATGCCACGTGTACGTTGGAAAAGCGACCACCATTTTGAAAATGTGGTGAACCATCATGCGAGTCTGGCCTCACTCCCCACCAAATCGCATCCAAATAAATTTAAAAAAATAAAGAGAAAATGCTCCAGTGCTCTCAGAGCAATCTAAGTTATAATGCTCCTAATTCCATCATATCATTTGTACAGTCCAATCGCTTGATCTGAACTGTCCATTAATACCAAAGCAGAATTCATAGGCTACCATTCGGAAATCTCACTGATCCAACGATCCAATCCATCTTTGATTTGGCCTTAATTTCTACAACCATCCTTTTTTCCAAGCCATTGAGAGGATTGTTACAATGGCCTAACAAAAGCGATTCTTTATCATCAAAAGCAATACGTGATGGGCCCTAACAAATGGATGGAGCAAATTACTGATTGGACATTCTGCAAGATATCTTAACCGTCCATGTTAAGTACCGTTGATCAAACGGTTGATATTTATCAGATCGGTGGCGTTGTTTGTACAGTAGACCATAAAATCTGCGCTGAACCTAATGAATAGTCTAGATCAATGGATTGAACTGTCCAAGTCTCCCAGTGCAACTAAGAGCACTACAAGTTACAGTGCTCTGAGAGAGCACTGGAACCTCTCAAAAAAATAAAATGCATATGATATGACACAATAATAAGAAAAATCCATATATAATTCATAACCTACGCACCCTCTCGAACTTAACCTTCGCACCTCTTCCCATCATCAAAGTTCTGGGCATAACTGAAAGAATCGTATCTGAATGTTTGAGTGGTGGGCAAACGGTCCGAGCGAACGAACCTCCTGAACTCAGACCGGACCTTGTAAAAGACGTGCTTCCAGCTCCCTCTGCTGTGGCGCCCGAGCATGGTCGATTCCTCATCGTTCATCTCAAGATCTCTGGCGAAGGTGGGCCTCCTTGACATGATCCAGGTCCACCCCCAATCCCACCACTTCCTCAAAGAGCTCCCTGCATACTCCCCCATGGCGGACATGGATTTGGACCTCCTGAAGGCCCACGAAGTGGACGTTGATGAGAGGGGCTGGATCTTGAGGGAGAGAGAAGAGAGCCTTCTCCTCATGGTTTGCTTTGGTGGGACATCTGGGGCTGATTGGGAGATTGGGAGGGATTGTTTTGTGGGCATTGATGGGAAGAAATTCCTATTCTGGAAGGAGTCGAAGATGGAGGTTTCAGAGGCCATGGAAGGAAGAATGAGAGATTGATGAGATTTGAAGGAAAGGAGGTTCAGATGTTATGGTCACAGCTCTACCCAGGCTGGCTTATTCGCTTTTGGGGTTGGTGGGCCATGCATCATTTAGAGCTCTTTTTTCCCCTCTTTGGGCCGTTGACACCTTTCACAACTCATCCCCTGGGTTATAGTATGCGTACGTTGATCCCGACCGTCCAACTTTCGGGACCTATGGTTGATGGCGTATGGTCCAAAATTTGCTCTTAGTGGGATGGTTGAGATCATCCAGTCATGTGATTTTCAGGTATGGTCCATCAATGATGGAGCCCACAACGGTCTGATTGATGTCCATGTATGCCATGTGATCTGATCTGGATGAGCTGCCAGTGGTGAATAAGTACTGGTGTTGAACGCACATGGTAAGCACGCTAAGTTCTTTTTGTTCTTTATTAGCTTGAACTGAGCATTGCACTTCTCGGCTATTTCTCGATTCCGTCGGCACGAGATGAGCGAAAACCCACTAGGTTGCACGTACATGAAAAGCCAGAGAAATAGGAAACTGAGAGGAAAAACGAGATATATTGTAGCCAAGATAGAGAAGTGCTCATACGGTTTCAACTGAGAACGACCCACCTCTACCATTTCGTGCAGTGATTTCTACTCGAGCTTTAGATCTGCCTTGGTTTTTGGAATGATCTCTTACTATGAGATAACCCAATAAATGTGCATGTGAATACTAAGCAATTATTGTAGTGATCCCATGCAGCCTTTGTTGGCTCACAGCTTGGGTGAGTCGAGTCAACTCAATAAATTTTAAGTTGAGTCATTGGAAAACTTGATCTTGGATCAGCTTTAATCATGATTATGGAAGACTCACTCAATACTTAGGAGTTGTTTGGCAGCTTGTATTTGATATGAATTTAAATTCAATTTATAATATTTATCAACGAATTTATGTGAATTGGAATCCTTAGTTGTGTTTGACACCGGATAAATGAAATCTGATGGAATCAAATGTTTGAGTCAATCTAAGGAGAGCAACCATTTTCTAAACATGCATTAAGAAGATATTACAAATTCTTACACATGGCTTGTCGTAATGTTTATGCAAAATCCATCCTAATCACTACCTGTGTTATCTCATTTTAGTCGTAAGGCTAAAACATTTAGACAACATTATTAGAAATAGTATATAAATCAACACTCACCCACCAAACTCCACATGAATCACAGAAGGACTAGATATTTAGCCTCGATGCCTAAATTTAAGCTTAATATCTAATGGTTATAGTGAATTTCATATAATCATGCATTACAATGGGTCTAAAAAAAATAATTGGGATTCCTCTCTCAAGAATTTCTTTCTATGGCCCACCAGAATCACAAATCAAGCGGTTTTTTTAGCCCTATAGTTAAAATGGGATGACACACCTAGTAATCATAATGAATTTCACTTAAACATCACAATAGGCCCACTAATTCTTGTAGTGGTATTTGGTAATTTTTCATGCTTAATGTTACCACATTGAATCCATGGTGACTAGTGTTAAATTCACGCTAATACCTAATAATTTCAAAACGGTTGAATTGTTACATCACTCTACGTTCACAAAAAATGAGTCAAATTGTAAATATTAGTAAAATATAAAATAAGAAATGTGACAATTCAAGCCACCACCTCACCTCAGCCACATGGAAAGAAATTAATGCTTTATGCCGGCAATATTCCTATTTTAACTAATAGTAATTTTTGTTGTTGGTGTCTTAAATTTGTTAATAACAAAGTTTGTCGATGTTATAATAAACTACTTGATACCATTGACAAATGCTTGATTTCATTTAAAAAAATTCTGAAAATCTATATTGGTTGCCGGAATGTTTTAGTGTTGCCACTCAATAACATTAAAAGAAGTTCGATGCCATCGAAAGACCCTCGATGGGTTGTCGATGTCATCGAAAGTCTCATCAAAGATGTGCACATAATTGTGTAAGTGCAAAATTTATTTCCTATTATAATTGTGATCGTATATATATCAAGTATAATCAGGTTAGTAAGGAGAGAGATGTTTTAGGGGTTTCTAAATTATTTTTACAGGTTTCATAGACTCGAGACTTGTTCAAATCAGTAATACTATATCCCTTTAATTTTTATTTTCAAAGTACATTATTTGTCACTTTTGCCTCATGGTTTTTTTTTGGTAAGAATTTTTCTACATAAAATTCAAATTATTCTTCTTTGAACTTAAGTATTTGATTCAAAATTATTCTTCTTTGAACTTAAGTATTTGATTAAGATTGTGAGTACTCTGCTTGTTGTCTCCACGTGCTTCCATGGTTTCCCAACATTTCTAACCATATTAAATATATATTTTAATCAGCCAAGTCTGGTTGAATCTTGACCCAGCTGAAAAAAACAAGTCGAGTTGGATTTTTCGGTACTGGAGCCATTGTTCAACCGACACTCCTTTTTATTTATTTTTTTGACCTCCGGGTGAAAAAGGTTTGGGCCCGTAGCACCGGGAAATTGGGAATATTCCTACATTCACTTCCTTAGGCGAGAACACGTGGCAAAAAAAGAGTTCTGTAGGGGTCGCTTGAGAAGGTAGGGCCCATTTGGGCAGCTGTCGGTTGTAAGGTCTGTATCTGATCACATTATATCTTCTTTACGAGTGTTTGCTTATTCTTGCCGACATGGTTAAAATACTAGGGCCATGACTCCTGTTATATTTCACAAGTATTTTTTAAAATGGTGGTGACCGTTCAAACCTTACACATAGCATAATTGCATCGAAATCCGGACCATACTATTCCTTGAGAATCAACATTATACTGAGAAGACTATAGGAACCACCTGATTTTGGCCCATGGATTTTGGACGGCTCACTATTTTGTTTCTTAACGATTCATCAAACGTAAGGGTACGACTGCAGATTAATGTGATTTTACAGATAAGCCCCATCCTGAATGTTTCCGAAAACTTGGATGGCGTGGATAGCCATACATCAGTGAGTGCGACACGCAAGGGACATCAGTCACCACCATTTTAAATGTGGTGGCGAACTATCATGGAAGTCTTTCTCTGGAATAGCGAACGGAATCATGGAACTATGCGGGCTCTTGAGTACAGTGCAATGCACTGTAGTAAATGGTGGATGCAATGAACGGCTGTCGCATCGGACACGGATTTCCTGCGAAAGCCTTTCGCAGGAAGTTCCTGCGCATGCTAGATGGGGCCTACTACGATGTTTCTTAAAAATCAACTCTGTCCATCCGTTTTTATAGATCATTTTATGATAGGAGACCAAAATTCATATGGATCCAAAACTCAAGCTGGCCATGCAAGCAAGAAAACTGGAGAAAGAGTTGCCTACTGTTTAAACCTTCTCGGACTTTACCCTGATTTTTATATGCCGTCCAAACGGTTTATGAGGTCAATCCCATTGGGATGAAGTGAAAACACAAAAATCTTAGCCTGATAAAAAACTTTTGTGGCCATACCAATGCTTAAACATTGGTCTATGAATCTGTACTGTTTCCTCTCATGTGGCCACATGAGTTTTGGATCCACGTGATTTTTCGCAGCAAAGTGCTAAATGATCTGGGAAAATGGATGGACTGGATTGAGTTTTAAGAAACATTATGGTGGCACCATTTAAGCGCTTTGGCGGTGACGTATATGTTTTATCCACGCCGTCCATCTATTTTGACATATCATTTTTAAGAAATTAGCTTTGAAAAAAGGTAGACCAAAGGCTCAAGTGGATCACACTAAAGAAGCAGGGGGATTCAATGCCCCACCGCTGATAACCTCCCGAGGGTCACGCAAGTTTTGGATCAAACATATTTATATTTCCCTTCGTTCAAGGTCTATGTAACCTTATTAACAGGTTGGATGGAAAATAAACATCAAGGTAAGCTGTGGATCAACGTTCTCAATGGTGGGAATTCAATAGACACTACTTCTCATGATGTGGTCCACTTGAGCCATCAAACTTCCTCTATTTTGTGATCGTGCCTTAAAATGGTCCATAAAAATAAATGAACGGTGCAGATAAAAACATATATCTCATGGTGGGCCCCACATACCCTTAACAGGACCTTTCATCTCTGGATAGATTCTAGTGAGAGTAGTACCGCATGTGGGACTACTCTATCAGACCTACGTAAAGACGGAGGAATCTTGTCAGGAGCTTTACCGGCCCACCGTGATGTATGCGTTATATGCAAGCTATTCATCCATTTTGACGAATCATTTCAGACCGTGAAATAATAATAATAAAATAATGAGGCAGGCAGATGCAAAGCTCAAGTAAACCACATCACATGCAGAAGCGGTGGGGACCATGCCCATGTGGTGTGTGGGTGCCAATGTGTAAATAATAATAAATAAATAAGTAAATAAATACTGTTGCTGAAAACTTCTCCCTTATGAACAGGTTGGATGGCAAATAAATAGCAGCCCTTAGGAAAGTTTCATCGATAGGGTCATTGTCACCACTTCTTCCTACGATGTGGTCCACTCTTGCTTTTGATCTCCTTCTTCTTGGGTTTAATCATGAAATGATCTTTCAAAATGAATGAACGGCTTGGATAAACCACATATGTCATGGATGGCCCTTCACAGCCCTCGACAGACCATCAGTCTCAAGCTAGGTCATGGTGGGGTAGTAGTACCCAATCCGCACCCTGAGTTGGATGATCACGTAAACATGAAAGCTTTTCCACACGATCACCGTCGGTTCGTAATGTAACAAAATAAAACTTATCAGAAAAAGTAAATCCTTGGACTTTGGGGGCATATAATACGATAGTCCGTCCATCACGCGGGTCCCACCTCGTGGATTCCAGAACAAAATATATTCTGATCCATTCATCGGACGGGCCACGATGTATGGAAAAGTGGACAAATAAAGCTAGTCTTTGTTGCCATCCATTTGTTTTGACGCCATTCATTTCCTACGACCAAAAAGCTCTGTCGGCCCATCATGATGTGTGCATGACATCCAGTCTGTGAACCATGCAAAACTCAAGCGGGTCCCACAACAGGGAACAGAGGGAATGGGGATGTCCACCAATAGAATGTTATTTGACCCAACGTAAAACATGTTTACATGCATCCAAGCCGTTCATCAGAAGGTAAGCATCTGATACAAAACTTCAGTGGGCCCTGAGAAGGTCTCAATGGTAGCCGTCCCCATCACCACTTTCCTTGTGGTGTGTCCCACTCAAGTTTTGGACTAACCTTATTATTGGAATCATATCATTTTAATATAAACCGGCACAAATAATAGAGAGTGGATATCACACACATTATTATGGGCCCCACACAACTTTTTGTTTGGGTCTTGTTTGCTCCATATATTGTGCGAACCAGATGGATTTTTGGACCAGGACTACACTGAGGCAGCGGATAAGATGTCCTACGCCTGTGTACCAGCGTGTAAATGGGCAGAGCAGGCTGGTCTAGTAATTTGTAGGGGGTGACAAGGCAGCATACCAATGACTGCCGCATATGGGATTTGGAGCGAAACGCAAAGATTTTTCTACTTGAAATGACTATATTTCCCTTTTTAATTATGGAGGTGGACACGATGTATGTGTTTTATCTGTGTCCTTCATGTATTTTTTTTTTCGGATCATTTGAGGGCACGAGCCAAAAAAGAGATATCCAAATTTCTAAGTGGAGCACACCACGAGGAAATAGCGGTGCTTGAACACCCATCATTAAAAATTTCCCAAGGGACATTGTAATATATATTTTCCATCCAACCCATCGATCAGACTACACAAACCTAGATGAAGGGAAAACACAAATCCTGAGAAGTTTTTAATGATATTAGGATGGCAAATAAACATTAAATTAAGCCCTAGAAAGTTTTTAATGACAGGTGCCCAATCACCATTGCTTTCTTATAGTGTGGTCCACTTAAGATTTGGATCTCTCTTTTTTGCCTCATGTCCTAAAATAACATGGAAAAATATCCGAACGTAGATAAAACACATACATCATGATGAGCCCACTTACGATTTAGCTACCGGTTATTGACATCATCACAATGGTGTTGCATGTGATGCCTGCTATGTCCAATGTGAGGCCCGCTATGTCCAATGTGAGGCCCATAATGAGAAGTAAAGATTCTCTCTTTTTTTTTCAACATGAAATAATAATATCACCATTTCACTTTAGACTCTCTGCAGTCAACCGGCGTAGGTGAATCTTTTCATTCTACCATACTATGATATAATAGAGTCGGTAGGTGTATACTGTTGTACGGATATTTTCATACTTTATTAGGATATGTATTTGCGGAGGTTTGTAATATAATCTCTCATGATTTAAACTTTTTAAGGGACAGACACGAAGAGATCATCTGAAAAACATTCTTTCCTCATTATGTGTGGATCATTTGTTATTTTTGAAGCTTAATTTTAATAGATCTTTCCTCAATAAATAAAAATCATGTTGCCCTTCGTGGAATTATAAAGAATGACATAGATAAGTGCATAGTAACCGATGTAAAAGCCTTCCGGCACTGCTAGAGACACCTCTCTCTCTCTCTCTCTCTCTCTCTCTCTCTCTCTCTCTCTCTCTCTCTCTCTCTCTCTCTCTCTCTCTCTCTCTCTCTCTCTCTCTCTATATATATATATATATATATATATATAATATATATATATATAAAAGAATCAAAGATATTATAAATATATATAAAAGTAATGGGCACGACACTATTTTAAAATGTAACTTATTACATTACCGTACGCGTGTCATCTCCCCATTTGACGGTGCTGCCAGGCGTGAATGAGCATCGCATGGATCCAAATCAATCGCTGGTGTTTCATATAATTTCCGTCTATAGCAGGCCCATATGGGAACAATTCTTCCAAGCCATTTATTTGTTTTATACGCTATGGCCCAACTAGTCAAACAGCTGATTTTGAGCACAGAAGTTTCAAAATAACGCCATGTGTACGGTGGACAGTTATATGTATGATGGGTCAACTAGATGGATGGTCCTGATTCACCGTGCGCACTGCCGCGTCCATGCGTATGGTAGGTTTCACTATTCACGCGTAGCATTGAAGGGTGTAAAATTAGTCATGGACGCTTTCATTAGAAGTTTTTATTTTTGCCTGTATCTCGACTCGTGATTATTAGCATGCGTCGCACCATGTGGCCCACATGAAGAGTTTGTCAATCAATCCGAACGGTCCAACCACTGGATTATATTCTATTAAACCTAGAAATAATCAATAAAAATGAATCATATTGAGTTATTGATTCGAATACGAATGCTGGAAATTGTATTTTCTCAATGGTCAACATTCAGAAAAAAACATATTGATGGCCACAATCAGAATTTCAGGGTAAATGTTTTTCTGTAGCCCATCTAGGGTGTCATACATACCATGGACGGTTTTGATGATCAGACTATGTCAGCATGTGGGCCCCAGTGGAGCGACACAAACCGGTCAATCTGCGTCGCCGAATGGGAGGACTCTTTGCTTGAGATAAGGAAAACCGAAATCGTGCTTTGGGTATCTTTGATCGGGTCTAGTGGCCTGTATTAATCACCAGTTGGGAGGTGCACGTCATCAGAACCGTTTAAGAGGTAGGTCCCACCATGAGTAGGTCATAAATGAAGTATGGGTTACTAGAAACGATTTTAGCCTTTCGATCTATTGGAGTGCATTTGTCGAATGGTTAGGATCATTTTTCAAGAAAAAGGAGGACCATCCGTGGCCTATCTAATGTGGGGCGTACCTCTTTAAGTGGTATTTACAGCAACTCACATTGCCCGGCCACCAGACTTCGATTTGACTTGAACAACCAGCTTTTCTCATGCCCACCGCTCCTTTTCTTTCCTTAGGGCCCACTTCCTATCACCGACCGATCATGATTGAAGAAAGGTTGTCATGAAATGGGTTTTCATGGGAATGGGCTAGCTGTAACGATCCCCCTTAAAGGAAAAAAAAAAAAAAAAGCATTTACACTAATCATTTCTCATAAAAGAGATGTGGGCCCGGTTGCTAAAATGAGGTCACTTTCTCTGTCATTGTTTTATTCAGGTGGTTGGTCATCTTAATATAAACGCATGATTATTTTTAATAGAAAGAGACCTCATGTGGGACACTCTTAGCTGCATCTCATCATCGTTCATGATTGAAATATTACCCTTTTTGCCGTTGATGGATATGATGGTCCCAAAAATCATCACCATCCAACGCACATTCCATTTAACGATGGTAATGAGATTCTGCCATATGGGGTGAAAATGGGTCTGGCTGGACTTTCACCCTAGCCCTAATTGGGCTAGAAAGGCCTTGACCCTAGCTCTATCGTGCAGCCAGTCTTGTTGGGAAGAGTTAGGGTTTCAAATGGGTTGGTCCACCTAATGAGACATAGGACTCAACCTGAAAAAATAATGGGCCTGAGTTCAAATTATAGAATCATAGGGCGGATGTAGGTCCAAAAGTTTGACCCAAATTACTATATAGGTTGGGCTTGGGTCAACAGGCTAATTAGTTCAGTCAAGCCATTCAATATGTGCCTGGGGTTGGCCTTGCTAGACATCCAACTTGGATTTCAAGCCCCTTAACCAAGTTTAGGGGACCAAGGCTTTCCCAATAAAACTGGGCCAGGTCCACACCATGCCAACCCTATTTTCGTAATCTCCATCTCTAATATATATATATATATATATATATATATATATATATATATATATATATATATATATATATAATGAGAGTAGCTATAGAAAATATTACCCATGTAATTGGTAAAGTGATTGAAATAATAGCACGTGAGGCCCATTTACTACTTGACGGGAGATCGCTTATTATAAGACATGTACCAATAGAAAAATCAGTACCGCAATGAGAAGTACATAATTTAGTTTCACACACAAAAAATTATACTTTTTCAATACAATCTCAAATCTAACAAGCATACCAAGGGCATTACTTGATTGTAATAAATATTTAAAAAAATAATAATTTCTCTTTGTTGAAATGTGACTGGGTGACATCATCAAAAATTACATTTAATTGTCAGTGGTGATGTAGACCATTCATAATGCAAGAAAAAAGAATTTTTTTTTTCTATTTGTGACAAGCTGAGAGCCTTAGACTTTTAAACTAAGTTATAGAGATTTTCAATAAAATCATAATAATAATAATAAAGAGCACCATATGCGCCTGTTAGCTTTATCGGTTGGGATTGCGATCCCTGTCACCCTTGACATGCCCTACTGAAAGAAGTACATGTGTAGGTTTAACAAAAGCAAGCCCGCAGTGCACTGGTCAAAAATATCATTTCTTTCCGTGAATTATTACTGATTGGCTGGGTACCACACACCACCAAGACGATAGCTGGTGCTCCTCGAGCTCCTATTTGTACCAAGGATTCAAAGGACATCAAAGTTACGTGGGCCCAAAAACTATGTATTTATCATAACTACACCGTTCATTCATTTTCAGATATCATTTTAGATCTTCGTACAAAAAATGAGTAATTTCCAATACTCAAGTGGACCACACCACAAATAGCCGTGGGACAATGATTCTCACCGTTAAAACATTCACAGGCCTACTATAAAGTTTTACTTTCCATCCAATCTATTCATAACGTCACACATACCTGAAAGAAGATTACTATATATATATATATATATATATATATATATATATATATATATATCCAAAATTCCTATAACCCCGAAAAGAATTTCAACAGGGCCAATCCGCTTTCCTGCAACGGCCGTAGTGGAATTTCACCGCCTATGGAGTAAGGATGTTCGAACCCCTGGAACGGGGTGTTAAAACTCCTGAGAGTCTGCCACTGGAAACGGATTGGCTACTCCCCTTGACACCAGCCCCGTGGCTGGTGGTCGGTGCTCTGTGGGCCCCACCATGATGTATGTGTTTAATCCTTTCCGTTCATACATTTTTACAGATCATTTTATGGCTTGATCCCAAAAATGAGAGGTATATAAATCTCAGGTGGACCACACCACATGAAAACAATAGTGATTGGATATCCTTCACTAAAATCCTCCTAAGGCCCACTGTACTGTTTATTTGACATCCAATAGGTTGATTAGGTCATACAGGCCCAGATGAAAGGAAAAAACAAAAATCAGCTTGATCCAAAACTTTTATGCCCCCAAAATGTTTTTTAATGGTCGATGCTCATTCAACACTGTTTCCTATAATGTGGTCCATTTAAGATTGTAATATACCTCATTTTTTGTCACATACCGTAAAATGATCTGTTAAAATAGGTGGACGGCATGGATGAAACACATACATCATGGTGGGGCCCACGGAGCACCGACCACCAGCCATTGGCTGGTGTCAGGGGGAGTAGCCAATCCGTTTCCCTGCCACTCGAGCAAGAGAGGATCCTCTTAAAGTCTACTTTACTTTCATAATTTTTACTTGGGACCAATGGACATCTTCATGTACGGCCTTTTCCCCACGGCACATACGGCACGTTGAGTCGTTGACACGTCATTTGGTACATTCATGAACTTTACTTTGGATGGAACACACTTGGATCGGGTGATCCTAGCCATCTCTTTGAAAAAGATGGTAGAAAATAAAAATGGTTAACGGTCGACATTCAGTTAAGTGACGAAAACTAATGGTGCATCTAATAGATGTGGTTTTTGAACCATATCCCATCCATGATAGGGCCCACTAGAAGGACGGTACAGATTCATACACTAACGTGCCACGTGGACTTTGGAAAGAGATGGCTCTACCGTTTTCCCAAGCAGCACTGGAATCCTCTGCAACACAACGTGTCAAACGCCTAGGTGCCGTGGATATGTTGTTCTTGTGACATCCACTCCGTCCATAAGGTGAGCCATCTCATTTTTAACTGTACAAATTAAAATTAGAAAAATTAAAATCTAAGTTCAATCAGTGTGGCCCACCTGAGTTTTGGATCTGGATGAATTTTGGAGTACTTGTTCATCCTTATACGGTTCCGATGAACGGATAAGATGAAAACTATACACCATGGTGGCCCACCTGAGTTATTTTTTTGGCTCCAGGGCCTGTGCCTAACATTGAGGCGCATACCGGATGGACGGAGGCGATGTCACACGCATAAAGGCGTTAGCCCAGGGAGTGCAACATGTTTAAAGTGATCAAGACCTTTGATCTTGTTGATTGCAATGTGGATTGACCATGGACCATAAACCGTTCCGATTAAATCATGGTAAGCATCTCACAGACGGGCCACAGATGGACGGCTAAACAGGGGAAAAAAAAAAATTGCAAAGCATATGTGCAATGATGGCCCACCAAATCGACTGTCTTGCATGCCCGATTGCAAAGTGTATGTTTGTGATTTATGGTTATGGAGCTTCCATGACCCTCGAATGGACAGTCAAAGGAAGACATGAAGACACTATCAATATCCAAACGAAGAAAGGTTTACAGATCGTATGGCCATGATCACCAAATCGTTTTTAGGAAGTAACCTACAAAATGATTCAATCCAAAACTCAAGTGAACCACACCACAGGAAACAATAGGGATGGAAACCCCGACCATTGAAACTTTCCTGGGGCCACCCTTATCTTTACAGGTTATGCAAAACACAAATATCATCCTGATACGAAGTTTCTATGGAACTAATAAATTGCAACTAATAGATTTTCAATGGTTGGTATTTAATCTCACTCTTTTTTGTAGTGTGGTTCACTTTATTCTTTGATAAGGCTATTTTTAGACTAACAACCTAACATGATATGCGGAAATTGATGGACGGAGTAGTTGTCACACGGACCCTGTGGTGGGCCCACAGAGCTTGTGGCTACAGGGCTTCTTTGTTACAGGGGTTACACGCAACTCACGTCCCGTGTACAATATCTAGGAAACGGATTGGCTACTCCCCCATGATGAATGTATTTCATCCATGCCCTCCATCTATTTTTCTAGATCATTTTATAATTTATAATGTGAGACAAAAAATTATGTATATCCCAATGTCAAATGGACCGTATTACTGGAAACAATGTTGAAAGAGTGTCAACCATTAAAAACCTTTTAAGAACCATAAAAGTTTTGGATCAAGCTTATTTTTGTTTTTTCCCTTCATCTTGGCTTGTATGACCTAATCAACCGATTGGATGTCAAATAAACAGTACAATGGGCCTTAGGAGGATTTTAATGGTGGATGTTCAATCACGATTGGTTTCCTGTGGTGTGGTCCACCAGAGATTTAGATACCTCTCATTTTTGAAATCAAACCCTAAAATGATCTAGAAATATGGATGAATGGAATGGATGAAACACGTACATCATAGTTTCCCATTATCAAATGGGCCCATCGACCACCACCTCCTCAACTCAAGGGAAAAGCTTGATTCACCTCGTTTGAGCCAATCCGTTTCCCAATATCAAATGTACACGTGGCATACATACGTGCCAAAATTTTCGGAGGTGTACACGATCCGAGCTAGCTCGCTCAACTCGGCTGAAAAACTCAACTAAGTGTGGTTGGTGGCAAGGAAGGTATATACATTAAGGGCGTGTTTGATTTTTGGTGAAATGGTAAATCCCGGGTAAAAAAGTAATAATTTCGAGCCAAACGAGTGATTTTTACTTTTTACACAAAAACTAAAAATAATAAAATGAGTTCAAGTGCATTTCGCTTTATCCACATGACTCAATTTGGATCAAACCCAAAAATTGAATCTAACTCAATTGATCACAACCAAAAGGATCGATGGTGACTTGATTACTTTTAGATATTGATGTTGGATCACCATTTTTGTGTTTGATGAAATTACTCAACTAAGTGGAATGGATATTTTATACACATGCTACCCTTGAAGTGTATATACACTTCAAAATAAATATCCATTTTTTCTTAGTTTTTATGGTACTCAGAAAGTGTCTGATAAAATACTTGTAAAATCATTACAATTTCTTGCATTTCCGTTGTTAAAAAACAAACTGACCTAAATTTTGAAGGTTAGTTTTTATGGTGTTTAAAAGGTGTCTGATAAGATACCATAAAAATCATTACGCTCGCGTTACAAATACTACAATTTTAAGCACAGTATTTGTGAAAATCGCTACACATCTGAAGTTGGCTAGAAATCGCCCAAGCGGCTGAACAAACTTAGCCGAGCCGAGTTCAAACTAAGGTCATCGGTTCGACTCCAGTACACCCCTAATATTGCCAATCCGCACTTGCTGTATCTCATACCGATATAGGAGGACGCCGATTAGCTACTGTCAGGTTGAATAGCTAGACTCGCTATTGAAGTGACGTCACCAAGCTCTGTCGACCCACCATTATGCATGTTTTGGACTCCACCACAGAAAACAGGGGTGGGAGTGACGGCCACCATTAAAAACTTCTAATGGCCATAAAAGTTTTCGATCAAGATGATATTTGTGTTTTACCTTCCTTCATGTCTGCGTTAACACATGAACAGGTTGGATCTCAAATAAACAACACGGTGGACCTTAGGAAGGTTTCAATGGTCCCCGCTCTTTTCTATGGTGGGGTCCACTCCAGCTTCGGATTTGCCTCATTCTTTGGAACATGCCCTAAAATTCTATCTCCAAATGGATGGACGGTGTGGATACAACATATACATCACGGTGGGCCACAGAATTTGGTGACGTAACTTCAGTAGCGAGTTTTGCTACTCAACCTGTCAGTAGCTAATCCGCGTCCAACATAGGACAGAGCGTCTCTCAAAAGTCATCCTGACCCAATGTTCGTAACCGTCGAAATTGGTGAAAGTGAAACGGACGGTTAAAATGAAAAGTATCAGCTAGATCACGATTCTTTAACACGAAAGGCCAGATGGTTTAATCAGCGTGATCTCTGGGCTTTGTTCCATCCAGATGCTGCAACGATTTGAACTATTAATATGGGCCTGAATCTGTCCCACGTGTAATGAAGACAGACATGATAGCATGACAGGCCGTGTTTGAGTTGGGCATAGATAGGCCCAACCCGTCCCTGATCCCATGGACTATTTTGAGTATGGACTCTTATCCTCAGCTCATCATGCGGTGGACTTGGACACCATGCACCCTGGCCCAGCCCCACCATCCGTTTGCCACCCTACCCTTTATACTTAGGGCCGTTGATGAAAGTCAACCTGGCCCACTAGACACTGGCCCGCCCGTATGTGGAATGTGGACATAATCTTTTTTAAGGTAGCAGATTATTTGATACTCTGGCATATTATGACGCCTGATACACAGGCACTTGCAAATTATACACGTGGCATACATTAACTCAAATTGAATCTACTAAACTGTGGAACGCATAGTCATTGAATAACATGGATTGCCGACTCATCTTTGTCAACTTGGACTGGTCGAGCTGATCCAGCGTGTCACCGTAACTCAGTAGTGAAAGTTGGCCCGATTTGACTAGACTCGGACGAGTCACAACTCACTCAGGAATTCCTTCCACGTCATGAGTCAAAGTCCCAGATTGGTTGAACAGTCCGACCCTCTGATTGGTGAATCGTTGTTTGTTGATACTGATCATAGAGCACCATTGGATATTATTCATTTTTAGCCGTCAAATAAAAGTCCGCCGATCCGATAGAAAGATGATCAAATAAGATTAGTTTTAGCTCATGACGCATTTAAAATGGGTCCCACAAATTGGACAGTTTATTTTAACCTACTTGCATGCCACCTATAAAATTTCTAAAGGCCGATGCAAAATTCTGGTTCACCCTCGCCGAGCTCCGAACACCCGCACCAAGCCCTGTAAGCCTACATAGGAGCAGGATAAAGGAGACCCTAGCTAGAGCAGGAAACCCTCTGATGCCAAAGTCGGGATAGGAGTCAGGGTCTAAGTAGTGTAGCTGGAACTTAAGGTGTGAGATATTGCGTACCTGTCACTGTGGATACGTCTCTTATTTATACCTTTTGATCAAAGTAACTGTGCCCGTCATTCTCAGCACGATCTCTACCAATAGGAGTGAACGACGCATGTGTTGATGTTGGCAGTTACCTATAGATCGTGCTCTGGATCATACTCCATGCATGCGTTATTAGAGTTGATCCTTGAGCATGACCATAGGCTCCATCTCCGTCTGAAGCAACCCTATAGCCCAATGCCACCGCCCGAGCCAACCTTAGAGTCTGAATCCTTCCTTTGACACTCTGAACCCATAAGCGGGTCAAGACTGGCCGTTTGTCGGCAAGGATCGCATTGGAGCCAACGAATGGAGTGTGTAATGGCTTCTTCCGAGTTCTAAGCTGATGTGAAAGCTCTACAAAAGAACTTGGAAACCGAACTTTGGTTGCTATTACCGACAAGCCGAGGTTCGGCTCATCCACCTTTGTCGTTCGGCCTGCTATGGTGAGTCTACTCAATCGGTCGAGCCGAGCCCACCTCTTCCAAGGTTGGTCTAGATTTCCCCATAACACTATGTATCATCTTTCATTTATCACATTCTACAGGGGTAACTAAACAATTTTCTCCAACTAAGGCACATAGGGCTTACCCCAACGATTTTAGCTTATTTTTGCTTACACGATGTTGGCCATAGGACCACCTAATGGACGGTCCAGATCGGACACGAATTGCCTGTGCCAAGGGCACATGAAGTTCCTGTGGTCGGAAGCTTTGTATGTCCGCAGAGATGGGGACGCGAATCGAAGATGGAAGAGAATTGGCTAGTATACCACACACCAGCTACATAGCTGCTATAGGTACGTGCCTTGTGAAGATGAGCACTAACGCTCCTCGATCTCCGAGTTGTACGAACGGTTCAAAGGAGATCAAAGTTACATGGCCCCACATTGATGTATTTATTATATCTTCACCATTCATCTATTTTTAGAGCATTATCCAAAAAATGAATCATATCCAAAGATCATCTGGACCACACCACAAATAGAAGCAAAGATAATGATTTTCACCGTTAAACAATTCGTAGGGCCCACCATAACATTTACTTTCCATCCAATCTATTCATAAGGTCACAAGGACCTGAATGAAGAGGAAAAACAAATTTCATATTGATGCAAAACTTCTTGGACCCCAAAAAGGGTTTCAATGGTAGACGTTCAATCCGCCACTGCTTTTTTCAGTGTGGTCCACCTGATAGTTAGATCTGTCTTTTTTTCACCTCAAGCCTTAAGACGATCTTGCCAAATGGATGGACGGTTTGGATAAAACACATACTTCGTGATCAGACCCACAGAACTTGTTGACGTCAATACATCAGCTATATAGCTGGTGTGAGGTACACCAGCCAATCCGCTTCCCTTGAGATGGTCGTGACAGTAGGCAGCGGATTGGCTGGTGTTCCACACACTAGCTATATAGCTGGTGTATTGAGGTTAGGGGTGTACACAAACCGGCCAGGCCTTGCTTCCTTCGACCCGACCCTGAAAAGCCCGACTCGACCCGACTTAACCGAGTTCGGGTCGACGACCAATTTTCTAGGCCCGAAAGTGAGTTCAAGCGAGTTCGGATACCTCCTAGTTCGGCCCGACTAGATCCATCCGAAATCCGACCGCCCGACTTCGACCTCGACTGCCGCCCGGCCCGACCCGTGTATAACTGTATTTAATTTGTATAAAATGTTTTATTTTATGCTTTGTCAAATGTATGTAAATGTCCTAATTAGTTAGATTTTTTGTAGAGTCTATAGTTCAACTATTTAAACCGTTGATCGAGGGAATTGTAATGGGACGCGGATTACCTGCCAAAGCCCTTCCCATGAACTTGTTGTAAGGTTCGAAACTGGCCCGAACTTAGGTTCGAAATTGGCCCGAACTCGAAGGTTAGAAACTGGCCCGAACTCGACCCGAACTCGCGTCGGCCGGTTGGTACTGAGATGTTGGCCACCACTGTGCCCGACGGCTCAGGTGTGGCTATTGAACCTACCGGCGGGCTAAGGCCAGTTCGACTCGGCCCGACTCGTGTACACCCCTAATTGAGGTCAGCAAACTTTGTGGGTCCCATCATGAGGTATGTGTCATATCCAAACCATCCATCCGTTTTGTGAGCTCATTAAAGATCAATCGAACCACACTGCAAAATGCAGTCTACCATTAAAACCCTTTTGGGAGTCACAAAAGTTTCGGATCAACATGAAATTTGTTTTTCCTCTTTATCAAAGTAATTTTGAACTTATTAATAGATTGGATGGAAAATAAATGTTATGGTGGGCCCTATAAAATTTTTAATGGTGAAAATCATTATCCTCGGTGCTATTTTTGGTGTGGTCCATTTAAGCTTTGGATATGATTTATTTTTTTATTTAATACTTTAAAATGATCTCGAAAAATGAATAAACAATGTGGATATAATAAATACATCATTGTGGGGTGATGTAACTTTATCTCCCATTAAGCGTTCGCATGAAGTTCCTCAGCTCAGAATGTAGGCGGGGCCCATTGGGATGTTTGTGAGAAATCATCACCGTCCATCCATTTTGTGGGTTCATTTTAGGATATGAGGCCAAAAACGAACCGTATACAATGCTCAAGTGGGCCAAAAACACGA
The DNA here is from genome assembly GCA_030180095.1 of Magnolia changhungtana. Taxonomy (NCBI): domain Eukaryota; kingdom Viridiplantae; phylum Streptophyta; class Magnoliopsida; order Magnoliales; family Magnoliaceae; genus Magnolia; species Magnolia changhungtana. The sequence continues at coordinate 3,106,637 of JASAUF010000330.1, read as the reverse complement.
TAATTGAACTTCTATAGTAGAAATATTCGTAGGGCCATGCTTGTATCTGTGTTTTAAGTTCATCCCAGTCGGAATGACGTTGTTAAGGGTATGGATGGCAGGGAAGTTTCAACGGTAAGAATTTTCCTAACTACCTTTTCTTTTAGTACAGCCCACTTAAGTCTTGGATCCTGTTGGATTTTGATCTGCTCTACTAAAATTAGCTGGATGGACAGTGAAGATTTCTTGCAAACATCACGGTGTGCCTTACCTAAGTTCCAAGCGCAGGAACTTACCGCCATAGGCTTTCGTAGGAAATCCGCCTACGTATAAGTCGGAGCACGAAGAGCGTCCGCGCAGGTCTTCGCACGGTACGTATCTACACAAGCTATATAGCTGATGTGTGGTACACCAGCCAATCCGCTTCCGTACGGTAGTTGAAAAATCAATAGAAACAAAGGTGAAGTGAACCACACCACACGAAACAGCGGGGATTGAACGCCCACCATAGGAAACTGTGGGTATGATATTTGTTCATATATCTTATTTGACTGGTAACAACCCAATGAACGGTTTGGATGGCATATAAATATCGTGGTTGTCTTAGGAAGGTTTCAACGGTCAAAGTTTTCATTATCAATATTTCGTATGGTGTGGTCCACCTGAGTTTTTGATATGCCTTATTTTATAATTCCTGTCTTATCGTGATGTTTAAAAAATAACGGACAGAGTCGATTTATAACAGGCATCTCACTGGATCCCACAGAGACTCTTGGGTCCGTCCAGGCATATGCGCATATGGCATCTCTCTGTGAAAAACGTCAGCCGATCGCTTTCCACCTGTCGTCCCGCCACTTTCTCAACGAACCCGAGGCGTGGGTAACCGCTCTATCTGGACGAAAGTGCCCCTGCAACTGACGACAGGATGGGATTCTCTGACGTCCGGATGCGTCATCCCGGATTAGCTGTTACCCTGGTAACACGCTGTTGGGTGTTACCCTTACCGTGTGGGGCCCGATTTTATTAATGAATTTTATATTCAGACTGTCCATCATTTTTTCCATCTCATTTCATGGATTTATTCCAAAATTTAAGCAGATATAATTCTTGGTGGACCACACCACAATAAAAAGTGGTGAAGGACAATGAAAAGATTTTTGTAGACCCCATAGTTTTTTACCACGCTGATATTTGTATTTTCCCTTCATCCAGTTATGTTTGACCTTTTCAACGGGTTGGATGGAACATAAAAATTACAGATTTTCTTACAATGGGCTCCAGGTAGTTTTTAATGGCGAGTGTTCAATCACCACTATTTCCTTTGGTGTGGTCCACCTGATATTTGTATCTGTCTAAATTTTGGGAACACGTCTTAAAATGTGCTGGAAAAACGGATGGCCGGTATTGATATATAACATATTATCAAGATGGGCCCCACGGTAGGTGTGTAACACCCACTAAGGTGTTACCCGGTAACACCTAATCCTCTCCCGTCCCGATGTGCCAGTTCATACAAGTGGACCCCTTGATTCGGTGATCAGAATGGTTAATATGATTTAACCCACTGCGGATAGGGGACACATCAAAATCTCTTTGATTTGAAATCCTAACCCTTCAATCAGAGGCCTACAATTAGACGCTCAACAAAAAGTTCGAGCAACTGTCTCGAAAGAGGCCATATATTAGACCGATATGATCATCAAATCAGTACATTTTTGGGAAGCCCCGTCCACTGTAGAGCATTCCAGATCAACGGTCTGGATCACCAACCATGAGCCTCGCTTGTACATACAGGTACACGAGGGCAGTCTTGGGTTTGGATTCTACATACACATCACAGGTGGGCCCCAGAAGTGAGAGTGCACCATGGAAAAATACACCTAAAAACATGTAAAGAAAATCATACTTGCAAATCCATAGAACCTGTTTTAAAGCCTCGGTTCCATGCCGAGCACTTCATGTTCATGGATGAAATATATATAAGCTTGAAGCATAAGTATATAAATAAAAATAATAATAATAAAAAACCCATCTCCTTTCTGATCTAATAACCTCATATTTCATTTAATGAAGACAGATACAGAGTAAAACATTCTTTTTGGGCCAGTTGAACTGTTGAAGTAGAAGATTTACATGTCATTCTAATTGAAGAAGATTAAGGATACAGGTGAGGCAACAGACAGAAGTAACATGAAGATATGATCTTTGGTTACATATTCGGATGCAGTGGTTGGGTCCATGTTTCCGAGATTTTGGTGGACTCTTCTACCGTTAAAATCTTGGGTTATATATCAAGCTCTCAACGGATGAATTTCCCTGGAAAAAAACAAAGAATTCGAGAAGAATATTAAGCGAGTTGTACTGAATCCCTATGGACTGTGTGCAGATTCTCGTCGGAGCTGTTGAAAAATCAGGCTTTGATATAGTCCAAACCGCCGTGCTTCCTTTCGTTAGGCCTTGAGAAACAGCAAAACTGAGACCATCTACTCTTCGCCGTGACGGGTTGCGACCTCACATCCCTTTTCGCAACGATTTCAGACATGTAAGAAACAACGGCCTGAAAACAATGGCCCTGATTAGTTCAAGGAAGGAAAGCGCTTGTCCATTGTCGGTTTAGATTGTGTTTGGATCATCTATTGAATTGAATTGCAATGAATTGTTTGAAAATTTGGAAATGATAAACTGTAGTTGCTTATGTTAGGCTGGTTTGCATTGGAGCAGCAAAAATGGAATCTGATTGGATAGCCCCATCCATTTTGGGACTGTTTGGGTGCCACTTAAAAATGAGTTCATCTCATTTTAGTTAAATCATGATCTAGTACATAATTACAATTAACAAAAATGAGATGAAGTGGCGCCCAAACAGACCCCTTATTTTCACTTCTTTTTTCCTCTTCATTTCCGGTACGCAAATGTACCCAACTCTTCCGGATTCAAATCCTTTCGCAGACGAAAATCCAAAAGAAGTTGAAATTCAACCCCCTGTTCAAATAAGGCACATTCATATCGGATTCCGAATTGTAGTTACCTTACTTTCAGCTTGGATTTTTGAAAGGAAGGAAACTACAACTGGGGTAATTTTTTTTTATTTATTATTTTTAAATCATGAGTTCCAAAAATCTCATTGAAATTTGATCTTCTCCTCTAAGATTGAACTGAATTTTCTCAAATTGTTTCAGGCTTACTAAATGCAAAGCGAACCGAATTACCTCCGCACCCATTTCAGCTACATGCCTCGGTGGTACCTCGAGAGGATTTTCTTGAACACGAAGCACGCGCAACTTGGATAGCATCCCGAAAGTGTCTGGGAGGACCCTAATCTGATTGTTGCTGATGTCCAACTCTTCTAGCATCTCGAGGTTACCGATGCACCGTGGCAACGACTGTAAATCAGCGAAATTGTTTCCGAGGTTCATCTTGACGAGAGAGGTCGTAAGACACAAGCTCTCCGGCACTGACTCGAGCTCGTTGAAGCTGACATCGAGCTCCTTCAAATTCGACATGGACGCCATTGTGGTGGGCAATGCTTTGATATTGTTATAACGCACCAACAGGACCTCTAGGCATTCAAGCCTCCCTACAGCTTCTGGCAAGGCTTTCAGACGGTTGTATTCTGCTCGAAGCTCAACAAGAGAAGAACAATGGCCGATGGAATGCGGGAGCTCTTCGATGTCGTTTGTTTCAATGTTCAGCTTCTTTAAGCTGATGAGGTTCCCAATTGTGTCTGAGATCGATGACAGCCGGTTCGAACTCAGATCGAGTTCCTCAAGGCGGGCCAATTTGCCTAGCGTTATCGGCAATGTTGAAAGCTGGTTCCCTCTCAAGTCTAGAAAGACCAGGCTGAAAAGATCGCCAATGGAATCAGGGAGCTCTTCCAGCCGGTTCGAATGGAGGTCTAGTTTAACTAGGGAAGAGAGGCCACCGATCGTGGATGGAAGGGTGACGATTCGGTTCTCAGACAAATCAAGGGTGACTAGACGAGACAACTTTCCAATTGAATCAGGCAGCCATTCCATTTTCTCAGGCAACTTATTCTGCAGGTTGAGGTCGCTGGCACCTTTCTTTGCGGAGACCTCAATCAAACTAGCTAGTTTTATCAAGCTCAGTTTCTCAACATCTCCTCCTACACAATCCATCATGGAAAAATAAGAAGAGATTAGAAAGAGATCTTCGTAAGTATGCAGTTGCAGAAAACAGAGAGGAAGATTACAATTGCGAAGATGATGATGAGAACAATGCAAGACAGATTGTTTTCTCTTCTGTGAAAGAGGCCAGATGTGCCGCATTCAAGAGACGGACACAACTGCGCCTCGCAGGCCAATGTGGCTCATATGTGCAGTATCCTGGACGATCATCAGATGGTCCATTTAGTAGACATGCCCCTATTCTTAAATCAGGCTAGCCCATTCATCAGGCAGCGGCAGATGTGCGTTGAATGTAGACAATTGGTTATAATTTCTCCTACATGTCACCCACCTGATGAATGGACCATCCATGTTTTTGGGCCAAGCAACATTCACTGTTTGGACAGCCCTATGGACGTTGCCAATTCCGCACACATGAGCCACATTGGCGCACGCAGTGCATCTGAGTTAGGGACATGAAGATGCTGGCTTCTCTCTCTAATCAGCATTCTTCTAAGTGAAAACAGAAAACTATGATATAGGGTGTGTTTGGCTGCAGCAAATTTCATCAAATATCAAGAAATTTTTAACCAAGTTAGACTGATTAATTATGAAATATCATGATATTTGGTGTAACCAAATGCAACCTTATAGATGATGCCAATTTCCAATTCTAACAAGAAAGCACAGCTCAAGGAAATAAAATAAATAAATAAATCAAATCCTAAGTAACCAAAGAACTGACTTCATCAAAATCTCAAGAACTCAACAGAAAAGTTACAGAAACGAGAGATATATTGAATTTCCAGATACCCATTTCAAATTACAGAAAGGAAAGGGACACAGCTCAAACAGAAGAACAGACTGCTAAAATCATGTATATATATAAAACAGTCCAAATTGAAAGAGAAATAAGCATCAAACTCACCAAAGTCAGTTATAGATTTGATGGATGGATTCAGCGACAGGCCATGTGGTGAATCTGCGAAGGCGCGGATACCATCAACTTGAAATGTAGATTTAGCTTTCATCAAGCAGCTGTCATCTCTACTAAACAGCTCAGCACTTCTCCTCCTCTCTTTCACAGAGTAAGAATGGGACGATGCAGTAAAATTATCGAAACTAGCAGAAGAAGTAGAAGCAGTACTGGCAGAAGAGCTCGTTGGAGCTGCCGAGACCGACCCATTCGAATGGCCAGCCGTACTGTAGTTGTTGGAAGAAGGGAGGCATTTCGATGCTCTCTGAACGAATTCGTCGAACATCGTATGAATGTTTTCGAGCTCGAGAAGCTTCAGAGCTTCTCTCTTCTGCTCTTTGCTCTGGAAGTAGGCCAGATTCTTCTGCATCTCCTGCAACACAAAGAACAGCTCCTCTGAGATGTTGGTACCCTTTTTCTGCTTCGAAATTGCTTCGATTCTCGACTGCTCTTCCTTGTCGACATTCTGGATCAAAGCCATTGCAGCATCGATGTCATCGAGAGGTGGTCTGGTGGGCAGAGATTTGTTAATTCTCGTGATCTCTTCGACGACTCTATCTGTGGATTGTAGAAAAACACCCATCTTTCTAAAACCAGAAACCCAAATTAAATTCCTCTGATTCGAATATGAAAATTCGCAATTATAATACTCGAAAGACAAAACAACAATTACGAAGCGGACTCTAAGACGTTTTCCGAACTCCTTCCATCAATTCCTCTAGTTTTCTAATCAAGAACCGTCTTGTAAATCTGCAGTTTTGAAGAACTAAAAATCAACTTCCTATGAATCTATTCCGACAAGGATACAATCTCCAAACTCTCAAAACAAGAAACCCAGATCGAGAGCTCTAATACGGTCTCCAACCTCGTTTTTTTTTTTTTTTTTTTTGTACAGAGAAAAAAAAAAAGAAAAGAAAACCGTATTTTTCTACTCAAAAACAAAACCCAGATCAGAAAATCAGCCAAACAGATGAGATTTTACAAACGATAAGGAAACCAAATCCCATTCTTCTCCCATTTCTCGAACTTTCCTTCAAATCTACAGTTTTACGACAACTTTTCCCCCTCGAAACAGCATTTATCTACTATAGAACAAAAACCAAGATCAGAAAATCAGCCAAACAGATCGGATTTCACAAAAAAGAGAACGAAACACGAATCTCCAGCTCCAACTTTCAAGAAATTCCGCGTAAATTAACACAGCAAAACATCAAAAAAAAAAACAGCTTTTCCCGTCAAATTAAAAAAGACCCAGATTAGGAAAGGAACCAAAAAGACAAAAAGGACGATTCTTTCTCAGCATCCGTTAATCTATTCCTCTGTTTCTCTCGGAATTTCTTGAAAACCGACTCTGTATTTTTACCAGAGCTGAGCAATGAAATGCATCAGAAATGTACGATCTTTGACATTTAGAAAGAAAACAAAAAACAGCTGGAATCCTCTTATATTCTACTGAAATCCTGCAGTTTTCCTTATGAAAATTCCAGCTATTTAGACGCTCGGAAGTTTCTTTTGAGCTAATTTGGGATTTGCGATCTCTCTCTCTCTCTCTCTCCTTCCGTTTGAAATTTTTGTTTTTGTTTCGATCCGAAAAACCGCTGAAAGAGTTTTAATACCAAGAACGCGTTTTAATAGCAACCGGTTTTTCGGAAGATGGGGTGCCCGCTTTTTGTTTACAAAGATCATTGAAACTATGCAAGAGTATCATCTTCTATACGCTTTCACAGAGAAAATGGAGTCCGAAAAAGTGTCAATATAAAATCCAATCCGTCCATCATTTTTAAAATCTCATTTTATGATATTATTCTAAAACTGTTCATATCTAAAATTCATTAGGGCAACTCCAACTAAAACAGTTGAAATTGAACGTGCAACATTGAAACCTTAGCAGTGCCACAGAATTATTTTTTCTTCTTTGGATCGTGATAATATTTGTATTTTCAGATCATCCCTGTGGGATTGTCTTGTGAACGGTTTGGATGGCATAAAAACGTCATCGTGGGCCCCAAAAAGGTTTCAGTGCTGAGCTTTTACATCTTCTTTGTTTCATATTGTGTGGACCCACTTGAGTTTTAATCTGCCTCAATTTTTAGGCTACTGTGCTAAGGTCAGCTGGAGAGAAACTGTTGGATGGACAGAATTTCTCATGAACATCGTACAGTGCTACCCAGCAGGCTAGGGACGCGGATTGCGTCCTACCCCCGCCCCGATGGTCCGGGCAGGGCTCTCTGGGGCCACTGTGACGTAAGTTTTTTATCCACGCCATTGAGATTTTCTCTCATATCTGCCACTGTGACGTAAGTATTTTATCCACGCCGTTGAGATTTTCTCTCATATCATTTTAAGATATGAGATAAAAAATGAAATAAGTTCAAAGCTCTAGTAGACATCAAAGGAAGCTGCAGTGATATGACACTCACCGTTGAAACATTTCTAAGGCCACTGTAATGTTTTTTTACTATACAACCTATTCATAAGTCACGTAGACGTTGATGAAGTGAAAACATAAATATCAGCTTGATCCAAAACTTCTTCAGCTCTTAAAAAGTTTTTAATGGTGAACATTTAATCCTCAATTTGTGGTCCATTTAAGCCTTTTGCATGGCTATTTTTTGGTGTCGTAACTTAAAATGATTTGAGAGAAAATATCAACGGCTTGAATAAAAAACTTACATCACAGTGGGTCCTAGAGAACCCTACCCGGATGGATTCCCGGCAGGGGTAGGACGCAATCCGTGTCCGTAGGATAGGGGACACATGGGACGCGGATTGCGTCCTACCCCTGCCCGGACGGTAATCCGTCCGGGCAGGGCTCCGTGAGGTCCACCGTATTGTAAGTATTTTATCCACACTGTTAAATGCTTTTTTTAAATAATTTTAATATGTGAACCAAAATATGAGGCATGTCCAATGCTTAAGTGGACCACACCAAAGGAGCTGCACTGATAATGACACCCACTGTTGTGACCTTTATAAGGGCCAACCTAATGTTTTTTGTACCATACAACGTATCCATAAGGTCATTTAGAGGTGGATGAAGTGGAAACACAAATATAAGCTTGATCACAAACTTCTTAAGCTCCCGATAAGTTTTTAATGGTGGACATTCAATCTCCACTTTATGTCCATTTAAGCCTTGGACCTGCCTCAATTTTTGGCTCACATATTAAAATTATCTGGAAAAAGCGTTTAACGGAGTGGATAAAACACTTACAACACGGTAGGCCCCACGGAGCCCTGCCCGGACGGGCGGGGATAGGACGCAATCCGCGTCCGGGGAACATGAGAGTTGCGTCCGTTTGTGCATGGCACGTGTATACATACGATCAATCTGCACCGCCCAAATGATGCCGCCCAATGTAGATGAAGCGTAGGTCAATTGACTGTCAAGATCTACATTTTTATTTTATTTTATTTTATTTTATTTGTATTGGACCATTAAACTGTCTCACATAACCGCCCTTTTGATAGCTACATGAATCGGACAGCTAAGACTGTTTGAGTGTGATTCTTGATTTTCTTCTTAACTAAAACCTTTCCAATAATTTCGACGGCTTGGATTGCGTGCCTATGGTCTTCGTACTCTGCTATCGTCTCAAGCAATTTACCAGGTTCCCACTCGGTGCATTCACCACGCACCACCTCACGAAAAAGGAGCTCGTTTCTCATCAGTCGCGATTAAGAATTCCAGCATGTGTCACCCTTCTGGAGCCCCTATGGTGAGATATGGCAAAGATCTGAACGGTCAATATTCTGAATCGTATTCTCTACATAGAATGTCCAAAGAAAAGTGATGCTGGGCGGATGATTCTGACCATCAATGCTTGTAGATTAATTTACAAAATTAAACAAATATCTAACTACTCACATACAACATTAAAAATAAATAAATAAATAAATAAATAAAATCAAAGGTTAAGATCATCTCTGATGTGTAAAGGATGAGGTCATTGCTTATTTGCGGCGGCACAAAGAACTTGAACGGTTTCAAACCTTGGGAGCATCTCATCATTTAGGCCTTAAATAGGGCGGCACGTGCTGAGAGAACTGGTCGCCACATGCACGAAGAGGAAACTATGGGCCACCCCAGGATTTGCACAGTATCGGCGTGCATTAAGTCCGCGTAACTGGGCCCACATTTCAGTGGTCTAGATCAATGGTCTCCGTTGGTTGGACCTTGATCCAAAGTGCACTGTGTATGTAATCATAACCCTTTAATCAGTAGCTTGCAAAGATTCTCTAAAAGATTTTTTTTTTCTTTTTTCTTTTAAGAAAAATAACTACATGCAAGGCTGTACAACGAGCCGAGTCAAGGCAAGGTGAGCCAAGCTTGGCCTGACCCGTCCATGCTATACCCAAGTTCAAGCTCGCCCTCTAGCTCAACATTGAAGCTTGGCTTACTTGCCAGAGCTTTTGAGTCAAGTTCGAGTCAAGCCAATGGTTCGAGTTGAGTCGAGTTGATCTCGAGTCGAGTCAAAATTACCTTGGTAGGGATAAGGGAAAGAAAAAGAGAAAATGGGGACGAATAGAGTCGTATAGGATTTTTTAGTAAAAACTTTTAAGTTTTAACTTTTTTTTTTTATAAGAAAAAACTTAAATATATATTATATATATTTAATATTAATATAATATAATATATATATATATATATATATATTATTAAAATTTAGTACCCGAGCTGAGTAGAGCTCGAGCTCGAGCTTCAAGTCAAGTCAAGTTCGAGTCGAGTCGAAATACACCATGGTCGAACTTGGCTTGAACTCAACTCAAGCTTTAATAAACAAGCTTGACTCACCTTGAGTCGGCCTTTAAAGCTGAGTCAGAATTGAGATGAGCGAGCTTTTTAAGTTAGCTTGACTCATAAACAGCCCTAACTACATAGCAGTGTTTGAAGCAAAAGGTCAAATATTTTATGGTTGAGATAATAACATGCATTATTTTTCCCAAAAGAGGTACATCCGTGAGTCCCATCATCAGATCAATCGTCTGGATCGTGAAACCATCAGTCCGGCTTCTACAATCTCAAAGCCCGTTGGCTCAAGCATCCTCCACGTGTCCCTCTTGAGAGGATAACATCATTGCCGCCCGTTGCTCGTTTATTCGACTTCATCATGGATACGTCATGGGATATTGTCCAAAAACAGCTACATGTTCATCCCAAGAAGTTGATATATATATATATATATATATATATATATATATATATATATATATATATATATATATATATATATATATATAATATATAAGTAACAAAATAATTAAAATTTTCACATAAGAGTACAGTTTATTCAAATTCAACTGTCCAAATCATGGGTCACAGTTTGAGATGTATCATGAACCAATGATTACACCCACAGTTATTTGACCGGTAAAAATTAAAAATAATATGTACCTTTATTTAAAATATAAAAATGAAATTAATCTAACGGTCTTGTTTAAACAAACAAGTGTCCACTAATCATGACTTAGTATTTGTTCTAAATGATTTAACTTAGGAACAAATAAGTATATTTAATAAATACTATATTTATCAGCTTCTCTTATATTTCATCTCTCCCAATATCTCTCTTCAGTAGCTTATGAAAATTAAACTAGCTAAAAATAATAATCAATGGAAGTGATTAAGTAACTTTTAAGTAAAAAAGTTGGTTGTCACTAATCATAAACTAAACTTTTCTAAAATAAGTTACGTATAACTTATGTGGTGCCATCTAAATAGGCTCTTAGAGACTTAAAAATAATCAATTTTATAATTTGGTCAATTTGGTTTGAGTTAATGATGTAGAACGTGTCATAAAGATATTCCCAGCATGGTTAAGCCAAAAGGAGGTGGACCGTAAATTGACCATAACTTTTGATCCGGGTATTGTTACGGGGCGTACTACCTATCAATCTTTACTGAAATGGGCCATTTGAGGTGAACCGAACGTGGGTCACGTCTGTCCGTTTCGTCAGAAAACGTGCGCTTTTAGCTCAAAAACGAATTTTTAGAAAAATTTTACTATTTTTAGTAATTCTGAATTTTTAATATTTTTTAGAGTTTTAGATTTTCTTTCCTTATAGAAATAAATTTTAGTTATATTAGGACTTTTCTAGAAAAATTTTATTTACAATTTTTATTTTTAGAAATTAGGCCTTAGAAGAGTTTTATTAGAATTATGATTTTTATTAAAGTTAGAATTTTGCTATTTTTGGTAATTATGAATTTTAGTTTATTATTTTTCTATATTAATGGTGTAAGGAAACACATTAGGAATTATCAATGATCAATTATGATCAATTAATCAATTCTGAATTTCTTAGAATTTATTTATATTTTTCTGCTTTCTTTCCTCGTGGATTCGAGAAGTCTTTGTGAGGAGTCTAGAGAAGCTCGGTGGACTCGGAGTAATTATCCTCATCACGTTCATCCCTGCATCAGTTAATATTGGTCTATGCACAAATTTTAAGTGCCTGTGCCATGTATGCAACCCTAGTATCAAATAACTCTTTAGTTTTTCCCAAGCAAAATACTTGGATACTCCGGCAGACCGTGATGATGATACACGGGCAATTAGAAATTATGAAGAAATTGTGCATACAATTAATTCAAAATAAACTATCTAAAATTAGGTGAAAAGTTAAATATTTCCACGAGAAAAATTTTAATTTTGTTAGAAATTGATTATTACATTGATATATTTTTTTAGACAGTTAAAATAGAAGAAGAAGATGAACAAGCTACGTTCTTACTTCAAAATAAAAGTATCAACGGATCACAGGTTATAATTGTTCCATAAATATAATACTTAAAATGTAACTTAGCTACAGTAGTTTCCACGTGCATCATTTCTAACTGCCCGCGTATCGAGCACCATGTGAAGCCGGAGTATCAAATAACTCTCCTTTAGGGAATTGACATTTCAGCTTTTGTATCTCCATTGTATCAGGAAGAGTCTTGAAAGCGTACCCGATCAGATACAATCGGTAATGTGGAAAGCTGTCACACGTGTATGAGCAGCTTATCAGGCCAATTTGATAGAAAGGTGGGTCACATGTGTACCAAGACTTCATTAAATTTGTGCACGTGTCCGCCAATTATCATAGATTAGGCTTCCTTCTGGCAGACGTACGCCTATTTTGTACTTGAAGCAAGTACATGGAATTGTATTTTAAAAGTGGCATCATCTTCGTGCAGTGTACGGGGTTTTTAGTTTTGATAAACGGGGATCATCTTTAGTTCCTCTGTTGAATTTTTTTTTTAATCTCTAACAAATCTTCTACATAAACGGTTGCATGCTCTCTTACTAGTAGGGGTGTACAAGAACCGTGCCAGCTCGGTTAGCTCGTTCAACTTGACTCGAAAAAGCTCGATTCAACTCGGTTCAAAGTTGAGTTCGAGCTGAGTCAAGTTAATTTTTTTAGCTCAAAAATGAGTTCGAGCTGCGTTCGAGCATGCCCCAACTCGAGTCGACTTGGATTGAATCCAGCTTGAATCGAACTCAGATTGAACCAATTTAGTGACTCAGTTACTTTGCCATTGATGTTGCACACCAATTATTTGATAAAATGACTCAGCGAAATGTGGCCGATGGCAAGCAAGGTATATACATTAAACAAATACTCTTATTTATTTATTTATTTATTAATGTTACTTAGAAGGTGTTTGATAAAACACTTGTAAAACTATTGCCTCTGTATGTAAAACAGTTAGTTTTTAAAGTTGCAATTTAGGTGTTTGTGGAAATGTCTTAATGACGAACTCAGCTCGAACTCGGCTCAAGCTGGCCCGAGCTGCTGACCGAACTGATCCGAGCTGGACAGTCAGGCTCGAGGACCGAGCCGAGGCGAGTTCGAGCTGAGGTTAGACAATGTTCGAGCCAAGCTGAGCTAAGGCCAGCTCGACTCGGTTCGACTCAATGTACACCCCTACGCACTAGGTACTGCCGGGATTACTTTCTCTAACATCGGTGAAACAGCTTAAAATTCATGAAATCCACTCCGTCCACCAGGCACGACACAGCTCCTTAGCCTTGATCCAGAAAATCAGCCCGTTAAACATATGTGGGCTACCCAAAAAGATTATACTTAACTTCTAAATCCACTTGGTATGGACCATCTTAGCTTTGAAATTGTGATTTATAGATAATTATTTCATCCTAATGAAACATATCATACGAACAAATTGGATAGCATACAAACATTACAATGGCCTTGCATATAATTGTTTCCTATGTTGTGTCCTACCCATGTGTTAATATAATCATGATATGTGGGTTCAATGGTAAATATCACGCAGTGTACCTGATGGACGGGTTGGATTTCATTAAAGTTTCACCCATGAGGGTCTGGGTTTGTGAAAGTAACCCGGATGGGTATCCACCGTCTGTTTCATGTGATATCAAAGAGTAGTCCACTCATCAAACGATCTTACGTTTAGTTGTAACAGCTGGTTTTTTAATCTAACCGCACATTATTTGTACACATGTGCTGTACACGTGGATCTCTGGTGGGCCCCTTACTGAACCGAGACTCTACAATACATTAGTCTATGCTGGATGGATCATTCAGACCGACAACTCAGGTGGGCCGCACGACAGTATACAGTGAAAATAGAAACATCCACCGTTGAAACCTTTTTGGAGCCAACATGATGTTTATGTGACATCCAAACCGTTCATAAGGTTACTACCTCTTGGATAAACTGTAGTGACAAATATCATCCTGATCCTGAACTTCTGTGGCGCTATAAAGTTTTCAATGGTGGACATTCAATCTCTTCTATTTCGTGTAGTGTGGCCCATGTGAATGTTAGATATGCCTGATTTCTGGATTTCTGTCCTATTGTGAAATTTAGAAACTGATAGGCGGAGTGGATTTCTCACGGCATCTGTGGGCCCCACGTAACTTCCAACCACTGGAACTTCGTGTGGGCGGGGGCACAGGCAACGCGCGTCCGAGGAGATCTTCCCGACTCTCGAGACTCCTGACCTTTCGAAAAAAGGTGCCGGATTGGTTGGTGTGAGGTATAGCTGCTGTAGGTACGTGTTGTGCGAAGACGAGCACGAGCAACGGTTGAAAGGAGATCAAAGGTACATGGGCTCCACGGTTATGCATTTATTATATCTACACCGTTCATATATTTTTAGAAATTATTTTAGAGCATTATACAAAAAAAATGAATTATATCCAAATATCAGCTGGACCACACCACAAATAGCAGCGGAGATAATGATTTTCACTGTTAAAAAATTAGTAGGCCCACCATAGCGTTTATTTTCCATCCAATCCGTTCATAAGGTCAAAAATACCTGGATGAAGAGGAAGAAAAATTTCATATTGATCCAAAACTTATGTGACTCCAAAGAGGGTTTCAATGGTAGACGTTCAACCTCCCACAGCTTTTTATAGTGTGTTCCACTTGATAGTTAGATCTGTCTTATTTTTATTCTCAAGCCTTAAGACAATCTCGCCAAATGGATGGACGGTTTTGATATAACACATACCTCGTGATCAGACCCACAGAACTTGCTGACGTCAATATAGCGGTTATATAGCTGGCGTGACGTGAGCTACAGCAGCCAATCCGCTTCAAATAATAAAAAAAAGGCGTGCAAGTGCGAGTACGCGTTGAATAAGATAGATACACAACAGTCCAGAAAAAAAGGAAATGTCCGCAACCAGTGGTTGAAGATTTTTTAAAATCTTAAGATTCTGAGGCATGGTCAATCCACTGTGAGCAGAACAGACCAACGGCCTGGATTTTCAGTACCGTTGGCCCCACTTGTCAGAGACGAAGTATCCTCTTATTATTCATCATGGGATGATTGTGCAGAGGTTTGCTGGATTCAGATTGTATGCGATTGGGGTACTTTTAAACGACCCGGACCGCTTGTGTGATTGGCCTCACTGTGGATGGGACATATATATATATATATATATATATATATATATATATATATATATATATATATATAGCAGACAATTGGATTAAAATCAAGAGAAATTACTCTAGTGTTTCAAAATCATCTGAAACATTAACGAAACCTGGCTTCTAGGATCTTCCAACCTAGGAGAAAATTGGGTCACGGTCCATCCAAGGGTGGCACGAAACAGACCAATGGTCTGGATTAAAACGTTTCATAAATCAAACCCTACTACGTTGTTGAACCGATGGATTTTGTAAAAGTGAGTGTTTTAAACTATGTGTACAGTATTGAGATGTGGTACAGAACAATAACATGTGGTGCCATTGCTGGTTTCACGACACCTTAGCTATTGCCAACGTGTCAGACATGTGCACTATCCGGCCCACTTATCGTGTGGCCAACATGAATCGACCTTGGCCCACAAAAAAAAAAAAACAAAACGTGATCATCACGTGGGCCATCCATACATGTTGGTCCACCGTTCATTTTCTTTTCTTCAAAGTTCGAACTCCTTTTTCTTCCTACAAGTCTAGCCCACATAGGGATTTGTTGTTATCTAATGTCTTAAATCTATGTCCCCATCACAACTCGAAGTGACCCACTGGATGAATGGTCAGGATCGAAACAAAACACGAGAGATATTACAAGAATAACGAGGCAATAAAGAAAAAAGAACTTCAATAATCAAGATGGTTGATACGGGTTCGAATCTCTCTAAAAGAATAGGGTTAAAATGGTAATTTCGAAAAGTGGCATCCGGATATAACAGAAGTCGTTTTCATTTTCCGTTTCTGTCAACCGACAGCCAGCGGATCCAGAGTCTCTACTTTACAATAAATGCTACCGTTAGTCTCCCACGTGTAAGCCGAAGGATACGTGTCTGTCACACGTGAACCGTGTCGAAGCTAGGCCAGCTACACCCAGCTGTCACAGCTCCACACGCTACAACCGTTACAGCTCCAACTGTTTCTCACCTTCTTGCTCCACGTAGGCGACGGTCCTTAATGTTTCCTTTACTAGTTTGCCCTTACACATCAATAAAAGGGTGCTATTTATGCTGGCTGTCCACAAACCACGCATAGCATGTGAGTTTCACGTGCAATGAGGGCAGACATGCCTACAAAGTCAGGTACGCAGGTCAGCTCAGCTGTTCGAGAAGGTGAGCCCCACCGTAAAAGAATCAAAGTTGGTCCACTCATCAAGTGGTCCACACGTGTATGTTTGAGTCAGCCATCGGCAGGTCACGTAAGACCAGTCAGCCTCAGTTAGGCCACACGTGTATCTCTTTTTAAGGGAAGGCTGCATTACATCATTACAATAGTCATCCCGGGGGTTGTGGGTGCCATAGAGGATGTTGACCGAGTGCTTGATCGGTTGCTATAGCAGAGTTTTCAATTCTATCAATGGCCTACTTGATTCTACCGAAATATTCTCTATAAATTATGTTTGCTTGCTGAATAGTTGTAGATGTTATCGATTCAATTGATATCTGCGTTGGATTTTGTCGATTCAATTGACAATTTGCACAACTTTTGCATAAGTACGAATTTTGTTTCTAATTATGCATGGAATGTATAAATATTATCTTAATTACACGATTAAGTTCAAAAGTACAAGGTGATGGCTTAAGAGCCAAGGGTTCTGAGAGAGAAACCTAAGGTTTTCATATCTGTAAGTTGTTCCATCTCTTATAACTTTCTGATAATGGTAGCTTGTTCATCGTTTTGTACCGTAGTTTTTTCTTACAAGGGTTTTTCAACATAAAATTTGTATGTTCTTTGTATTTTCCTGAATTTTCTCTCTATTACATTATTTAATTATGTTTGAGGTTGCTTCTCTGCCCAACAAGTCTTGTTAGGACTTATTGCATTTTCAATGAGTAGTATTAGAACATACGTTAAGTTTCCAGATTGAATCCGTAAACATGACATCGAGATGATTGAATGTCACGAAGTTCGAGACAAAGAAATTCATTGTTAAAAATAATTTTAAATTATGAAGGTTGAAGATAAAAGCCCTCCTAATTTAGTAAGGGCTGCAACACATACTCATTAGGAAAGTGAAATGCCCTAAATTGATGAAAAAAAAAAGAATTTGGATGAACTTGATCAGAGGATGAGAAGTGTATGACAATGATGCATGGTGAGATGGACTCTCTATACAAGAATGAAACGTGAGAGCTGGTGGAGCTGCCCGTTGAGAGGAGAATAATCAGGTGTAAGTGAATTTTTTGCAAGAAATTGATAAGTACAAGGTCAGATTGGTAAAGAAGGGTTATGCTCAGAAGGAGAGTGTCGACTTCGGTGAAATATTTATACCTATAGTTAAGTAAATATCTATCAAATTTGTATTGACGTTGGTTGTCCAATACAATATCGAACTGAAAAATTAGATGTGAAAACTGCATTTCTACACGGGGAACTAGAATAACAAATCCGCGCAAAGCAACCTAAAGAGTTCGAGGTACAGAAAGTATAGAATAAAGTTTGCAGGTTAAAGAAGTCGTTGAACGGCCTGAAATAAACGCCTAGGCAGTGGTACAAGAAGTTTGATTCTTTCATGTTGAACTAGCGGTTTATCAGAAGTAATTCGATCATTGTGTCTACTTCAGATCACTTAACAATGAGAAATTCATTATTCTGGTATTGTGTGTTGATAATATACTTATCGTTAACCATAACATGCCTGAAATCAACATTTAAACACTCAGTTATTTGGGACATTCAAGATGAAAAATCTGGAGACTACAAAAAGGATTCTCGACATCGATATATATAGAGATAGGGAAAGGAGCATGCCACAATTGTCTCAGAAAGAATATCTTGATAAAGTCTTAGTCAAGTTTGGATTTAAAAATGTTAAATTAATTAGCACACCCCACGCTGCTCATTTTTGACTTTCTTTGAAACAATGTCCCGTATCATATGAAGAAAAGCAATATGTCTCATGTGATCTACTCAGCGCGGTTGGTAGTCTTATGTACGTCATGGTCTGTACGATATCAAATATTTTACATGCGGTGGGTTTTATGAGCAGATACATGTCAAACCCCTACAAGTAACATTGGAAATTAGTGAAATGGTTACTTCGTTACATACAAAGTTCGACAGATTACATCTTGGCTTTCGAAAATTTAAATGAGAAACTTAGGTTATGTGGATGCCGATTATGTTATTACTATGGACAATAGAAGGTTAATTTTGGGCTACTCATTTGTGTTAGTGGATGGAGCAATCAGTTGGATGACGAAGCTTCAGTCTATAGTTGCTCTTTCCACAACTTAAGCAGAATATATGGCTATGACAAAAGCATTTAAGTAAGTTGTTTTGTTGAAAGGAATAATGAATGAGTTAGGGCTTCAACGAGAAGTTATTCCTATGTAGTGTGACACCGAGAGCATGATCAGTTTGTTAAAGAACTCGGTGTATCATTTCTGAACTAAATACATTGATATGCATTATCATTTTATCCAGCATATATATGTTAAAGGAAGGTAGTGTTATTCTTGCAAAGATTCACTTAAGAAAGAATCTAACAAATATGCTTACAATGGTGGTTCTTGTAAAGAAGTTTTGGTTTTACTTGACTTCTCTGAGCTTAGTAAAGAAGAAATGAAGACAAAGTGTGCACAAGAAGCAATAATGATGATGCTATTATGAAAAAGTTAGAAATGATGATATCACTTGGAGTAGTGGAGATGGAAGATTGAAGTTACAGTAGATGTTGTTGATTGAGTGCCTTCAATTGGTTGTTAGAATAAAGTTTTCGATTCGATTAAAATATTTTCAAAAATTCATGTTTGCTCGCTGGACGTTTTTTAACGTTGTCGATTCGATTGACGGTTGTGTTGATTTGATCAATGGTTTGTCAAGTCTTGTTGATTCCATCGACGATTTTTGTACAATTTTTGCGTAAGTATGCGTTTTGTTTCTAATTGTATATGGGTGTATAAATACCATGTTAATTTCATAATATGGGTTAAGAGTCATAACACGAGAGTTTGAGAGCCAAATGTCTTGAGTGGGAGAAATCTAAGGTTTTCATTTTTGTAAGTTGTTCGATCTTACTTTCTGATAATAATGAATTGTTCATCATTTTGTGCCGTGATTTTTCCCGTAATGAATTTTTCATGTAAAATTTATGTATTTTCTTGTTTGAATTTTCTTTTTCTATTGTATTGCTTGATTCTGTTTGAGATTGCTTCCATGCCCAACAAACTGTGTTAGGATTTGTTGAATTATGAATGGAGAAAATGATTTTGTAGAGTTGCTTGACAGTTCAGATTTAGCTTATTGCCGTGGCACATTTAAATATTAATAGGGTGGTATTTTAAAAATAGTTAACTATATGGTTTGGATCAAGCTATTTTGCCATGGATTTTAAGATTCAGCGGCTTCAACCACTCGTCTGGTCCTGAGTCGAGTCGTGACTCACTGAGTCAGGGGTGAATCAGCTAGGAACCAAACGAATTACACGTGGGCCACATCTACATGAGAAAAATCGTCGGTGGAAAATACGGCCAGCAGTCTATATTTAATGCACATGGGCGGCCCTCAGGATGAATGAACCGGATATAATTTTGAGCCAGGGATGGTAGTGGACCACAGCTGATTTGACATATTAGCAAGTGTACGTGATTGGAAGTGGCCTCTTTAATCACTGGCCACAGGAGTGGGCCCTATTAGCATTTATCCTTTCCGGTTACAGTGAATTGGGATCATTCTTCTTAGTTTGCATGTAACCACTCATCTTAAAATAAAATAGAAATAAAGCCATACAAACTCAAACATTGAGAAAATTTGGAAGGGTCCAGTGTAAGTGGGATACATGAGTGAAAATCTCACTGATTAGAGATCCCCCACTGTCCACACAAAGGTACGTTAGAAACAACTATCCAGATTCAACACGATGAGGATCCTTACTCAATGGGATTTTTAAACATGTAGGTCATCCACTATGAGGAGTACCAGATGAACGGTCCCGATTGCCACATGGTGGATAATAAGGGGAGAAAGCTTCATGGCTATGCATCTGTGGCCAACTTCCCCGGCAAACCTCGTTTAATCATGATAGAGAGGTAAAGGATTTTAAAAAAGAAAAAAGAAAAGTAGCATGAACGTGAAACTGATTAGATAAGATAGGAAAGGATGCTCACGCAACGCTAAAACACACACACAAAAAGGTGAATAAAATAGCTTTTGATTACAACATCTAACCCCAAATAAGTGGGCACACGTAACCCGTTTTCATTAGATGAAATCACGGAATTTGCATCTCATTTTATTTTAATTTATATGTACTTTTTAAATATATTATTAATGTTAGGTTTGGTTGCAATAAATAATATGAAATTTTATGATATTGGTTACAACCAAACAAACCTAAAATATTACTAATTTATAATTTATGAAATTTTAATCAGTCTAATTTAGTGCTACACATCATGAAATTGTATGATATTTGTTACAACCAAACGCAGCCTTGAATATAATTAATTTCTAATTCATTAGTTCCACTTGCCTTTTTATTTATTTATTTATTTAATTTTTTAATTTCAAGATGACAAAAGACACCTGTAATATATCATATTATTCAGCAGAAAAATGAGCCATGATATCTAGGTAAGGGGAAATGATATTCTAATATGGTAAACCATCAATCAGCGAAAAGTAGCACTTAAGTCATTTCTAAAAATAAAAAATAAAAAATAAAAAAATCTGATTATATTTTCCATTATAAATTATAAAATATTACATGGTATACTGTGATTGGTGGCTTAATCAAGCAATGTTCCCATGGAAAAGAAAAATATTCAGTTGTTGTCTCTATCTATTTGAAGAGAATTGATCACAACCACCCAGGATACCAAGATCCTTCCTGTCATCATGCTACTTTTGTAGGACATCAGTACCATTCAAAGTGGTAGGCCCCTTAATGAAGATCAACTGGCATAAAAACTTGGGCTGCAGGCCAATCATCAGGTGCGGAAAAACGTTGAATCGATGGATGACCGTTGGTCCGATCCAACATATATGTGTGTCCGACCTGATGACTGATTCGAGTACGACTTGGTTGCGACCCTAGAACCGGCAATGTGGGTGGGACCCTGACTCTAGGCCCACTTCCATGTATGCATGGTATATCCACACTTTCCATCTGTTTTGACAGCTTATTTTAGGGTCTGTTTGGGCGATAGGATTCGAAGGGATTAGGTGGGATGGGATTCATCTCGTCCTGTGCCAGTTCCACTCCATGTTCGGGAAGAATGGAAAAGCTTGGAATTACATTAAATGGAATTGCAATTGGTCCCGTGCCAATTTCACTCAATGTTAGCAAGATGTGTAAGTCTCACCATGATGTGTGGGCTATATCCACACCGTCCACCCATTTATCGAGATTATTTTAGAGCATGGGCCAAAAAATAGGTGAATCTAAAGCTCAAGTGGACCCCACCATAGAAAGCAATGGGGATTGAATACTTACCATTGAAAACTTCTTTGGGGCCACATAAGTTTTGGATCTACCTCATTTTTAGGCCCATGCCATAAAATGAGGTTACAAAACAAATGAACGGTTTAGATATAACACACGTGTGTTATTCTCAGTAATTTCAAATGATGGTGGGTATATCCATTTAATGTGCCACCTTATTATCAACAAAGCATGACATTAATCTTATCCCATGGCAACAGGGGATAATCCTTGGCATGGGTAATAATTATGTTTTTTGAATCCCATCCCACCTAATCCCTTCTAATCCCAAGGCATAATTCCAAAATTCAAGCATGTACAAATTCCAGGTGGACTATAAGTGATTGTTGGCTATTAAAAACCTTTCATGGGCCACAAAAGTTTTGGATCAAGCCGATAATTTCTCCCCTTTTATCCAGATCTGTGTGACCTTATTAACAAGTTGGATGGTAAATAAACATTACGGTCAGGCCCTTGGAAGTTTTTAACAGTGAGAGTTCAATGACTGATATTTCATGTTGTGTGGCTCACCTGAAATTTTTATCTACTTCATTTTTGGAACCATGCCGTAAAATAATATGGCAAAACAGATGAAAAGAGTGGATATACAATCCGTACATGGAGGTGGGCCCTACAGTAAGGGCCCACCGACTTCCCTAGGTAGTCTGATTCAGCCCGATTTTCGAGAAAGATTGACGCAGGGGAGGACGTGAGGTCGAGCACCGTCTTCCTCAAGAGGATAATTATTCCGAATCCACGGAACTTCTCTGGACTCCTCACAGAGACTTTCTCGAATCCACGAGAAAAGAGAGCAGAAAATAGAAATAAATTCTAAATAAATTCGAAATAGATTAATGAATGAATAAAAACGAGTTCACAACCCTTTAAATAAGGGTACTAAGCAATGGAAAAGAAATCAAATCAAACTAAAAATAAAACTCCTTAAAATTCGCGACTTACTATAAATAGTAAACTTACTATTTATAGACGGTCGTGATGTCTACTAGTGCGCAAGGTTTTCGGCCAAAAATAGTAAGTGTCCTATTTGGCTTCACCAAACCGTTCCCCTAATTATTCTAAGCTCTTTTCACGTTGGACGCAACTCCTAAAGCCCGACGGATGAAGAGTTATAAACAAACTAAAACTTACTATTTATAGTAAAAACGAAATTGAAACAGGGAAACGACCATCAAATCAGGGGTTTCTCGCAATTCCGAGCGTCGCAACCCGGCATAGCTGGGTTGGTTGGCTAAAGTAGCTCGTTCTACCCCAAAATCATATATTTTTCGTCGGCTAACTCATCCCGGATTGTGAGATACGCCTGATTTAAGGTCTGATGGTCCAGATCACTTCTTTCGCCGACCGGGCCTTTTCTGATCCATCTTTGCCATGTAATTGTCCGCGACCCGCTCTACATCAAAGATGATCATCATGGTAGCGCCTATATTGTTTTTATTATACTGATATCATAAATAACTTGCATGTTGACGGGAAAAATTGGTAGTGGTTGAAAATGCTTTGATTTATGAATGCTAATTCCACACTCGTGTGAAGCCCTACCGACTCAAAGTGCAAAAGCACACTTGTAAACATGGAACACCTGTGCTAGATCTGACTTTCTCATCTGTTTGGAAATGAAGCTCAGATCCTCTGCCTTGTAACCGGACCATTCCGGTTGTCAGGTGGGCCCGAATGTACAAAGTAAATTAATGGTTAAAATATTTTTCTGGTCATCAATTTGTCTTATATGCTATGGGCTATCTGAGGTGTGAAATGATCTGATTTTGATACTAAAAGATCTGAACAGTGTGGCCCACCTAAGTGAAAGCACACATCGCTGCACATATTCTATGTTCTATATAGACGTTAGGGCTTCCACAAGCATGTGAATAGTGGACGTTAGTAATCTTGTTGATATTATAGGGCGGAATCTGTTAACAATCCTACCGGGTGGCACTCTATTCATGATGAATTCAAGTGTCAAAGTTTAATTCAAACTATAATCTATTCATTCAAACAGACTTTTTTATTATCTATTCTATAAATACAAAGGATCTGTGTAATCCATTTTAAAGTGGGTTTTCTTTTAACAGTGTATTTTTAAAGAATGCATATATGGTTGCACTGCGTGGTACCGACCATGAAGAATGTGTTTTATTTACACTGTTTATCCATTTTACAGCCCAAAATTCAAGTACATCATGCGGAACACACCACATGAAACAGTGGAGATAATAATGTGTGTCATTGAAATCTTTTAAAGAGAAAAGTTTTGGAGCAAGCCGATATTTGTATTTTTCCCCTAGTCAAGTCAGTGTGACCTTATGAGCAAGTTGAATAGCAAATAAATATCATTATGGGTGTTAAGAAGGTTTTAATAGTTGATGTCATTATCCCACTACTTCATGAGATATGGTCCACTTGAGCTTTGGATATGTTTTAATTTCAGGCTCATGCTAAAAATTGAGATGGCAAAACGAGTGGACAACGTAAATAAAATATCTACATGACAGTAGGCTCCAAAAAAGTCATCTCACAGAGGTATGTGGAAGGGTTACTAGAGAGAATCAAAAGGACTATAGTTCTTGAATGGATTGGTATATGTTCTTGACATAAAAAGCTACGGTGGAGTTAAATTAGGGCTTCGATATGAGATAAAAAGATAATAACAAGATCATATCCCATCAAGTGCCCTCTTTGAATTTGCATCAAGGAGCATAGCGAGGTCATACACACATGGAAAAAGGCAAAGTAGTCCACGGACCACTGAAGTGAAATTGTAGTTAGCCTGTCGGCCCACATATATAAATTGGTGTATGACCCATTTCAAGAGGTAGTCCCACATTCATGTCCTCTTTTGTTATAAAATTGATTCTAACCATTCGAAAAATGGACCTGAATGTAAACAGTCTCTAAGATTTTAAACACCAGCCACACATACTTTCACATGGGCCATTTGACGGTGGGACCTACGTCATGAATGTTTCGTATCACACATGTCCAACCGTAGAATTGGCACACACAAATTCACTTCAGTAGTCCACAGACTACCATACCATATTATAATTATTATTTTAATTACTATAATGCCACGCTCCTCAATGGTCCCATTGACAGCCCAAGTATAGCTATCAATGCTACTCAGACCATGAAAAAAAAAGAAAGATGAATTGAAAGGGAGGAAAGATTCTAACATGCGCTGGTAGACTGAACTGGAAACAAGAGCCATAGGAACCGGCCCACTGGATTAGATCACCCACGGAAATAGATCACCCATGATTTCCGTGATTCACGCTGAGTTCGTTCAATTGCATGGTGATCTGGGTGGCCACGTGTCATGGGTAACGTCAAGATCAGTGCCTAGTGATTTTGACATTTATTATAGTTAATTGGCTGCCCATATTAATTATATCTATATATGGTAATTAAAAGGTGAGAGAAATCATGATACGTGGCCTGTTTGGCCAGGCGGATTGGAAGGGATTGGATGGTATTGGAAGGGATTGGAAGTTAAATCCCGGGATTGGCCAGGCATGCCAAACAGACTGAGTGATCTGATTCCGGGATATAGGAATCCCAGATCTTAAGACAATCCACTGACAACACCATCATTACCTTTAAATCTCATCCAATCCACCCTAATACGAGTTCAAATTTGCCTAGGACGTGTTTAGTTCAAGAGATTAGAAGGGATTGGAAGGTTTAATCCCAGGATTGGCCGGTGACGCAGGGGAGGACGTGAGGTCGAGCACCGTCTTCCTCAAGAGGATAACTATTCCGAAACAACGGAACTTCTCTGGACTCCTCACAAAGACTTCTCGAAATTCATGAGAAAAGAGAGCAGAAAATAGAAATAAATTCTAAATAAATTCGAAATAGATTAATGAATGAATAAAAACGAGTTCACAACCCTTTAAATAAGGGTACTAAGCAATGAGAAAGAAATCAGAATCAAACTACAACTAGGACTCTTAGAATTATGACTTACTATAAATAGTAAACTTACTATTTATGAGGCGCGCGATGTCTACTAGTCGTGAGGTTTTCACCAAAAATAGTAAGTGTCCTATTTGGCTTCACCAACCCGTTCTCCTAATTATTTTAAGCTCTTTTCACGTTGGGCGCAACTCCTAAAGACCGACGGATGAAGAGTTATAAGCAAACTAAAACTTACTATTTATAGTAAAACGAAATTGAAACAGGGAAACGACCGTCAAATCGCTTAATTCCGAGGTCATGCATAAGGCTGGGTTGGTTGGCTAAAGGTTCTACCCCAAAATCATATATTTTTCGTCGGCTAACTCATCCCGGATTGCGAGATACGCCTAATTTAAGGTCTGATGGTCCAGATCACTTCTGTCGCCGACCGGGCCTTTTCTAATCCATCTTTGCCATGTAATTGTCCGCGACCCGCTCTACATCAGCCGGGCGTGCCAAACAGACTCGATATAGCAATCCTGGGATATATCAATCCCATGGATCTTAAAAGACAATCCACTGACAACACCTTCATTACCTTGAAATCCATGCCATCCACCCTGATACCATTCAATCCCTTCCAATCCACCCGGCCAAACGGGCCCTAAACGCCAGCATTGAATTCTGCCACGTGGAATTGCAGTTATCCATCCAGATAATTTGTCTGTTGTGTCCCACCATGGTTGGACTAGGCTTTAAAAATAACCATCTAGATAAGATGATATTAGCCCTTTGATTTGTGGCCAACTAATAAATAATTACAAAGAGTCAACTGAAAAAGCTCACATTTCTGTTGTCAGGCTTTTCTTGCCCCGAAAGTTTTTAAAGCATGCTATGTCCATGGTGTTTGGATAATTAAACCATTGACCTACTTGTAATAAATAAAAACTATAGGTATGTAATATGTTGTGCAAGTATCATATTATTTCTCCCCAAGGGAGGTCACAATAAATGATCTTTTGGTCATGGTTGTGCCAGTATTTTATTGTTTGGACGCAATGAAGTGGAAAGCATTGTACTTTAGATGGTTATATATATATATATATATATACACACGGAAATGCTGACCTGCGAATCAGTTTGTATGTACTACACAACTTTTTGAAATGATCTTTAAAATCGGTCATGGTTGTGCCCAGTTTTATTTTCTATTGTTTGGACGCAATGAAGTGGAAAGCATTGTACTTTAGATGGTTATATATATATATATATAAAAGAGAGGAAAGTGAGAAAGAATCCTAATCTTAATTAATCCATATTTTAATTAATAGTTATTTTGATCCAGTGATACTAACCATTGATTAAGGGTCAGTAAAATGGATGGTCTGATTCATTTTTGACAAAAGAAAAAGTCTGAAACATGGGTGTAGACCATTTATCATTTGGGTTCCATCTCTGTTTTTTTTCATGATTCCATCTATTCAATCAATAATTACCAATAAAACAGACAGGCAGAAAAAGTCTAATCATGTATGTAGACCGTTCACAAGGTGGGCCCACCTTTGACTCTGCATGCCTTCAGAGAATCAATTTAATGTGGCCAATTAATGGGCAACAAAATGGATGAAATAAATCATTTTTGTAATATTAAAAAAAATAATAAAAGCATAAACACGGATATGGACTGTCCATGTTGTGGCCGCACATGT
Organism: Magnolia changhungtana; assembly: GCA_030180095.1. Classification (NCBI taxonomy): domain Eukaryota; kingdom Viridiplantae; phylum Streptophyta; class Magnoliopsida; order Magnoliales; family Magnoliaceae; genus Magnolia; species Magnolia changhungtana. The sequence continues at coordinate 3,079,549 of JASAUF010000330.1, read as the reverse complement.
AGTGTGCATTCCTCTCAAGAAATCACTTCAATTTGATGATTCTAACCATCTGATTAGTGGGGGTAGATCATTTATGATAAAATATTTTATGATCATGTATCTAACCCTCAATCTTGTGGGCCCCACCTCTGCTTTCCTGTTTCTCTTATGAATGCTCTACTCTGATGATCTTTGGCCATCTGAGCAATGTCCCAAAAAAAGAATTGTTTAAAATTTTTAAAATATTTACGATTTTTTTTTTTATTTGTGAACTTGGATCTAGATCGTTCATATCATGGCCCTAGTCCTATATCACTGTCAATCTCAAGAATCACTTTGATTTAACAATCTTAGCCCTTGATCAATGCTAATTTTGATAATTTATAATATTTAACAATCTCAATCCACCTTTGATTCTTCATTCCTCTCAAGAACCACCTTGATATGATGATCTTAATATCAAGAAAAAAGAAAAAAAGATGGTCTAGTTTATTTATGAAAAGTAAATGATCATCCCTTTGGATCATTTATCATGTTTGACATGTGTGCACCACTTTGACTCCTGTTTCCTCTCAATAATCACTTTGATCAGGCAATCCTAACCATCCAATTGGTGGCCAAAAAATAGATGCTCTGGATCTTTATGACAAAAACTTCTGTTTACGGACTGTAACTTCCATCTTGTGGGCCAACCTATAATTATGGGTCAAAGATGGGTCCGGCCCACATGAAGTTGAACTATCCATCATGTGGGCCCTACAATCGTTGGACTAAGAAACTGAGTGAATGTAACTAGCTAGGTTGCTTTGAAATGAGAGCTGAAAAAATTCGTAGCTATGATTGAGGACTACTTTCTCGTCATGAGCACATGAAAATATGTTCATTTTAGTCATTACCTCGATCTTAGGTTAACCCGATCGTTTCTCAATTCAATTGAATTGAGCACTCGTGCTAGGGAAAGTGGCTTAACTTAGGCTGTTTTATGGGAGCTGAGGACTTGACCCATTTAATAATTGGGTCCAAGTCAACATAGATTGGTTAATTTATATATTTAATGTGCTGACCTCATAGAAGAGGATCCGAACCCAATCCATTTACTTTCATGGCTCTAGTCAGGTCCATATATCGTTATATGTAAAATACGCTAAAATTAATATGTGGAATTTTATGGGTTAGCTCTCAGCCCGGTTCAGAATAGGCTCGGGCTCTAGGTCTTTGATCTGGGTCCATTTTAAGTTGGTCCAAATTGCACCCATTTAAGAATTTGGTCCAAACCAATCAGGTCAGGTTGATCTTGAGAAATCATAGACCCGACCCATTTCATAACCAGGTTGAACTTTTGATCCCGGAACATGTACAGTAAATAGCGGGTCAAGCTACGGCGGGAGATCAATTCTCAAAAATAGATTGGTCTAGTTACGATCGGCATCATATCGTCAGCTAATTAGAAAAAAATAAGTTTATTTGTGCCAGATTTTCGCCTTCATTTTCCCTCAAAAGATCTTGTAACTTTCCAATACACGTGGATGTGGCCCACCTAATGAGTGATCCAGATCTCACAAGTTTGTAACATGTGGTATGGCGATTGGACAGGATACAAAGAACATAAATATATGAACAAATTAATCAAATGAGGAAAGAGGCAATGATCGATCAACTGTCAAGGGACATGGATGAGAGTTGGGACCCACATGTTTTCAGAGACTAGACAGAAACTGAGTGCCTATGCATTGAGGCTGAGACTCCAAACGTTTAGTGTCCCACCTCAACTACCACATATAGCTAATGCTTTAATTTGTCTCTAGCTAATTTATATATTTCCCACCTCAAGTGGGCCACAGGATAGGTTTGACCGTCAGCATAGTGTCCCACCTTAGGTCCGAAGCTCAAGATCTAAGTATTCATTCCAACGAGACGGGAAGCTCAGATCTTAAGTGTTCCTCACATGTGCTTGATCAGATCTTTTCATCAGGTGGGCTATGGTGTTTAAATCTTCTAGCCTAAGAATCCAGCCATTTCATACCTCAGGTGTGACGCAAGACATGAAATGAGTAAATGGCTAGGAAGTTGGATTTAAGAATTGGCTTACTTTATACATTGTGGTTTATTATTATTATTATTATTTGGTTTTTTTTTCTGTTGTTCTTTTCTTATAACATACTGTTAGACTCCTATGTTTATTGTGCACCATTTAAGAAATGGTGGTGACTCTTGAGCAGTATACATAGCAGGGTTGTATGGCAATCCACACCATTCGGAACCAACTATAATGATAAAGGTAACCATCTGTTTTTTCACTTAGAAGTCCGAACCACTCTTACCATCGGCCCAATCACCGTCAGATGACCTACGCTCTCAAATGGTTCTCTACTCCCATAAGTGTGAGTTGTAACGTAGGCCCTTGTCAAATGATCTAACGACTGAGTGGGCCAAGATTGCACATATGTGCCACCAGTAGAAGAGTTCTTGTTATAGGTACAAATCAACTAGCTAGTAAAGTAACTCCTACCATACACCAAACCAAATGCTTGGGGCCCGCAAAATCAAGTGTCATGCCCTAAAATTCGGGTATCCAAATAGGGTATCCAGGACCCGAATTCCAGACCCATGACTTAAAATAAAAAAAAAAAAAATAAATAAATACAGTATGACAATTTCATATGCATTTCATTTTCTCCCACCATAACCCAAACTTTTAAATTCCAAACACAGACTAAGATAACTAATTACAAAATCTGTTATTATATCGATGCATGATTATTTAAGTTAACTTAAAATAAGAAAATTAAGTCAAACATTACTACACTCAGAGTTCTGAAATAAAATAAAATTCATCCTATATAGAACGACATGTCACGTGTATCAAATCACATGCCATGCTCCACTACTAATAGAAGTATCATGCATCTTCAAAATATTCATAACTTGAAACGGTTAAAACATAATGAGTTGACAACTCAATAGGATCACATCAATCCCGAGTTGAAAATCTCACAAATACTACCAAATTTAATCTCGACATATTAATCAAAATAAGATGAACACAGGATGTAAAAATCATAGTTAATAATTTGACATTTATGAATATGAAATAAATGAATTGCTCAACATAGCTTTCTAAAAATGCTAAGATTTGGAGTGGCAAAATACTCATGTGCGTTGATCCTTTTTTAGGATGACCCACGGCAGAGCACCGGTGTTGATCCTTTTAAGGTATGACCCTTAGTAGAGCACCGGTATAACCTTTTAGGGACAAAAACCCAGGACAGTGCACCCATGTGTACTGATCCTTTTAGGGAATCACCCAGGGCAGAGCACCCGTGCCGATCCTTTTGGGAATGACCCTGGGAAGAGCACCCATGTCGTGCTGATCATTTCGGGAATGACCCTGGGCAGAGCACCAGTAAGAATTATTGTATAAAAAAAATAATTGTTCACATATGATGCATCTAACTTACAAGGAAACATTTAATTAAACAATATCAAAGCACTCATAACAAATAATATGGTAATCCTCTCAGGGCAGAGCACCCGTAAGGATCATTGCATAAAAAAATAATTGTTCACATAATAAATATTCATCATCACCCGTAAATAATATCAAATGCAAATAATAATAATAATAATAATAATAATAATAATAATAATAATTGCATTGGTTCAAATAAAAAATATATTTCAATATCTAGATTATATAAGATAACAGATATGAATTTTTCAATGGGGGAAAGATCACCTACCTGATATGGAAAAATAGTGTGATGGAAGGAAAATAATCTAAAGTGCTGATTTCTACGTGTACTAGCTTGGATTGCTCTGAACTCGATGTTGAACCCTCACGGATACTCTCCCTTTTCCTAAGCTCTCTTTTTCTTCTCACGGATTTTCTCTATAATTTTCCTCTCGATAACATGAGAAATAGAGTATAAAAAAATGATGTCAGGTGAGTTGGTGGGTTTTGAATTTAATGGACGGTTTAGATTGAGGAGTAGGTCCCACCATGATGATGGCAATCATGGGTGAATGGGTTCCCATCTGCAAACTGTACCATGGAGGAGTGGGAGAGAGAGAGAGAGAGAGAGAGAGAGAGAGAGAGAGAGAGAGAGTTGTGGAGGACAGGCAGGTTTGTGGGTGACGTGCGTTAGCACGTCACTTGCTTTCGCTTTGTGTTTTTTTTTTTTTTTTGAAAAGTGGGTCCCACAGCTATGATGTGATAAATCCACACCGTTCATCAGTTTTGCCCGACAATAGCATGATCCCAAAAATGAGGGTCATCCAAAGCTCGTGTGGGCCACATCATCCCAAAAATGAGGGTAATCCAAAGCTCATGTGGGCCACATCATCCCAAAAATGAGGATCATCCAAAGCTCATGTGGGCCACATCATCCCAAAAATGAGGGTCATCCAAAACTCATGTGGGCCACATCATATAAAACAATGTGTTAACAGTGGAATCCACTGTTTAAAAAGAAACAGGGTATTACATCAGGTGAGCCGCATTGCGTGAATCTACATTGTTCCCTTTAGTGGGGCCCAAATGAGTTTCACATCAAGCTAGTTTTTGAGTTTTACAGTGAACATTAGTGTGACCGATGGCCAAAATGAATGTTACGAAGGGCGAAGGGCCGTTTGGATAGTAAATTGCTTAAGATAAGTTACTTATGCCACAAGTAGCTTATCTTATTTGGTAAATAACACACTTATTAGCTTTTCCTCTTTTTCTTTCTCCCGATGCCTGTCTTCAGCAACCTACCGTAAAAATAAAAAATAAAAAAAATTAATTAATTAAATTTTTTTACTGAAGTGATTAAGTACTTTCAAGTAAAAAAGTTACTTATAACTAATCATAGACCAAACTTATCTAAAATAAGTCACTTATCTACTGTTGTAAGTAGAAAAAGCAAATTATTTGATGGTATCCAAACAGGCCCTAAACATCACATTTTTGTGAAGTGGGAAGGGTGTTTGGAAAGTACATCCAAACGCGCAACCACCACCACTGCCATTTGGTTAAAGTGGCATTTAGGCCTCACACCCTTTCAGAGGGTGCATCGAAACAGATCCTATGTAGGGGTAAAGATATTACTACAAACGCCATTTTGTTAAGGCTTCTTTCCGTCCAAAAAGCAATGGCCTGGTTTTTTTTTTTTTTTTTCAACTAATGACGGAAAAAAGCATACGGATCATTTGGAAATAGTCAAAAGACATGAGTGCATTTGAGGTATAGCAAAAAGAGAGGGTGTTATATGTCAAAAGCTCTCCTCAAATGTTTGTGTCTCACCCATTTTGGCAGATCCAATTCTACTGTTGCGTTACCAATTCAAAACCGGTTGTTCCACCCACACATGGTCTATTGGCATGCGCCATTTTCAGTTGAGGAAAACCTTGATACTCTGGCGAAGTGTGATGGTTGATATGCAGGTTCTAATAAATTGTATGCTTAGTCCAACATAATGCCGTTTTAGTTGACCAAGCATAGATAAATGTCCGAGGATAAAATTGGAAGGAGGTCCAAATGTTCCCCACTTACGTGATTGTCTTTATCAGTGGCAGGCAGCCGCTACCATAGACTCAGTGGCCCACATATGAGTCCCACCATCAGTTTGCATACGTCATACGTGGCAACGATTTAAGTGGATCAACTAACCTTATCGGTTGCAAAATATTGATTTTAAAAAATATATTTTTTAAATAAAATTATTATATAATATATAAAAAGTTTGAAAAAGTGCTTTTTGTGAATTTTTAGGAATAGTCCCACATTATAAAGAGAGGAGAAAAACTTTACGTATATATAAGAATGGTAGAGTAAATTTATGTTTACCAACCTAATCCAAGGAGAATCGGGCTCTAGAACATCCCGCGCTCAGGGTCGGTCTCGATCACGGGCATGGTGTGAGGGCATGGGCATATGAGGCAATGTGGATGTAGATGTGCTAATGGCGCACTTTGCAAATCACTGGCTGGAAGAAATACTAGGACTGAGAGAGGTCCCTCAGTATATATAGAGGCTAGAAAATAAAGTTGTTGCAGAGATGTATAATCGCTATGCTCTTGATTGCAGAGCCATGCTGAAACTGCTGCATGTGGTTAGCCCAACAACTAGAAACGACTAGTCAGCTTTCACAACAGCCAGCATGCAACAGCTGTTATGGCTCATACACAATAGTCAGAAACTGCCAATAACGGCTAGTTTCTCAACAGCTAGAAAATAGTTAAATGAGATTTATGTCTCTGGACCATAACCCTCTATCCACCAATGCCTATATAAGAGAGCCTGGATGGGTTTCCAAATCATCTCAACACACTCCAGCAAGACCCATACGAACCAGAACCACTCCTCTCCTACGGACCAAAAAAAATAAAAATAAATAAAATTCAGCAATACAGTAAGGTTTATTAGAACCATTGCCTAAAAATCAGACCAGTGGTGTAGTGTAAGAACGGTTCAACTGAACCAATAGCTGAAGAACAAACCAGTGCAGTGGTCTAATTCACAAAAATCTTCTTCTCTCTTTTCTAAGATTTTCCTTTTTCTTTATTTATGTCAGATTATATAACAGAGTTCCATCGGTGGGCCTTTGTGTTTGCTGAATGCAGACCCACACTAGGCTCATCGTATCCTAGAAGCATTTTGTATGTAACCTTTCAGCATACTCAATTTACTTGAGTAGGGGCAAATAACTCTTTAAGGACAACATCCCAGACATGCTTCAGCCTATCCTTATTTCAGATCAACTTGAATTTTTCGGTTTTCACATTTTATAGAAAATATAATTCTGTAAATTTTCCAACATTATTTGGCTGAGTTAGGGCCTGCTGGAGCCCTACTTGATAATACATGGCCACCCATGCTTTACGCGTTCAAGTTACGTGGGGCCCACCAATAATGTGTATGTGGAATCCGAACTGTGCATCTAGTGAGACTCCTCGTGTGCACCGAGCATGCTGAGAATCATCCCTATAAAAGACTCAGGTGGGACACACCACTGAGAGAAATGTGCAATCACATCTACAGTCTAGGTATTCACTTGTTGCCACTTACATAAAATTTGAGATTAACTTGAGTTTCAGTTCGTCCCTTAATCCTGGTGGGGCGCACCTGATGACTAGGTTGGGTGACATATGCATTGTTGGCGTGAGTTGTTATGAGAGAGATTATGGGAATCCCTTCATATAAGGCATTTTATTATAGCAAAATGATAAATTTGCAAAATGCATTTTTTTGTTATATATATGTATTCATTCTTTGTAAAGATATACCGAAGAAATATAGAAAATATTTTTACCATGAATTTTGTCATGGTATCAAAGCAAGTTTTGATCTTGTGCCCTACCTCCCTTCCCTAGCCGACCTCTCTTTTTCTTTTTCTTCGCCTCATCTATTCCCATGGCAGCTATAGGCAATATCGATCATTCCATTAAATCCCAAAACCAACACCAATCCACATCCATTATCACCGAATTGACCAACCGAATGATAGAAATCTTGACTAAGACTTCGACTCCGACCCAGACCACCGAAACTTCCGCTCCTCTAATCGGCATCAAGTTGGACGGCACCAACTATGCTCTTTGGTCCCAAGTAGTTGAGATGTACATCTCTGGCAAAGATAAATTGGGATACATCAACAGCAATTTCCACCAACCTCCACAAACCGATCCATCCTTTCGAAAGTGGCGCACGAACAATGTCATTGTCAAGGGATGGCTGATCAATTCCATGGACCCATCATTGATAAGCAACTTCATTCGATTCCCGACCGCGAAACAGGTGTGGGATTCTATTGCTACTACTTACTTTGATGGAAGTGATACTTCTCAAGTATATAACCTTCGGCGGCGTGTGACACGCCTGAAACAAGCCGGTGATTCTCTTGAAAAATATTTTACTGGCCTCCAGGGATTATGGCGTGAAATTGATTTTCGTCATCCAAACCCCATGGAATGCATTGTTGATATTAAGCACTACAACGACATGCTTCACGAAGACCGAGTATATGTCTTCTTGGATGGCCTCGATGATCGGCTTGATAAGGTTCGAGGTGATGTATTACAAATGCGTCTATTTCCCACAATTGAACAAATGTATGCTCATGTTCGTCGGGAAGCTATCTAGCAAACTGTCATGGCAATTGGTGATCATATTGCGCAGCACGCCAACAACGCAGTGAGCCTAGATCCAATCTCAGGCCTCACCCACAAACGATAAACAAGAAGAAATATAAACTAGAAATATATCAAAGAAATCCAAACAAACCACGAGACAAGATATACGTGGAAAAACTTCAAACTAGGGTAAAAAAACCACGGATGCAAACTTTCACTATGAAGAACAAAGATTACAAGGCAATATACTAACCTCTCCCTTGGAGATACAGAGAAAACCCTTTTCCCACACCTTAGAATAGCTCCCCAATATTCACCTTAACCCTAGAATAGCCTTAGGGACCCCAATTTATAGTTTTGGCAACTTTCCTTTCGTATCCCAGTTGCGAAAGGACTTGCGACATGAAATCCGCGAAACTCCTTTCCACATCCCAGTTGCAAAAGGACTTGCGACACGAAATCCGAAAACTCCTTTCCACATCCCAGTTGCGAAAGGACTTGCGACACGAAATCCGTGAAACTCCTTTCCACATCCCAGTTGCGAAAGGACTTGCGACACGAAATCCGCAAAAATCCTTTCTGTATCCCAGTTGTGAAAGGACTTGCGACACGAAATCCGTGCAACCTTGACTGGTAGTGGGCGGCCCCAAATGTGGCTCCACTTCTCAATAGATCACACTGAAACTCTTGGAGCAGTTCTGGCTTCAAAAAGTTTCAGACCAAGGCAGTCTACTCTGCCCTCTACCAAGTCTCTATCTCTGGACAATGAAAAAACAGATATGCCCTCCAAGCCGTGAGCCTCATCTGATGGCTCAAAGTGTTCCCATTGTGGTAATATGAAACATACTTGACACTTGTTTCAAATTACATGGATATCCTGATTGGTGGAATGAACTTCAAGCTCACGAACGCCGTGATGGAGAACCAAGAAAGGTTGCGGTGGCTACAACAGAACCGAGTCTCTCTCTTGAGACCTCTCAGGGAGATTTACCCATCACCAATCCAGGTAAATATGGTACTGCCCTCTGTAGTTCTTCTCACAATATTGATGACAGTGCTTGGCTACTTGACTCTGGAGCAACCGACCACATGACCTTCGACACCACTGATTTCACACAACCTTCCTCTCCATGACACACCAGCATTGCAAATGCCAATGTGGATCTCTCTCCAGTCACAGGGGCTGGCACTGTGAAGCTATCACCCACTTTATCACTATCTCATACCTTGCTTGTCCCCTCTCTTTCCCATAAGTTGCTATCTGTTAGTCAAGTCACCACAGCCCTAAACTGTGTTGTACTCATATATTGTACCTTTTGTCTGATTCAGGATATTCTTACCAAGGAGATCATTGGGCGTGGTACTGAGAGAGGGGGGCTATATTATGTGGAAGATTTCAGTATGGGCCATGCACATCACATGCATCCTCCGACTAACAAAAAAGAGCGACAGCTTTGGCTTTGGCATCGTCGGTTAGGACATCGGTCTTTTGGTTATATGAAACATTTATTTCCTACTTTATTTTCCACTATGTCAAATTTGGATTTCAAATATGACGCTTGCATTCTCGCTAAGAGTCATCGAATTACATATCCTTTAAGTATGAATAAAAGTGATGTTCCCTTTGCTTTAATTCACTCTGATGTTTAGAATCCTTCTCCGGTTTCAACTATGTTTGGGTTCCGCTGGTTTGTGATATTTGTTGATGATTGTACTCGCATGACTTGGCTTTATTTGCTGAAACATAAAGATGAAGTATTGAGTGTCTTCTAGTCTTTTCACACAATGGTTCAAACCCAATTCTCAGCGAAGATTCAGATTCTTCGCTCTGATAATGGTGGCGAATATGTCAACCACTAGTTCCGTGCCTATTTCCACCTTCATGGTCTTATTCATGAGACCTCCTGCCCACAAACTCCTCAGCAAAATGGGGTGGCTGAGAGAAAAAACCGACATATCCTTGAAACGGCCCAGGCTCTGTTACTTGGAGCTCATGTACCTCATAGGCATTGGGCCGATGTTGTTGCCACAGCCATGCATCTCCTCAATCGGATGCCCTCCAAGGTCTTGCATTTTAAGACTTCTCTTCAGACTCTTTCAACTTATGTTTCCTTACCTACCATGCTACTGATTCCTCCCCGGATTTTTGGATGTGTCGCATTTGTCCACCTTCATAAGAATCAGCGCACGAAGCTTGATCCTTGTGCCATCAGATGTCTCTTCTTGGGGTATGTCGTACATCAAAAAGGGTACTTGTGTTATGATCCAGTCACCAACCGCATGTATGTGACTATGGCTGTCACGTTTCTCGAAAATGACTCATACTTCTCTTCTTCCTTACCTAATTCTTCTCTTCTGGGGGAGATCAGTAATAAAGAGCTGAATTGGTTAAGATTTGATTGGCCTGGATTTTCTGACACTGAAATCCCAGTAAATGAGGAACTAAGATTTTTGACACCGAAATCCCAATAAATGAGGAACCAAATACTGAGCTAGGTGTGTCTTCAGAAGTTGATACAGTTTCCAAAGAAGTATCTCCATCACCTGAAGCTGACATAGAACCTGAAATCCCAGTAAATAAGGAACCAAATACTAAGCTAGGTGTGTCTTCAGAAGCTGATACAGTTTCCAAAGGAGTATCTACACCACCTGAAGCTGACATAGAACTCTCTCATCTCTCAATACCTGAAGACCCATCTCCTGAGAATATCTCTGAGGTAACCTCTCCTACTATACCTCTAAATTCTGATGATATGGATATCCCTGTTGGCTATACTCTCCCTTTGCATAGCCGTGGCAAACCACCAAACAGATATTCTCCGGATATTGGAGAACGAAGTTCAAAATATCCAATTGCCAACTATGTGTCCACAACAAGGCTTTCCAAACCACTTCAGACATTCGTACATGAATTTTCCTCATGTCGTGTTCCCACCGACATTCATGAAGCTCTAACAGATTCTAAGTGGACTCATGCTGTGAAAGAAGAAATGGGGGCACTACTGAAAAATGAAACATGAACTCTTGTTTCCTTACCCAAAGGAAAAACGACGGTGGGGTGTAAATGGGTGTTTTCCATCAAACACAAAGCAAATGGCTCAATTGGCAGATACAAAGCAAGGCTAGTAGCAAAGGGCTACACGCAGACATACGGTGTAGATTATCAAGAAACTTTCTCACCAGTGGTAAAGCTGAACACGGTTAGGGTGCTGCTATCCCTTGCAATAAATCTGGAATGGCCATTGTACCAGTTTGATGTAAAGAGTGCTTTTCTCCATGGTGAACTTGAAGAGGAAGTCTATATGGATGTTCCACCAGGCTACACAGTAACTTCTGAGATTAAAGTGGTGTGTAAATTACAGCGAGCACTGTATGGATTAAAACAGTCACCTAGAGCATGGTTTGGGCGATTCAACTTGGTAATGAAGAAATATGACTTTCAACAAAGCAACTCAGACCATACACTATTCTTAAAGCACCAACGGGGCAAGGTAACAGCCTTAATAATCTATGTAGATGACATGATTATTATAGGAAATGATCCAGATGAAATCTCAAGACTCCAAGAGCATTTGGCAACTGAATTCGAAATGAAGAATCTGGGAGGACTTAAATACTTCCTAGGTATTGAAGTTGCTAGATCGAAGCAAGGTATATTTCTTTCTCAACGAAAATATGTTCTAGATTTACTATCAGAGGTAGGACTACTGGAGTGTAAGCCTGCAGACACACCTATTGTCCAAAACCACAAACTTGGAGTATATTCAGACCAAGTGCCGACAAACAAAGAGAGATACCAGAGATTGGTTGGGAAGCTTATTTATCTCTCACATACTCGCCCAGATATCGCTTATGCTGTGAGCGTAGTTAGTCAATTCATGCATTGTCCGAGTGAGGATCACATGGATGCAGTGATCAGAATTCTACGTTACCTAAAGTCCTCTCCAGGAAAAGGGCTTATGTTCTCAAAAAATTATCATCTCAAAGTTGAGGGATATACAGATACAGATTGGACAGGGAATATATTGGACAGAAAGTCTACCTCCGAATACTTCATGTTTGTTGGCGGAAACCTCGTTACATGGAAAAATAAGAAGCAAAACGTGGTGGCTTTATCAAGTGCTGAAGCTGAGTTCCGTGGGATGGCTAAGGGTCTTTGTGAGCTTCTCTGGCTCAAAAGACTGTTAACAGAAATCGGCTTTGCCCCGAAATGTGAGATGGACCTATTCTGTGATAACAAGGCCGCCATTGATATTTCACACAATCCAGTTCAGCATGACCGAACCAAACATGTAGAGGTGGATCAACATTTCATTAAACAAAATCTTGAGACGAAGATAATTCGATTTCCTTTTATTAAGTCCGAAGACCAGTTGGCAGATATCCTTACAAAGGCTATATGCAGCAGGATTTTTTACAACTCACTTGACAAGTTGGGCATCAGAGACCTGTATACACCAACTTGAGGGGGAGTGTTGGCGTGAGTTGTTATGAGAGAGATTATGGGAATCCCTATATATAAGGGATTTTATTCTAGCAAAATGAAAATTTGAAATTTGTATAGCCAAGAATAGATAGGATTTTCTTGTTATATATACGTATTCATTCTTTGTAAAGATATACCGAAGAAATATAGAAAATATTTTTACCATGAATTTTGTCATGCATTACGTAGTGTACTCAAACTCCATCTAATGGTGATTTAATGCCTACCATTAAAACTTTCCTAGGACCTATCGTAATGTTTATTTGTCATCCAACATGTTGATTAGGTCACAAATGATGCAGGGGAGGACGTGAGGTCGAGCACCATCTTCCTCAAGAGAATAACTATTCCGAATCCACGGAACTTCTCTGGACTCCTTACAGAGACTTCTCGAATCCACGAGGAAATAAAGCAGAAAATAAGAATAAATTCTAATAAATTCGAAATTGATTAATGAATGAATAAAAATGAGTTCACAAACCTTTAAATAGGGGTACCAAGCAATGGGAAAGAAATCAGAATCAAACTATAACTAAAACTCCTAGAAATCGTGACTTACTATAAATAGTAAACTTACTATTTATAGACGGTTGTGATGTCTACTAGTGCGCAAGGTTTTCGGCCAAAAATAGTAAGTGTCCTATCTGGCTTCACCAAATCGTTCTCCTAATTATTCTAAGCTCTTTTCGCGTTGGGCGCATCTCCTAAAGCCTGACGGATGAAGAGTTATAACCAAACTAAAACTTACTATTTATAGTAAAAACGAAATTAAAATAGGGAAATGACCATCGATCCAGAGGTTTTTCGCAATTCCGGGCGTCGCAACCCTGCGTAGCTGGGTTGGTTGGCTAAAGTAGCTCGTTCTATCCCAAAATCATATATTTTACGTCAGATAACTCATTCCGGATTGCGAGTTACACCCGAACTAAGGTCGCAACCCTGCATAGCTGGGTTGTTTGGCTAAAGTAGCTCGTTCTACCCCAAAATAATATATTTTACGTCAGATAACTCATTCCGGATTGCGAGTTACACCCGAACTAAGGTCCGACGGTCCGAATCACTTCTGTCGTCGACTGGGCCTTTTCTGATCCACGACCCGCTCTACATCAACAAATATCAGCTTGCTCTAAAACTTCAGGAGTGGATGAAACACATACATTATGAGTACCGGTTGGAAGCACTGGGACATCTATCCACCGGTTGAAAGTACAGGGACATCTTAGAGCCCTTAGACGGACAGGCTTAGCCCTTAGACATGGTAAAGCCATCAGTCCAATGGTCAAGAATGGATCATCGGGACATGGCCACATCACACTCACGCGCATGTCTTAGTGGGATTTTACCACCTATAGATACTCGAACCCTTGACTAGTGTTGAAACTCCCGATAGTCTATCACCCGAGCAAGAGTAAAGACCCATTAAATAAATGGATTTGACAATAGAAACATGATCCAGATGCAAAAGTCCTTTTACACCCATAGGTTTGATGGGGACTGCTTATAAGTTTCTTTGATTCATTCCTTTTATATAACGCAAAACCTGATGATTAGACTAGGCCATTTATCATTCGCCCAGCTCATCAAGCATAACGGACCTAGATTTTAATCCTAGGTCCAGCCCTTTGCCAAGTTAAGCTGTCCAAGTCTATGCTGAACATGGCTATTGCTCCGTGTATTATGGCCACCTAATATTAATATCAGATCATAAGGCCCTTTTCATGCACGGTGGCAATGAGTCAAGGTGGGTCAGTCTTCAGCGAAAAATCATTACCCGTAGTGGACCTGCGACCCATCAACATGTGTCCCCGCCCCACTTTTAAGTGGTAGACCCGACTCAACAGGACAACACTAGGCTTAAGAATGGAACGTACATGTATCTATATTTATTGTCCATATATATTTGTTTTGGGTTTGGGCCGTTGGGAACATTCGACCCAGCCCTCTGACAAGCTACTTGGGTGGTTTAGGTTGGTTAGATTCAACTTGAGCCTGACCATTTACTTCAAAGGACCACATTTGCTAACCGGAACCCAACCAACTTGCTTAAGTAGGCCACATTTTCTACCTAGCGCCCAACCCACTATCCAAGTAGCTCGGTGCAACCAGTCTCATAATCTGGGTTGGGCTGGTTGACCCGGGAGCAGATCCAACCCATTACTGCCTGTTTGTGAATGCTTTTGTCTGATGGGGATTGGTGAAGAGCTAACCGCTCACCTTGGTGGCAAGATGACGTGGCAAGACTTGAGTGGTGGGGTGTAGAGTCAGATATGGGCCTGGGCCTTTTATGTTTTTAGACAGAACCCATCAATCAAATCTTGCAACATCATCTCACCATCCAATCCGTGGGTCGGGACTCACCTGATTAGTGTCTTCTATACAACACACGTGTTACCCGTTGGCATGGGTGCTGCGAATGAACTCTTCAATCTCTCGCTTACGCCAATCAATTCGTATTTCTCATTCCCCAAAAGAATTAGCACTGCATCGGACGGGAAACTATGTTAAAATGTCCTCGCCCCAAAATCAGGCCCGTCCGATCATTTGGTGGCGATGTTAAAATTCAGCGACGTTACAATGTCCCCACAGAATCCAACTCATCGATGGACCACCGCAGGTGGCGGTGTTGGCAACACCACCGAATCCGCGTGCTGCGTTACCAAGCTAGTTGGCCAAACAAACATCTGGACGGGCGCGGATTAGACACTGACAAGGTCATTATCCAAATCGCTACGGAAGTGACGTCACCAAGCTATGTGGACCCCACCATCATGCGTGTGTTGTATCCATACCGTCCATCCATTTGGAAAGATAGTTTTATGCATGAGAAAAATAACGAGATAGATGTAAAGTTCAAATGGACCCCACCATAGAAAACAGTGGGGACTGTGACATCCACCGTTCAGAGCTTCTTAGGGGCCACAGAAGTTTCCGATCAAGCTTATATTTTCTTTTTCACTTCATATATCTCTATGTTAACTTATGAATAGGTTGGATCTAAAAAATACATCATGGTGGGCCCTATAAATATTTCAACAGTGGGTGTGACTGATCCCACGGTTTTCTGTGGTGGGTCCACTTGAACTTTAAATCTATATCATTCTTTTTCTCATGCCATGAAACCATCTCTACAAATGGTTGGACGGTATGGATACAACACACGCATTATGGTGGGGTTCACAGAGCTTGGTGATGTCACTCAGGAGCCATTTGGCTACTGACCTTGTCAGTATCTAATCGGCATTTGGCTACTGACCTTGTCAGTATCTAATCGGCGCCCCATCTGGATGCCTATGATAGTTGATACGCTGCAACTGGAATAAAGAAAACATAATCCAAATCATATAGTGGTCCTTTCAATAGGTTATAGCAAAAGCCTACAGTTTCTGACAGGTCCAATCACACACTAAAAACTGAAAACGAATTGGCTACTCCCCTGACACCAGCCAATGGCTGGTGGTCGGTGCTATGTGGGCCTCAACATGATGTATTTGTTTCATCCATGCCATCCATCTATTTTTAAAGATCATTTTACAGTATTAGTTCAAAAATTAGATATATCCAAATCTCAAGTGGAACACATTACAGGAAACAGTGTTGAATGAGGGTCGACCATTAAAAACATTTTGGGGGCCACGAAAGTTTTGGATAAAGATTATATTTGTTTTTTCTCTTCATCTGGGCCTGTATGACCTAATCAACATATTGGATGTCAAATAAACAGTATAGTGGGCCTTATGAGGATTTTAATGGTTGATATCGAATCACTATTGTTTTCATGTGGTGTGGCCCACTTGAGATACATATCCATCTAATTTTCTGTATCAAGTTATAATATGATCCGTAAAATGTATTAACGGAATGGATGAAAAACATACATCATTTTGGGGCCCACAGAGCACCGACCACCAGCCAGGGAGAGTAGCCAAAACGCTTCCGTCAGTTCATTTTTCCTCCGTCGCGACTCAGGCTGGGCGTGTTGTTGCTGGACAGTGCAGCCCACATGGTCAGTATTTCGATGATCGGGACCGCCCATATTCCACAACAAACTTATTCTGAATGGATGATTGTGACCATCTCTATCTGTGGATGAATTTAGATGAACGAAAACAAAAGTTTCAATGCCCCGAATTCAAATCTAAAAATCGAAGGTATATATCAAAACCGAAGAACGATTACGGAACATCACCTTATTACTGGTAGGAATGAGAACATGGACAGTTAAAATGATTGGACCATCGCAGCATGTGGGCCCGTGTGCTTGGCGACACACGCTCGACTACCAGTCGCGACAGATGGAAAACGCTCTCTCCCAAGCAGGAAATGACATGATCTTTCGATCTTCGGGAGACAGAGAGGCGGTTCAGAGAGAGAGAGAGAGAGAGAGTGAGAGAGATGATGATGGAATACAGGAGAATCAAAGATCAGGTGAGAGCATCATCTTCCCTTTATCTCCAATTGATTTCCCATTTTCTCCAGAAGAGGAATTATAGGATCCTCAACTATCTCAGTGGGGCCCATGATCCCGTAATCTGGACCATTGATCTTCCATGTCCCGCCATCGATTGGCCATGCTCCAAAACTTCTCTTCATAGTACAAACCTAACTTTTCGATTTGTTGCCCGCAAAAAGATTTTTTTTTTTCCAGAAGAGAAATGCAGCAACAGTTCACATTCCACTGAAAAGAGTGCCGAGATTGGCCACTTGGATCTTCTAATCTGGAAGATTTTGAGGGTAGGGTTCAACTATGGCCGGACGCAACAACCGGTGGTTGGGATTACCTAACCATGGGCAGTGATTGTCAGAAGTGAAAACCTGAGGGTAATGCGGAAAGCCCCGGGTTGAAGGATCCTATAATTCCTTACCTGGAAAGCTCGAATATGGGTTTTATTGTGTTTACCATTTGAGGTTTCGCAGATGCTTTTGTTTGGTGGGCCTTTTATTTGATTGGTTCGAAATCTGCGTAATTCAGTTTTTTGAAATCTTGGATCATAACTCTCCCACGTTTATCAATTTTTTTTGGGTTAGACACTTTTGTGACTTAGCTAATGTTGATGGAGTAGTCAATCCAATTGTAATTACAGTACACATGGCAGCATACATAAGTATTCTTTGAATCTTTGGGCTTCGGAGCAATTTCAGATGCCAAAGGTCACACTGACTGGATGATCCATACAGTCCAATCAGTGACCACGAAGTGGACGGTTAAAAGAAAAATGATCAACTGTCCAAATTCAATAGGAAAATTTGGATCACTCAACATTGTCGGATCACAATTATTCTTAAGCTGTGCTCTATCTGCAATGGGGCCAACATTTCTGATGGATTGCCCTACGTTTATGCTGAATGTAATGTGGATGTGTTGCTAATGCTCTGTTACAGTATAATGAACTTGCACCATAGTCCTGCCCACCACTTCTTATTTGTAATCTGAAAAATGCTATTTGGTTGAAACCGTCCAAATTTACAGGGAAATTGATCATTTACGCTGTCTGATCAGTCTGTTTCTTGGGCTATTCTCTATCTATGATGGGCCCCACAATTTTGGATGGTATGGATTGACCTACATGTATGCCACATGTCCTGGGAATGTATTACCAATGTTCCCTTACAGTGGGACAAACTGGCACCATGGTCTCACCCATACTCATTTGAAATCTGAAAAGTGCAATCTGGTTGAAATTAAGCAATTTTGCCAGGATGGGGCAAGCATGCCTTCTTCCGATGCAGTTTTTGGAAGAATCGTCCATGTGAAACAGTTCCACAAAAAGATGTTTATCCTTTTCACCATGGATATCGAATCCAACAGTGATTTGGGTGCATTCAAACAGGGCCTAACTTCTGAAATTTAGTTTAGGTTCCAATCTGTGTTCCTTTAATTGTCTTTGGTACCTGGTAGTAATGGATCCTGGTTGAATTAGGCATTTTTTGCAGCTAGCCATTTCTGGAAATTTTGATTTCTCATCTTTCTTTCTTTTATTTTGGCTTTTAAGCCTATGAATGAACTCCGTTTGATTGAAGCTTTAAATTCAGAAATAATATTGTGTAGAAAATTTTGGAAGAATTTTTATTTTTATTATGTTATTGTTTGTAATATTGTAATTATTGTTCTTGTTGTTATTTTTGCCTGATATGCTTTGTTTAATGGTATGGAACATGTAGGATAAAGATGGGGATGTAGTTGAAGATGATATAGAGGGCTTACATGGGAAGCCCCTCTCAGGCGGTATGTTTTCGTTAAAGCTCAAGCTTGAACTTGAAGCAGGACCCAATGGGTAATTGTCCTTGTTGTTTTTGGCTTGATGCGCCTTTTTCTTGTTTTCTATTTCTTATGATTGCTATTGATTTTGCAGTTTCTGTAAATAACATGGCCAGCTTTGGGGCCAGTTCAGCTTACAAGTCCAAATGGAAGCTCAAGTAAGATCAGACGAGAATGTTAATAGCATTTCAGATGGTGTCCAGTGAAGACAAATAAAATTAGATCTCTCATTTATAGTTGTGATATGTTTCTTGAGGAAAAGATTTGTACAGACATGTGGCAGAGTTGGTATACCTGAATCTGCCACTTCTCAAAAAAAAAAAATTGTGGCAATCCCAACATGTTTCAAAATGGGATTTGAAAATCCTGATTTAAATGCATATAAGTTTCCTGTCTGCTGATTTTTATTGTGGGAGATTGGTGTGCACTGGCTCTCGTCATATACTATGTCCACTGTAGTTGGACTTAATGTCTTTTATCATTGGTGCAGGTCAATTGTTACACTTGCCTTGACGTTGCTTACAAGTTCACAAGCAATTCTGATAGTGTGGTCTAAAAGAGCCGGAAAGTATGAGTATAGTGTGACCACTGCAAATTTTTCAGTGAGTAAATAAATCTGCAATGTATTCGATTTCTTTCAAGGTGCCTCTGTCATATAGCTCTTCGGTTATTTCTTTGAATGGATGAAAAAGATTCTACAATTATCTAAAACAAAATGTGAACAGTTCCTTTTGAAATCCGAAATAGCAATATAACTAATTATCAAAATCTGAGTGGTCATTTTGTGGATCTAGACAGGCTTGTTTCTGAATTTCATCTTCTCTCCCTTTGTGAAACTAGGTTGAGGCTTTGAAATGTGCACTATCACTTGCTGCCCTTGGAAGAATTTGGAAAAATGAAGGTGTTACAGAAGATAACAAGTATGCATTTTTTTCCCCTTCATGAATAGTTTCATGGAGCTCATTTGCTGCAACGTGGGTTTTCATTTTCCTAGTCATTTTTGCCATGCACCATCAGTCAAAACAGGCACTTTTGGACACCAGTCCAACTTTCTAATGATGAGATGCCATGCCTCAGTTCTTTTGGCACATGTTGCCTTTCACCTAAATCATTGCTTCCTCTAATCATCCTTGTCGTTGTGTTATACACTTTGGTGCTCATGACATGTCTGTAGGTTTTGTTGCTGCTCCAGAAACTATAATTTTTCAGTGCAATTGATGTATGACATTACATATATGCTGGATGTACCATGAAAGTTGGCATCCTAAGCGTCCGTACCATTCAGCCGATACCCAATTGAATCTGAGCCGTTGCTGCACATATTTCTTAACCATTTATTTCTAGGCCACTGACAGAAATAGGATCTTCTCAACTGGGTATCCCCATCAACAGTTGGGCCCATCAAATCAGTGGTCTGGATTACCAATCATGAACCCCGCATGCGCAGATTCCTGTGGTCAGCAAACTATACATTTGCTGAGGCTCAGGACCTGACAGTTCCTCTTCCTTGCAACCTTGTTGGTGCAGGTTAAAGTGATTAATCTGGTCTGGCTATATGATTGTCAGACCAAAGTTCTATTTTAATAATTTTGATAACTGTTTCATTAACTGAAATTAGATTTTTCCATGCATCGTTCTTATTCCTGCTGTCCTGCTATTCTCAGGTTGAGTACAACTTGGGATGAAGTCAGTGTTTACCCTATTCCTGCAGCACTTTACCTTGTTAAAAATTTACTACAGGTGAAAGCTTTGTTCTGCACTGCTTTGAATGAAATAGAGCACTGCACTTTCCATCATAAAAACCTTGAACAGATTGTTTTTGTTTTCTGGCAGTATTACATTTTTGCCTATGTCGATGCTCCGGGTTACCAGATATTGAAGAACCTGAACATTATCAGCACTGGGGTGTTATACCGTATCATTTTAAAGAAAAAGTAAGGCCTTTGTTTCTTTTATGTGAAAAGCTACTGGGATTTCATGTTATATCAACTGTCCGCAAATATTTCTATCCACCAAGGACAAATTTGAATTTGCTACAATTTGTTGTAAATCACTTGGGTGAGAACAGAACGCATGTTTTACCTACCCTCCATTCTACCCTATTCCCCCCAACTTAAACCTCAGTTGGAGGTAGGTGAAGGTGAAATTGAATTTAATGAAATAAGTAAATTTACTTTTAAGATCTATAAATTGCCCTTCTTTTGCTATTTTTCCTGTTTATCGGATTTTCCTGAAATTTTTCACAAAAAGGGGGCTTGATACCCCACTCAGCAGGTTGAATGAGTTTCAATCATGACTGCGTCAGCCACCATACGAAGTCTTCCTATTAAGTCGTGAGTCGTGACTGGTTCATCCACGGTCATACCAAGTCCTCATACCTGTAAACATTAGGCACCAAGTAACGCCAAATCAATTGAGATTACCAAGTATGATTAAAACAACCATGTCCTTTCATCAGTTGGTGTACTTGATTAATCTTCTTTCAAGCATGAAGCATCAGTGAGCATCTGTAACAGCTGCATTAATCTAATGCAAAAGTCCTATTGAACAAAGATTCTGCTAAATAAATTAGTGGGCATTGACCAAATTCATGTCAGCACTGTTACCCTGTGGGTTCCTTTCTTTAGTTCCGATTCCTGTCTGCAAACAGATTTTATTTTCCGTCTTAACTTCTTTGATTTATTATTGATTAGAAATAAAAGAAAATTAAAATAAAATTGGTTTAGCAATATATGAAGTTGAAATAATGTTAAAAACTTGAACTCGTATCTGAAATGGATCTTTTGATTTCTGAGTTAACAAATCAGCCGGGTTAATGAAAAATGCACCAAGTTTAGAAAATTTTGGTGCAGCTAATCATCAGTTTTGGAAGTCTTCCTATCAAATGGGTTTAGATTTGACACTTGGAGTCTGTCTTAACCAAGTTGACCTAGCTGAGTTCTGAGTTGGAGTTCTGAAAATTGGTTGAAAGATAATTTTAACATGAGTCTCATGTTTCGTCCTGATTTTTGACATAATTACCTGAGGATCAATGTGAACTTTGAAAAAGTTTCAAGAGTTATGAAGACAAAAAATGACCCATAAATCAATTAAATTTAGTTTTTGGATTGTGATCAAGTCGTATATAAATAATGTGGAAATGCCCTTCCATGTAAAATACTGAAATGCTTCCTTGCATTAATAGCTTATTTGTTTAGATTCCACGACGTCAATTTTGTGTGCAACTAGTCTTTGAACATCTCGAAAAGATGAATGCTTAGTAGGTAATCTATCTGTGTAAACTAATGTTCAAATTTCATCAATACTAAAAGAATGCATCATGTTTTGATTATTTTCTTTCAGGCTGAGTGAAATCCAATGGGCTGCTTTTATTCTGTTATGCGCAGGCTGCACCACAGCACAACTTGATCCTTCGTAAGCACTATTCATATCTTTGGTCATAGCACTTAGGTGCCTATTACTTGCTTTTTCTTGGCATCAAATAAAAAAATGAAGAAATATTAGAACTAAAGGTATGCTATTTAATCATCAGATAATCATTAATAGATGAGGTTTTTTATGCACCTGAAGAAACCCCAATAGCAGAGTATTGTTATGTAAACCAACTTGTTCTCTGAGATTTAAAAAAAAAAAATCTTTTTATCAAGCTTTTCTAACGATCAACGTACCTCCACACGGGACCGCACATACCGAAAGATCAATTCTCACTCATCAAACTACGACATGTGGGAGAGTGAAGAAGTGCGTCAGATAGGCTGTGTCTTGTAGATAACCACCCAGAAAATTTGGTCTGTCAACCCATCAGGTGGGACATGTTATGTAAGCAATGGACAGTTTTGAAATATTGCCAATGAGTGGATTTGCCTGATATGTGGCCTGCTTGATGATTGGACCTGCCTGATCTTTTAGCTAGCTCATCCACACATGGTGGGGCCCACCTTATACACGTGGATGTTTTACGCGTGCCATCTGACTGCATATTTGCTTAGCAAATCTCCATTTCATCATGGTTCTTTGGATTTATATTGCTGTCTCATAACAACATTGATTGTGCAGTTCTGATCATGTTCTTCAAACTCCTTTTCAAGGTTGGGCGATGGCCATTGTGAGTTCTAAAGATCACTAATCTCTTGCATACATATAGTTGGTTAAAAAAAGGAAAAACCCATAAGATGATAGCACTCGCATCAAAATTTTTGGAAGTTAATGTGAAATTCTTTTGCAGGTCATGGCACTTCTAAGTGGCTTTGCAGGAGTTTACACTGAGGTATGATGGTTGTAAGCATGTTTTTGCAGCTTTGTGGATTGTGTCACATTTATACACTGTGCATGTGTCTTTTGTGGATTCTATGACATGATTGCAGTTCCATTAATTCATTACCTGTGCAGGCTATTATTAAAAAGCGTCCCTCGAGAAATATCAATGTGCAGAACTTCTGGCTATATGTCTTTGGGATGGCCTTTAATGCTGTTGCAATATTTGTTCAGGATTTTGATGCAGTTATAAACAAGTAGGATTGATGAGACCTCTACTCCTGATGTCTACTTCCAATTTCATTTGTTCTAGTCTCTGTATCTTAGACATGGACGCTGGATTGGCTTTAGATTTGCATTGACATGAAAACGTGTCTGAATGTTAATATTGGAAGATATCTTATCCTAAAATAGGGTTCTAGTTTTAAACCTCTCTTGTTGATGAATACACCCCTATTTTCTAATATTCATTGTGTTATGACACTTTCATACCATTCTAATACCAAGAAACAGAAATAGAAAACATACGGTGTAAATATCAGTCGGTTAAAGTTAACAGCTCATAAAGTCATCTCAAGAAGTCCATTGAGTGTAAAATATATAAAAGCATATCTATGAAAATAGAAATAAATCAAAACTATATAATTAATGTTTAAAAACCACGAAAAAAAAAACGATTTTAGCACTGTTGACAGCGTCCAGTATTGCATTCGTCTTAAGCTTACTAAATGTGGGTTGTGTTCTGTAATCTTCAGGGGTTTCTTTCATGGTTATTCATTGATCACAACTTGCATGATTCTCAATCATGCACTAAGGTACTTTATTTTAGAACCATATTTGTTATGCATTTCCTCAACTTGGGATCTTATTTGTCTAATTGGATGCCTGCAGTGGAATTGCTGTGTCGATGGTAATGAAATATGCTGATAATATTGTGAAGGTATGTCGACCAGTTTTCACTTGGTTGTGTACTAATAGTATGGAACAGTATTCAATGTATCAATGGTGTGGACTGATACTTTCGGTATCGCAGGTCAGTGATGTGAAACAGAGGGGCATCACAAATATTGATTTGTATCGACAATGTAGTCATTGATACATGCTGATATATCGCAATATCGATATTATCACTATATGCTGGCACAGTGTCAGTTGTACAAGTACATGGTGTGGAGTGATACTTGCAATATTTCACAAATATTGGTTGACACCAGCAATAATTGCAATATTCAACTGAAAACCAAAAATTCAGGAGGTGTTTTTTTTTTTTTTTTAATCAAAATTTTTTTTTTTCGGTATTGTGTCTCTTGGTGTGTTTTAACAACTCCACTTTTTGTCAAAACACAAATTTGTTGGAAAATAGCGATTGGAGAGCAGATTTGGGCTGGAACCTATGGATGAAAACGCTTATTTAGATTCATTTCTTTTTCAGTAGATTAGCAAGAAAACACAAAGAAATCCAGATCTAGCATGAATCTTATGCATCGACATGGATTTCAAGCAAGAAAATTTGATTTTGACAGGATTAAGAATGGAAGAAAATGGGGAATCCAAAATTCTTCCATTTAGATCGCAATGTGTGAAAAAAAGAATACATTGAAAAGCGTAGGGCGTCCAACTGATTAGGCACTCTCTTTTTTTTTTGGATTTTTTTAAATAATTAAAAAGCTTATTTATCCCCCAGCTTGAATTCAATACTTATCAGTCTCATACAGAATTTCTCATGGTTGTTCCATCAAATGTACAGGTGTATTCTACTTCGGTGGCAATGCTTTTAACAGCAGTTGTATCGGTGTTTCTCTTTGGGTTTCATCTCTCCCTTGCCTTTTTCCTCGGCTCAACGTAAGTACCTAAAATTTCTGGAACCTATGTAATCTGCCATATGATTTTTTTTTATTTTATTTTTTCTCATTCCAAATTAAACGAAAACTGATAATCTGATATGCTTCCAGGGTTGTTTCTGTCTCAATTTATTTACACTCCATAGGGAAGCTGTGAAGATGTAATGTCTTTTTGTTTCCATAGTTGAGTTCTTGCTGCAAAGTGTCTGATAGAGCTTTTCTTTTCTTTTCTTTATCATCAATTTACTCGAAATCAGTTTAAGATCCAAATTACTTGTTCTGTGCTACTTTAAGGTCTTCTTAATCGTTTATTATAGTTTATCAATTGAGATTCTCTAATACCAACTTCCTTTGGTACTAGATTTTGGGTTTTGTCTCTTGCTTTTTTTCCCCTACGAAAGTTACGGATATATGCAAGCATGGATTAAAATGGGCTTAATGGGTACCATATTGTCCATGATAAAAAAATAAAAAATAAAAAAAATAAAAAAATAAAAATCCCAGTTCTTGTTGGGCGGTTAAAAATAAGGAGTCCCAAAACCCCCGCAAAGTGCATTAAAACATGTTAATAAACATTTTTACATATTTCTCTCTCAAATTTGGGCTTATAATAGGTGAATCAGGATGTTCTTGGTCCAACTGAATCACATATTGATATCAGTGGCTGCCCAAAACCAATACCTCTCAGTTTTCGACTGTACTCCAATTGATATATGCTAGCAATAGCTGACTTCGAATTTATGAGTCTCCAGCACTAGATTTTTGTTGAAGAGTAGGAGAAGACAATGGTATAGCCAGTGCCTATCTAGACTACTGTTTCCCCATCGATGCAACTCCACCTGTTTGAGCTGTTTTGTGATTTTATATTAAAAATAAAAGTTAATAGAAAAAGAAAACTACTGCAATGTCACTCAAGCAGAGTGCTAGCGTCACTTAGAAATTAGTATTATTCATATTGTGGGCCATCATGAAGGTGGTCCATTAGTCAATAATCATACCATTTGATTATCATAGCTGTCTCAACACTGGGCCATAAACAGATTTTTTTAAATTTATTATTATTGCTAATTAGGGGGAAAAAAAAGGAGCAAAACCCTGTAGAAAGGCTGGTAGAAATAGACTTTAGTACTGTTTACATATTCACTGGGTACAAATTTCACCAATTACACATTTGCATCATTCCAACTCGAATTTTTGGCCGTGGGTCATTGAAGTAGTGGACCACCTGATGAATTGTTCCAATATGCCACATGACACATTGGAGACTCACAGTAATGAGATTAATTAACATCTCTTCTTTCAATCATATCATGGTGGAGAACCTATGACCTACAAACGGCACCATTACTCGTCATCCAGGCCTATATTTCCTCTAGTTGTGCCCTTGTGTCGGACATCCCGGACATGATAAAGGTAGGCCCACTCTGAATCTATTATGTTGATCTGGTCATTAGATGGACTTGAAGAGTTGAACACGACAAGTAAATGTAATTATATTTATTACAAATACTTGTACACAACAACCGTATGCACACCCAGATCTATAGCTCAAGTGGGAGACTGAGTGAAAGATACCTCGTTTCAACACTAAAGTCTTGGTATCGGTCCCCAGTGGAGGTGGCTAACAGTGATGGGGTGTACTAACCAGCTAACAGATAAAAAAAAAAAAAAAAAAAAAAAAAAGAACAAGCGTTTGCTTTACAACACATATACATTAGCAACAAAGAGTGAGTTCAAGAGCGAAGGCAAGGTGGTGTCCAAGTATTAAGAGTTCAAAAGAGTTTTTCCTTGTGTGTGAGAGTTGTCATTTAAGAGTGATAGTTTGTTAGTGTTATAAAGCATACGCTTCTTGTTGTGTACAAGTATTTGTAATAAATATAATTACATTTACTTGTCGTGTTCAACTCTTCAGGACCACACCTGTATGTTGTGTCAAAACATTGGTTGTCCATTGATTCCAGTGGTGTGTATCAGTGATGAGCAGATTGACCTGATTTTTGGGCCAGATGATCTCCATAATTCGATCGCAGATGCCTACAGAAAATGGTCTATAGAGGGAAGCCAAAAAGGCCGCATGGAAAGTTATGGCGATGTTGCCTTAGGGCCGTTGATGGGGTGGTTATGGGCTCAAGATGATCAGTTCAAAATTCGGGCCCAAGAACCTCAGTTCCGACCGTTGACAGCCCTCTGATCATCAATCCTCTTGTTTACAAGAGGCTGTTGGTCAGCCGGGCTTTATCACTTCCAAGGTAAATGAAGGGATTGGACCAAAACGTACGGTCGTGCATATAATATTCTACCCTTCCAATATGTTGGCCCCACGATGAGGATCACCTAATGCAGAATTCAGCCCCATCTACTGATTAGGTGAGCTATAGCAAAGAAAATAATTTATATCCATTGATCAACCAAAAAAAAAAAATACTAGTGTGGTGAACTCGATGAGTGGACATGGCTGATTTTTGCACAAGGAGAACCTTGTGAAATGGGACCAACCTATTGGATGGATTGGATGTCGCACACATGAAAGGTTGGTGGACTGTAACTTGTAGTCCATCGGGTTGGACTTGAGATCATCTCTTTTCAAAAACCCACGAAGACAAGGCATTTTAACAACCACACGCCCCATCTTCAAGCATCAGACAAATTCGCCGCACGTGTTAGTGTGGCATGGATGTGGGATCTAGACAGTCCATAGGGTGGTCGTGGTGGTGCATGTCTTGTCTTAAAAATAGGGGACGCTAATTGCCAGTGCCCCAAATAACGGAAGTTCTGTAGGCGGAAGCTGTGTGAGGCCCATCGCGATGTCCGTGTGAGATCCCCTCCGTCCATTTGTCTCGCAGGATCACAATAGGACGGGAAGCCAAAACATTTGTAAGCAGGTGGCCGAATCTATAAACATTTCAAAGTTTGAATCTGTAAAAGTCCATTTTTGAAGTGCGTTAAGATTCCCGCCACAATGGTTGGACCATAAGAGATTGGCCCCCACTCCCAATTGATGGGGGAAAAAAGAAGAATAGCGTAGTCGTAAAGTCAATCCAGATCGTCCAAACCGCTGACGCAACAGCGGATGCATCAGAACCGAAAATTTGCTTTGAGAATATAATATTAACCAAACAAGTTTCCTCTTTGAGTTTGGACCGCACACTGCTTTACTTTCAACCATCCATTGGATAACCATTAATTGGATGGTTATGATTGCTTGATGACCGTGATTTCAGAGATGTGCTCCATCCACAGTGGGACCCACAACTTGGATGGGCTGGACAGCTGTACATAAGTGCCAAATGTGTGGACGATGAGTCACTACCATTTTTAAATGGTGCAAAACTAACAAAAGAAACGAGCCGTTCACCCAATACCGTATGGATCTGAATACATTACATTACCAAGGGGATGCTTGTTGAAATTTCAACTGATTTCTGTATTTCAGTGAAGATCTATATTTTACTGTGGAGTTATTCGATACTCCGGCTACCTACGACACTTGGTACACAGGCACTCAAAAATTTTACACATGGTAAAAAGAAGTGGTCTCAAGTCCAACTGGTTGGACCACAGTTTATGGTCCACCCAGTGGGTAACTTCCAACAAATTAAGTGCTTGTGATATCCAACCCTCCTAATAGATAGATTGGCCCACATTAGGATCACCTAATGCAAAAATCATCCCTAGCCACCCATCAAGTGCGCCACACCGTAGAAAACAGTGTATAGCCATTGATAAATAGCAAAACATAAGTGTGGTCCACTAGATTAGTGGATAGGACTGATTTTTGCAAAAGATGTTCCTCATGGTGGGGCCAATCTATTGAACAAGTTAGATGTCCCATGACCTCAGCAAGTTAGAAGTTATTTGCTGGGTGGACCATAACCTATGGTCCAACCGGTTGGACTTAGACATCTTCTCTCGTAAAAATTGGCTCAAATTAAACCAACTAAATTGTGGAACGCACCATCCACTTGGGTTGAACAACAGTCACCTCTGATTCGTGGACACTTGTTTGTTGAAATACGACCATTATATATATATATATATATATATATATATATATATATATATATATATATATATATATATATATATATATAACCGTCCATCCACCAATTCAATTATCATACAATTAAATAAGCACAAGTTTTGGGTCTGATACATCCAAACTGGGACCCATGATTGGACAGTTCAGATTGAATTACCTGTATCCATCACGCTCTTTCAGAGTATGAAAGTACTCTATTTTACAGACACAAGGGCGGGCGGTCTTGGAAGTGAAGCTTCTCAAAAAACCAACCTTAAAGCCTCAGTATTCTCAGACGCACATTTCCAGTATCTTTGCTTGGAAGTAACATATGATGGATGATATGAGAATAGCATGTGTATATATACTACCCATCTCTTCTCTCACCCTCATCAGCTCACCTCCCATTCATCAGCAAAATGGCCTCTCTCTCTTGCAAGCTCTCCCTCCTCTCCTTCTCCATCTTTCTCATTGCCTGTGCCGCATCCGCCAGAGATTTCTCCATTGTGGGCTATTCGCAGGACGACTTGATGTCTAACGACCGCCTCATAGACCTCTTCGAGTCGTGGTTGTCGAAACATGGGAAGACGTACGAGAGCATTGAAGAGAAGCTGCATAGGTTTGAAGTCTTCAAGGACAACCTCAAGCACATCGACGAGACCAACAAGAAGGTGAGCAGCTATTGGCTTGGGCTGAATGAGTTTGCCGACATGAGCCACGAAGAGTTCAAGGCGAAGTACCTCGGCTTGAAGCCTGATCTATCGATTAGGAGAGATTTGTCCGATGAAGCTTTCAGGTACAGAGATGCAGGAAATCTGCCCAAGTCCGTGGACTGGAGAAAGAAAGGCGCCGTTGCTAATGTGAAGGACCAAGGCCAATGTGGTAAGGAATATATGTCCATCTACACAATCTTATGTTTTCAATTGGGTTGTCTCCAAAGGAGAACTGCTACTCACATACAAGTGGTCCATGTGCAGGAAGCTGTTGGGCATTCTCAACGGTTGCTGCCGTCGAAGGCATTAACCAGATTGTGACTGGCAACCTGACCTCCCTCTCAGAGCAAGAGCTGATCGACTGTGACACGACTTTCAACAATGGCTGCAATGGCGGGCTGATGGATTACGCCTTCTCCTACATAATCTCCAGTGGCGGACTCCATACTGAAAATGACTACCCGTATCTCATGGAGGAAGGCACGTGCGAGGATAAGAAGGTATGATGATAGCATAAACGGTGGGAAACTGCAAAACAAGATGGAATTTTACTATCATTTTCTTACATTCTACTTCTTCAGGCACCGAAAGTTGTAACCATTAGCGGCTATGAAGACGTACCTCAGAACAACGAACAAAGCCTGCTGAAGGCACTTGCTCACCAGCCTGTGAGCATTGCCATTGAGGCTTCCGGCAGAGATTTCCAATTCTACAGTGGGGTATGCAGTCAGCAGTCTAATAATTGCACACACACGCACACACACACACACACACACACACACACACACACAAGCCGTGCAGGCGTGCATGAGGATGGACCTCTGTATTCATTTAAATGACATTAGGATTTGTGGTTTGATAAGATCTGTTGGGTTTTGCAGGGGGTTTTCGATGGGCATTGTGGAACTGATTTAGACCATGGAGTGGCAGCAATTGGATATGGGACATCCAAGGGCTTGGATTACATCATCGTAAAGAACTCGTGGGGACCAAAATGGGGAGAAAGAGGATACATAAGGATGAAGAGAAACATAGGAAAACCTGAAGGGATCTGTGGAATTTATAAGATGGCTTCTTATCCCACCAAAAAGAAGTAACGGATGATAGGGTTCACTCCTACATTTCTTTCCTCGCAGTCTCACTTAAATGTATCTTTCCTTTGGCCTTTCTCATCTCTTCATCTGTGTTTTTCTTTTTCCCTTTTCTAGTGCCAATTTAGATGATGTAATCTCATTCGAGTATTACAGATGTAATCTCACTCATATCTTTCTCTTTGAATAAAACTAGTAGACTGCATGTTACAAGAAATGCATATTCATGAGGTCAGCACATGTAATTGATAAGATCAGATGTATGATGCAAACAAAGTGTTGTTCTAAACTTTTCAGAGCAGAGTCTCTTGGAGACTCACTGACGACAGTGACTCGGTTGAGACTCAACAAGACTCTGTAATTCAACCGAGTCACTTGTCCAGTTTTTCTGTTAAAAAATGAAGGCAACAGGATTCGATCAGGCAACATCACCAGTGAGTGAAGAGGCTACTAGGACAGACGATATAATTCTCATGTGTTTTGTTATTTTATTTATGTTATCTATTGCCAGAAGTTAACAAGTTTTTGCTACCAGACTAAATTTAAATTTATCTGTTGAAATAACGAGTCGAGTAGAGTAAAACTCAATCAAGTCTTTGAGTTGATGTGACACATCGAGTTTGAGTTTTTGAACTCGATCAAGTTAAAGAAGGGTTTGAACTCAATCAAGTGAAAGAAGGGTTACCTTGACCATAAGTATGTTTTTCATAATACCACCT
Organism: Magnolia changhungtana; assembly: GCA_030180095.1. NCBI lineage: Eukaryota > Viridiplantae > Streptophyta > Magnoliopsida > Magnoliales > Magnoliaceae > Magnolia > Magnolia changhungtana. The sequence goes on along the minus strand of JASAUF010000330.1, from coordinate 3,048,083 downwards.
GGAATAGTATTCCATTTCTTGCACTATAGTATTCGAATTACTGTGGGGACAGAACTGTAATACCAGTACATCGCTAGGAAGCTACGAGTTTCAAATGTATGTATAGTCACATATGATGCAATTTCTCTTGTAATTTCACCTATAATTTGTTTTCCATTTCTTTCTATGGATTTGGAAGATAGAGAAGAGTTCCTTTCGAACAAATGCAAATTCATGTTTCAAAAGAAGTTTCCCTTCATCAACAATAGACTGAAAGTAAAGAGATGTGAGTTTTTCTTATAACATTTTTCATGCATTGACTTTTCGGAAGATAACCCTGATTTCACAAAGCAAGTAATGAAAAACAAGAGAGCAGAACAAAAGGGGAGATCTGGAGAGGCAACACTAGAAAGTGACCCTCCCAAATTTAAGAAGAAGAAACCAAAACGGCTAAAAAAGATATCTTTCCATCTATGATTTTGTTTTGAGATAACACCCAGAGAGTAAGGATAGTTTTGCTCCCAAACCTATTCCCTAGAGTAGCTGTTGTTTTCTCCTTCACAATGGTTTTTCACACCCTGGAATCACGCAGATCGCAGATTGGTCATCCGACCTTATGTTTCTACCCTAGCACAGAAATTGAATAATCTTGTTGAAAATGTACACGCCGTCTATGGATATGAAAAAACTGGATTGAGAAGCTTCAAGAGGAGACAACATAATAGAAATGCACAGCAGGAGACTGATCTAATGCAGCTCTCATCAGAGTAGTGGAAGATATATCACGTAATCAACATACGTTCCTGCTGAGACTACTGGTCATGGCATTAAGAAGATAATCTCTTTTTTTTTTTTCTTTCTTTTTTTTTTTTTTTTTGGAAAATCAGGAGCAAGTTTTTTTATTTATTTATTTATTTATTTATTTTATTATTATTATTATTTTTTTTTTTTGGGAAAACAGGGCCCCCTGAAATTCATTAAGAAAAATCAGAACTGTACAGGGAAGGGAGGGCAGGCTGACAAAAGAAAGCGGACCCTCCTAACAGAACTACACATTCGGGCAGGCCCGACACAAAAAGCAATCGGCCAACCTATCGTAAGGGACTACACAAATCGCTAAAAGAAGAAAAAGAAGTTAGGAGATCCGCACACCACCCAAACCTGATCTGTCGAGAACCAGCTCACCGCGCGAAAGGAAGGGGATTTGCGCGGGGATGTCGAAGGTGCTGCATTGTTGGTTGGCGCTAGCCCAACAGGCCAGGCTGTCTGCCGCCCGGTTGGCTTCTCTCGGGATATGCTTAATTGACACCAATCCTCTAGCCCGAAACGATTCAAACTTTTTCTTGAAGTAAAACACCCGCCACGGCACATCTCCCGGGCTGGAGAACAAATCAGCTACTGTACTCGAGTCGCTTTCCACATCGATGGATTTGAAACCTTTTTCGAAACAAATGGTCAGGCCGTCGATGACAGCCTTCACCTCCGCTAGGAAACTGGAACCCTGACCGTAGCCCCTAGAGAAGGCGAACTTCATGAGGCCCTTGTCGTCTCGGCAAACACCACCACCTCCCGAAGGGCCGGGGTTGCCTCTGGAAGAACCGTCAACATTCAGCTTGACGCGGCCCGAGATAGGGGGAAACCATCTCACAAAGGAGATTGCGGGGCTGGGCCTCACAACTTGAGGGAGGTGAAGGTCCGAAAGGGCCTCTCTATCGGCCCTGTTTTTGCAACGAGGGAACTGAAACGTTGACACCAGGAGGAACAGCCATGTCCTAATGTGATGAATGACTTCCTCGACGCTGGAATGAACTCCTTCAAAACGCTGGTGTTTCTACTCTTCCAAACTTCCCAGAGGATGAGGGCAGGGGTCAATCCCCTAAGGACACCCAACAGAGAGCTTCTATTAGCAACAACCCACCATTGGGAGGCACGGATCGACGTAGATTGGTTGGCGAGGAGGTCCACCGACAAAATGAGGGAGAAATGGGCCCAAACTGCTGCGGCCAGCTCCCCTGAAGCGAAAAGATGGTCGATGGATTCGACCTGACGGTCACCCTGGAAGCAGCACACGCAGGTGGAGGCCAAATGAACGCCCTTTCTCTGGACGCAACAGTCAACAGGGACGGCCTTGTGAAGAGTGTTCCAAACGAACATCCCGATCTTGGGCGGGAGGAACGGGTGCCACACCCACGTGGACCAAGAACAGGACTGACCTCGTCCACGGGTGAGCTGCCAAGCCGATTTAACAGTGAACTTGCCTGACCTCTCCTCCATCCAGATTAGGCGATCTTCTTGCCGGTTCAAAGAAATCCCTTCAGCAATCACATGTTGACGCACCGAGGGAGGGAGGGAGACAGGGAAAGGGACGTTGTTGAGAGGACCTTCCGGCCCAATGAACTCCCTAATCTGCAAATTCTGAGATTGAGGGGGAATGCTCCCTAGATTCCTTCTCGAAAGGGGACCTAGGCCCGACCAGTTGACGTCCCAGAAGTTGCTGGTACCGTTCCCCACAAGGAGCCGAGAATGGTCCGAAAGAATGTGCACGAGCTTGCACATATTCTTCCAGGCAGGAGAGTGGGACTTCCGGTGGTTGGTGGGAGCTTGGCTGCCAATAACCGCATACTTCGACCTCATAAATTTGGCCCATAGGCTACTCTTATGGTCGAAGAAAATGGTCCAGGCTCTTTTCAACCTCAAGGCAACCGCAATATCCTTTAAGCGCTTGATTCCCAGGCCACCTTCCGCAGTAGGGGAGGCGATTCTGTTCCAGCGAATCCAATGTAAGTTCTTCTTCGCTTCAGTCCATCCCCAGAAGAAATCAGCCAACCCAGATTCCAGCAAGGCTAGCGTCTTCTTCGGGACGTCAATGGCAGCAAGGGTGTGGATAGGGATGCCTGAAAGCACATGCCTGATGAGGACACTTCTAGCAGCCTGGTTAAGGAGGCGGGCCTTCCAACCCGCTATACGGGACAAAATTCTGTCTATGAGGGGCTGGAACGTGGAGGAATGGACTCGCCCTTTATACAGAGGAACTCCCAAGTAATGGAAAATGTGACCCGAATGAGCAAAACCTGAAATAGCTACAATTTTCCTGATCCTGCCAACCGGAGCCTTTGCAGGAGCAATGAAGCTACTCTTGGCACTGTTTATCCTGAGGCCAGACACGCTCGTGAACTTGTTAAGAAAGTTCCTCAAACATCTAATGGACTTAGCTCCGCCATTCAAGAAGATAGTGGTGTCATCAGCGAAAAGCATATGTCATGAGAAAGATAACTGCTATTAAAAGCATATGTCATTAAGAAGATAATCTGATGACCTTCCACCTCAACCATATCTTGACAAGGCTTATAGGGGGAGAAAAAAAAATCTTTTTTCCTAAATATGTCATGAGAAAGATAACTGCTATTCCCATAGCAATGAAGATGAGCATGTTCCAACTTTTTTCGATTTAGGAAACCTTTTTCATCATTCAGTTTGCACATATACAATCCTTCCTCGTGTTGTTCTGCTTTGACATGTCCTGCATATAGCTCTGTACTAAAAGCCTCCGCACCCAAAACAGAACTTTCTAGCAACAATGAGATGTGGGTCAATATCAAATTCTTCCTCTGTGTCAGAATTAAGTTATATGATGGTTGTTGAGTTCTGGGTCCTCATACAGGCAATTCTGGAAGTTCCAAGTTCAGGCTTTAGAGTTCTCTCTTTCTTTATTTAGGGGTGCATTTGGTTGCTAAGATAAAAGGTTTGTAGTGCGAACAAATAAGAGTACAAAAATGAATGCTTATGAATTTCATTACAAATGAATAACGTACAAACAAGATTGCAAGTACTTATTTCATTTATTGACACGAAACCTGTGGACATTTTCAAGAGCAATAATACAAACTGCAGGAAAAAGGTTAGAAGCAGTTTGCTGTTTCTGTTATCATGGCACGAGCAAGTTCCCGCTGTTAAAAAAAGGTGCTTAATCGTTATCAGCTGTACATGCCACGAAAACGTTAAAATACTGGAGTGGGGTCAAGAAATCACAACTGCTGATCAAGACATGGATCTCTTTGAGATTTCTCTCCAGTTCCCATATATCCTGTGACACTCTCAGAAACTCCAACAACCCAGTTATTCAACCATGAGGTGCTGCGGGTCAGCCAACCGGCTTGAGAATGCTCATCCACTTCAAGCATGCTCCTCCGTTCTCCCTCCATCAGAATGTCGAGCGACATATTTGTCATGTATACCTTAACAGCCTCAACCCCTCTATTCACAATCTCTGCAGGCGGAATGACAAGCGGGTTCTGGTCCAAGTTAAGTTTGGTGAGCTTATAAAGTCGCCCGAATGTAACAGGAAGAGAATGGATCTGATTGTTGCTGAGATCAAGTTCCCTGAGATTAGACAGATCACCAATTGTGTCTGGAAGCTCTGTCAGGTCACTGAAATTACTGCTAAGATTTAGGATTTCTAGATTCGTTAATCTCCCAATTGTGTGTGGTAGACCACAGAGCTCATTGAAGTGGGCATCAAGATGGCGCAAAGACCTCATCTCACAAATGGATGTGGGAAAAGAGCGGATCTTATTGAGGTGGACCAAGAGCTTTTGCAGCTTGACTAATTCATGCCCAATATCTGTTGGCAAATACGTCAGCTCATTGAAGCTTGCATCCAGCTCCACAAGTGACCTGGATTGAAATAACTTTGATTCATAGGTGCTGGAGAAAGTCCAATAATGTTGCGGAAGAACGTTGAAAACCTAATGATGGTGTTACCTGCAATGGGAGATGCTGTTAGGTAGCGCTGTAAGCTTGTTTCCTGACACGTCTAGGATCTTCAGATTAAGTAACAGTCCGATGGAGTCTGGTAATGACACCAAAAGGTTGGAGGAAAGATGAAGCTCCTGCAGATTCCCTAACCCAGCTATTGAATCAGGAATTACCTGTTTTCAGACCAACCCATAGAAAATTAGGCACAGGACAAGAAGCGGAATTCCAAAGAACATGTATTTGACCAAGTAATAATGCATTCTATAATAAATAAATAAAATCTTCCCAACCATCTATATGAGATCCAGTCATAGAAGTCTTTAATAAAGCCATTCTACTTAACTAACCGACATTTATCTACGGAAAATAAAAATAACCAATAAGCTTTGCCATATGTTGTGGTCCAATCATGTAATCTGCAGTTTCACAAAGGCTGAGGCTGCATTTTTTGCACCAAATATTACACAGTTGTTTTTTTAGAGAGAGAGAGAGAGAGAGAGAGAGAGAGGAAATTGATCTATGCCCAGAACATTAGGCACGCTCGCCCATTCCATGACATTCAATTTCACCCGATTGAAGACTCCCACAAGGTTCCCCTTTCTTCCTTTGAAGGAGTGCCATAACGCCAAACATAAGTTGTATGATACATAGCATGATTGCTCTGCTCGCCGACAATCATTAAAAAGAAAGATTTTACTCAAAACTTGCATGACTTTTCCTTCAACCACAATATCGAGTCTGATTCTTCACTTGATGGATGAACTTCCGACAACATATCAAGCAGACTAAGCAAAACTTCCAACTGATCATCTTTCAGATTTCTTCTACAAAGAGGAGCCCTAATAATTTCCTATCCGATAACAATTACGACTCCCAAATGCAAAAATATAACAAGAAACCAAGAGTTAACACAAGCTCTTGGATTGAGTAATGGCATTACTGGAGAAGCAGTCGGATCATTTTGAAAATGGCAAGTAGGCTCGAAAGAGACTGATCTAATAGACGGTTGGATCTGTAGATGATCGACGTGGGGGATGCATAAGTATACCTATGATTGAATCATTGAATCACTGTGTTTAGATTCATTATTTAAAATGAAATATCTAGGTTTGTCGTTTAAATAAAATAGTGTATAGATTCATTGTTTGAAATAAGGCATTCAAGTTCATATGTCTAGGTTCATCATACTTGAAGTGTCTAGGTTCATTGTGCTTAAAGTGTCTAGGTTTATTATTTAAAGTGCCTAGGTTCTGATTTTATTTCTATAAAAATACATAACCCTTGTTGAAAATAGTGGGAAATGAAATCTTTATGATTCTTTGCATATTATCAAAAGTTCTCAGCTTGGTTTTTTGGTGTGAACCTTGTTGCAGAGCTTACTGGGACATGAAATCAACACCGGTAAGAAGTAGGCCATTCTCGGGCAGCCATCACCTTTTCATTCTCAATTGTAATTTCGGCCACCAACACTACATAACCCAAGAATATCACTTGATTAGTCACAAAACTACACTTCTTGATATTGGCATAGATTTTTCACTCCTTAGAACCTCGCACACTTCCTGAAGGTGTTGCATATGAGTATGCTCTCGTCTGGGTAACACCAATACATCATCGAAGTAAACTATAATAAACTTGTCAATGAATGCTCTAAATGTATGGTTCGTCGAAGCATGAAAGCACTTGGTGACAAACCAAATGACACAACAAGCCATTCATATAGTCCTTTGCGTGTCATAAATGTTATTTTTCATTAATCTCCTAAGAAGATTCTAATCTACTGGTAACCACTTCTTAGATCTATCGTAGAGAACAAATTTGCACCAATCAACATACCAAGCATGTTATTTTAATTGTAGAATAAAAAATCTATGTTTTATTGTGATCTTATTAAAGGCCCTACTATCCATGCACATTATCCACGATTTGTCCTTCATAGGTGTTAAGAGGGCCAGAGCGGCACAGCCTCATGATCTCCCTTATATAACCATGATCCAATAACTCCCTAACTTGTTGAATAAGTTCCTCGTGCTCTTTTGGGCTCGTTCGATAGAATGATATATTGGGTAAACTAGACTCTGGGACAAGATCAATATAGTGTTGTATGTCCTGTATAAGTGGCAATCCAACTGACAAGTCATCAGGAAAAACATCTGCAAAGTTCCCCATCTTAGGCTTCATTATATCCAACACTTCTATATCACTCATCATATCTTTCCCAACCACAGCAAATACTATCCCACTCTCTTTCATCTCCACTATAAACCATGTCATGGAGAGGAAATTCGCATCCCCAGATGGGTTTCGTAGGTTCATTCTCTTTAATGGGACCCAATACAACTTTCACATTATCCTTCCAAAAAGTGAAAATGTTCTTTCAACCATGATGTACAATACTCCGGCCAAACTGCCATGGTCTACCCAAGTACGTCCATCAGGGCGACATCCCACCACACGTCATAATCAAGGTATTTCATAATGGTAAGTGGAAACAATCCGTAATGGCCACCAGCCACCATTACCTTTACGATACAGGTTGTAACAGCTATTATGGCCCCATAACGGTTATTACGGTCTCTTTTTTTATTTTTATTTATTTTTTAAAAAAAGCCTAAAAAACATATATGTCCTATAACAGACCGTTACAGGGCTATTATGGCCTTAACAAGGGACGTAATGGACCGTTAACGGTGGTTACGGGTCATCTTTTTCCATAACAGTTGTTATGGTAGTTACAACCCCGTAACATGTAACGATTGCCACTGTTACCTTTACGTAACAGCCTTTATGACACACCATGGTCATAATACTTTTCTCCAATCGAAAATGAAATAAGTGCACGGGCTAAAATTGTCACCTCATTACCTTTCTTAAATCAAGAAATGCAGTATTGCGTAGGGTGCTTCTAGGTGCTTCTTTGTAAGAATATAAAAGGTACTTGTGTGCAGCTAGTCCTCATCCTTCAGAGCCTTAGATGAATCGGCATAAATAATGTCGTCTGCATCTTCGGCTCTCACTGCCTCATCAAATAGAGGATCATCCAAGTCATCACCATCTACTACCCCGACACCATCATTGACCATATGTGAATTCTTGCAATGTACACCTCCCTATTTCTACATTCAGATGATGTATGCCTCATGTCTCCGCATTTAAAGTTGTGGACTACAATCTAGCTATTCCATTTATTGTCGATCTCAATGCCACATTGTCCCCCCGGAGTAGTGTGTTGGTCACGAGTTTGAGCTCGTTTGACCCTAGTTTGTTGCCTCAAACCTTTGGAATTGCTACCCTCACCAACCATCTCCTTATCAGTCGGACAACTCAACAATGTAGCCCTTGCCGATGTTGATTTTATGTCCCAACAGGATTTACCAACGAGGTTCACACTAGAAAACCAAGCTCATAACTATTAATAATATGCAAAGAATTACAACAATTTCCTTTCCTTCTTTCTAGCAAGGATTACATATTTATAGACAAAAAACTAGAACATAGACCCTTTAAACGATAAACACAGACATTTTAAGCACGATGAATCTAGACATTTTAAGCACATGAACCTGGACACTTTAAACATCATGAACCTGGAGGCTTTTAAGCATAATAAACCTGAACACATGAACTTGAACACTTTATTTCAAACAATGAATCTAGACACTTTATATTAAACAACAAACCTAGAGACTTTATTTCAAACAATGAATCTAGACACTTTATATTAAACAACAAACCTAGAGACTTTATTTCAAACAATGGATCTAGACACATAAAACCAGCCGTCCAATCTTAGATCAAAATCTTTTGAGCCTTCTTTCTGTTTTCAAAATTATCTAAGAACACTCAATCTGTCTCGTCATCAAAACATCATGACATTTAGCACCAAATTAGATTGATTAATAATGAAATATCATGATATATGGTGCAACCAAATGTAGCATGACTTATATTATGCATTCATAGACAATCAGTGTTAAGGGAAAATAAACTTATCAAAACTATAGGGAATGAATTCATGTAAAGCTTCACTTCCATTCCATTTGCAAGTTATGCCTGACACGGCTTTAAACTTAAGACCTCGTGGCAAATCTAACTTCCATCATCATCATCTAAGCCTTATCCCAATTAATTGGGGCCAGCTACAGGAATCATGTCCCACCATTCCATTCTATGAAGGGCCATAACTTCAGTTAACTATAAGTCTTCAAGTCTTTTCTTACTACATCTACCCACGTCAATTTGGACCTTCCCCTTGCCCTTGTAAAGCATTCAACTTACACCAACTCTCCTAACCAACATAGTTCTTTGTCTCCATTGCACATGACCTAACCATGTACGTCTACTTTTCCTCATCAGAGGAAACAGGATGGTGAGTGAAATTTTGTTAAGAGACAATAATTGAGGAACATCATTCCCTAAATTAAAGAACTATAAGCCATTTTGGATAGTGACACATTGGAATATGAAGAGGATTGCTTTCTATAAGAAGCAAACCAAGGACGAATGAATAACTTCTTCCAAGTAGCTAAGAGTATACAATAATGTCAAAATTAAGGTATTCCGTAACGATAACAGTGGTCGTAATGGACACCACCATTACCTTTACAATAAAGGTCATAATGGCTGTTACGGCTCCCATAACAGCCGCCACAATCTCTTTTTTTATTGAAAAAAAAAAACTCAAAAAGCCTATATATGCCCCATAACATTGAAGAAAAAATTTCTGAAAAACCCGTATCTGCACCGTAACGGACCATTACAGGGTTGTCACGACCTTCACAGTGGGCGTAATAGGCTGTTGACGGTGGTTATGGGTCATGTTTTCCATAATGGTTGTTACGGCCATTACAACCCCATAACATGTAACAGTTGTCATCGTTACCTTTACGTAACGACCTTTATGGTACACCGTGGTAAAAATCCCTAACATATTGATGATTCAAGCTCAAAGGAATTGAGAAGTAACAAAACAGCAGCTCCATCACCCTATAATCCCCTGAAGGACAACTCTCGACAACTCAAAATGCTCAATAACAAGATCATAAACCAATGTACAAGCCACATTAAAGGAGATAACCCCAACTTAGACCTCTACAAATGTTAAAAGACAATGGGGAAGCTGTAAAGTGACACATGGTCTTGCGGAAAAGAGTTCTACTATAGCTACATTGGAAAGTACGGTTTGAAATCGAAATGGTTAGTACAGAATGGGCTAGGGTTAATAAAGTTTTGTTGGGAGCCCGATTGAGGCCTTTCAAGGTAGCTAGGGGGATCCTCTTCATTGTATTAGCTGGATGATTTCTTATCAGCCCTTCTGTTTTACCTCTTTTAGCTCTTGCTTTAATAGAAGTTCCGTTATCCTTCAAAAAATTAAAAATAAAAACTCCTACTCTCACCACAAGTGCCAATGTGGCACATATATGTGAGACCCGGGCACAATGTTACCTAGGCACTTTTATTTTTTGGGATTTCACTGTGCCAACACTCGGGGCACTTGGACATGACATGACACTTCAAAATCTGTACAAACATTGTCCTTGTGATGTCACAAAAGTGCCACGCATTGGCCAATTCCACCGAGGTGTCCAAGCACATTCTCAACAATGCTTTGTTTCTGTCCTTTTTATTTTTTTATTTTTTTTATTTGGATGCCTTTTGTCAAGCTGAAGAATCGCACTCCTAACCCTCAAGCTTGCCTCCATTCTCTTATGGTTGAAGAAACTACTCAGAAGGACTTCCTCTCACACTAGATTTTAGCTCATTTCCATTATAGGTACCATGACCCATTAAAGAAAAAGGAAAAGGAAAAGGAAAAACTATTTCTTGAGATGAATATGCATGAATTTGTACGTTTTCTTAGTCGATTGTTTCTTAGTTTACATTAGTAGTAATTGGTTTCTTTGGAGTTTGAGATTTTCATGCTAGCCATAGCTACATCAAGTTTGAGATTTTCTTTGGAGTTCAAAGCGGTCCAGCTACGCCTCTCACAGTAAATGAGAAAAATCCTCTTTCATGTAACTTAGTCAAGCTCAGTTAAATGAGCAAGGATTGGGTTCCTTCACACCCCAAGGATGTGCTCTTTAACGGACAATTCATTTCATGGTCCATTGTAACGGCCGTTATGGGGGCAAAATAGTACAGTAATGGTGGCATCCATTTTGTGTTACAATGTTGTAATGGTTGTCCTCATCAGTATCGGGTTATACATACCAGCGTTATATGATACATCAACCCATGGATGCAAGCGTCCCCTCCCTAATCAGGCAACCTCTGATTACAAGAATATTATGAGCAACCACCTTCTTATCCTTCAACATAAAAAAGAAAGACCTCCTCCTGATGCTCTACATCTAGAAAAATAAACAAATCATTCATCCACACTCCAGATCCTATGAAACAATATAGCTCTAGATGCTCGACTAAAATGAGTAACAAGACTTTAATTCGATGAAGTAGAAATGACCTAATTACTTCAATTCACAGTGATGAACTCACTCCCCAATTGCAGTTTAGTCATTTCAGCTCCAACTTGAAATACATGGAAATGAAATTAGGGGTTGGTTGTCAATGATAAATTAAGATGATTCTGCCAACCATCCGAACACACCTATGAGATTTAACAATAACGCCATTTTAATTGGATTCGATGTCATCCAGTACATCATCCAACCATCCAACAATTAACATTTGTAACTACAAAATATTTCAGAAATAAGATTCCTTCACAAGAACTATCGAATTGAACGCCAGCGCCTTTCTTTCAACATTGCCATCCATTCAATTTGAAATAACATGAGAGAGAGAGAGAGAGAGAGAGAGAGAGAGATGTATGCATCTAAAGGGAAGATCTCAAGCATGCATCTAAAGGGAAGATCTCAAGCCCAACAGGTTGGACCATAACTAACCTTCCACCCAGCAGATAGGTTACAACCTTTCATGTGCATTCGGGAGCAAACTTGTCCAACAGGTGGGCCTCACCATAAGAACCACCTTGTGCAAAAATCGGTCCGATCCAATCCACGTGAGCCATAAATAGAAAACAATTTCTAGCCATTGATAAATAAAAAATACAATTGTGGTCCACCTGATGAGTTGATGTAACTGATTTTTGCAGAAGGCAATCCTCATGATAGGGCCAACCTATTGGGCCGGTTAGATGTCATAGGCAAATGATAGATTGGAAGTTGTCCACTGGGCAGACAGCGAATTATGGTCCAACCGGTTAGGCTGGAGACCTTCTCAAATCAAAAATACCTCGAGTTGATTTTCGGAGAGGTTGAGCACCACCAGTCCATGAAGACGCCCGAATTCTTCAGGAAGATATGGCAGCTCCCTGCCCATGAGCTCCACCCTCTCCAACCCGTCAGATGCTTGCCGAAGAATCCCTACCACTTCCTCATTCATCTCTACGTCCTTTGCCGGGACATATTCCGGGCCCGCCTCCTCTGCTGAGTCGTAAATCTTGACCAGCCGCTGCTCGGCGTCCCTCAGCAGCTTTTCGTATGCCTCGTGCAACTCGTCCAGCTGCACCACCGCCTTGTACGCGCTCTTCTCCTCCTCTGCCGCCTTCTCCCTCTCCCTCTCCGCCTGCTGGGCCCGCCAGTCCAGATGGACGACACCTTCTGGCCGCTGGTCGAGGGCGATCTCCTCGAGCCGGTTGGAGAGGCGGAATTCTATGTCGGCGAGGGCAGCACGGGCAACGTCGACGGACTCGTGATCGGGACGGGGGCCGAGGATTTGGAGGATGGATCGGGTGTGGGCCACGTCGGACACTGCGGCAGCCATCGAGTTGAGGAGATGTGGACGGTTCAGATGAGGCATCTGTTCAAAAACTTCTCCTTCTTTGGATGGAATGGGCCCGGGATTGGGCTGTTCGATGTCGAAATCGGCGGGAACGGAATCGACGGTGGAGATTTGTCCCATCTGATACATGACGTAGGAGAGGACGGGGAAGCTTTTAGGGTTCGGATCCATCGCTGAGAAGGAAGATGAGAGAGTAACTGATTTTTCATTTGGATTTGAAGGGAATGCAGGGACTTGGACGAAATCTATGTAATCTATGAATATAACGAATCAAAGGCCTCGTAGCTGAAGGAGCGGATCAGTTCCGGCCCCGGCCTCACCAAGACGGTGTGACCCTTACACTGGGGCCCACATTAATGTCTGTATACTATATCCACACCGTCCATCCGTTTTTCGAGATCATTTTAGGGGATTATCTCAAAAATAAAGAAGATCCAAATCTCAGGTGGACCATACTGCAGGAAACAGTTTTTATTGAACGCCCTACCGTTACAAACTTCCTTGGGCCCACCATAATGTTTTCGTAGTGTTTATTTTCAATCAAACCGTTTAATAAGGTCGAAAAATCCTGGATGAGCGAAAACAAAATATCAGCTTGATCCAAAACGTTCGTGGCCCATAAATGGTCAATCACCACTGTTTCCTATGATATGGTCCACCTAAGAATTACGAGATCTGCTTTATTTTTGGTCTCATGCCCTAAAATGATCTTTCAAGACAGATGGACGGCATGGATATAAAATACATACATCAAGGGCCGCACCTAATCCACTCCCCGTAGCTGCCTATGTGGACTTCACGCACACGAGCGATTCACTCGTGTCGCAGACGAGCAATTGTAGGAGATCGAGGACGTTAATCAGGAGGGCCTCTCCGTGAATGCGTCCTTTTACAGAAATCATGGCAGATAACACATCAGGTGGGCCACACGTGCATGAATTTGAACTGTTGATACGCATGTGGCCAGCTGATGGATAAGTGGAAGGTCCAGATTCTTGGGCTAGGTAAACGATCCCTGTCGGGTCCGCCGGCTAATGAACGGCCAAAATGTCATACGCTTGTTCCCGGGACACATGTAGAAGCGGGTTTGCGTTCAAAGGCTGATGGTTGGCTGCATCTTTCTCGTGCCTCAACTGCTCCACGTGCTCGCGTTGTTAGTGCGGTTTTGAAACGTTCCATGTTGAGGATCCGAATCGTCTGCGAGACAGCAACAACTGTTGTATGCAGCGCGAACAACCTCCAAGATCCGTGGAGTCCATACATGTGACATCCACACCGTCCATCAAGGAAGAACCCATATATTCAGCGTACAACTAAAATACGTGTTGTATACCTACGTAAGGGTGCACATGGAACTGGTAAATCGGACTGGAACCGATCAAGCGGTACGGTTTCGTCCGGTTATGAAGTGCATCGATTTTAGTTCCGGTTAAAAAGATCAAAGAACTGATTAATTTACTTCGATTATTAATTAATTATTAATTTATTGTGTTGTAGAACATAACTTAAATATTTATAATATATGTTAGTTGTCTATTTTATTAGTTTATAATATATTTAGTAGTCTATTTGTCTAATAACTCATGGTTTACGATGCTCCTTTTGATTATTTTCATAAATGTCTTTTTACAAATATTATACAATATCTAAACCATTCATCAAATAGATCACAATACACACGAACATGAGCTAAATTATTATTATTTTTGAATGTAATTGGGCTAGATTATAAAAAGCCCGGAACTGTATAATCGAACTGGCTTTTATGGCCCGGTTCCAGTTCGGTTCTAGGGTGCAAATGGCCAGGTCTCGGTTCCGATTTTCCTGAAACAGTTGCTAATAGTTCGGTTCTGATTTCACTCAATTACCGGACCGGATCGACCCGTGTGCACCTGTACATCCACGTGGTCTACCCATTTTACCAGGTCATTTTAAGGGTATGGTCCCAAAAAAGAGACGAATGCCAAATAAATTATTAGAGTTAATGGTGGAAATTCAATCACCACTGTTTTCCCATGGTGTGGTCCACCAAATGAGACCATGCCCTAAAATAAGCTAGAAAAATAAATGGACAGTGTGAATATACAACACATATTGAGGTGGGCTCCATATTCAGGGCCTCACCCACTTAGGGTTCATTTGGATTGTAAGTTAATTCACAAACGCTACTTATACCTAAACTTATTTTGGGCTCTGCTTAGCAGCGGAATATATTTATTAGCTAAAAAGTTAAAAGGGATATACTTGGTTTCCAACATCATATAATTACTCATCCCTTAAACCTTGACATGGACCATTCATTATGTTGGGCCCACCTTAACCTTAACATCGATTGTATGGGGCCTGCCTTCAGTGATGACCATCCGTCTTATGAGTCCTCCCTTCAATGTGCGATACCATCTTGCAGGCCCCACCTTGAATCGTACATTAGATGTGGGTTATCCATCATACGGAGTCCAAGTTTAAAGTGGGTCATGCATCATGCAAAGCCGGCTTTGGATGTGGTTCATTCATCATTAAGGGTCAACTTTCGATGGGAATTGTCCTCATGAGGCCCTAGGGCTGTACACAAACCGGGCTAGCCCAATTAACTCGCTCGACTCGCCCATAAAAGCTCGACTCGACATGACCTGGAATTGAGTTCGGGTCTGGACGGGCCATTTTCTTCGGCCCGAAATTGAGTTCGGCCCGAGTTCGGATAGGTTTCAGTTTAGCCTGACTCGGCTTAAAACCCGACTCGACCTATATATATATATATATATATATATATATATATATATATATATATATATATATATATATATATATAGGAAAACCCTCACCTGCGAACCAGTTCGTACGTAGTACGTACGAACTTTTTTGAGAACCCATCATATGTGATGAAAAATGCAAATTTGAACCGTCCACATGAAGCAGAACCTCATAAAACCCCATAGTATGAATTTTTACTTTGATCCGAAACTTTGATGGACTGTGAAAAATGTAAACAGTTTCTTTCCTTGATTTGAATTTCTCTTTGCTATGGACGGTATGGATAAAAGTTTTAGATAAACGTAAAACTTGGTCCTGAGGGGTTTCACTAGGTGCTGCTTCACATGAACGGTTCAGATTTTCGTTTTTCATCACGTATGATAGGTTCTCAAAAAAGTTCGTACGTACTACTGTACGAACTGGTTCGCAGGTGAGCGCATCTATATATATATATATATATATATATATATATATATATATATATATATATATATATATATATATATATATATATTCCCAAATTCTTACCCAGTTACCCTAACCATTTACAGCAATCCAGGCCGTCCAAATTGTGGGTCCCTTTGTAGATGGAGCAAAGTCCCAAAAATCTATGACAAAAGATCTTCCCAAAAATCAAAGTCATTCAAGTTATCTGTTAAAGCCCTTCCCATGGAGTAAATGAAGCAGAGTAAAAAAAAATCAAGGCCGTCCAAATCGTGGGTCCGAAACTGGCTCGAACTCGCCTGATTGCTGACCGGGCTAGGTTCGGGCGGGACAAGTTGGCCCGGTGACCGGGCCAGGCCGGGGTTCGGGCTAGTTTGGTTGGTGATCGGGCTGGGCTGGGCCGGGTTGAGCCCAATTTGACTCGGTTTAGCCCGATGTACACCCCTGTGTGGCTCCCTTTGACATGGTCATCAATCATGTGGGCACCTATCAATGTCACTTCCATCATGTGGGCCCACCTTCAATATCCACCCCAGAACCCGAAGCCCACCTTTGATATGGAACATCGATCGTGTGGGCCTTCCATCATGCAGGGCCCACCTTAGATGTTGGCCATTCATCATCAAGGGCGACCTTTGATGTGGATTATTCATTATTTGGCCTACCTCAATATAGGTCTTCCATCATATGGATCATCCAATATTTGGAACCCACCTTTAATGTGGACTATTCATCATATGGGTCTCACCTTTGATGTGAGTTGTCCATCATACAGGGCCTACCTTGAATCTTTACCATTCATAATAAGGGTCGACCTTTGATGTGGACCATCCACCATGTGGGGCCTACTTTGATGTGGGCCATCCATCATGTGGGGCTAGCTTCAATGTCCAATGCACATCTTGTGGGGCCCACCTTTGATGTGGACTGTCCATAGTGGACCCCACTTTTAATGTGGGTTGTCCATCATGCAAGGCTCACCTGAGCCATTCATCGTTAGGGCCCACATTTGATGTTGACCGGCCACCTTAATGTGGATAATCCATCATGCAGACCTACCTCAATGTTAATTGTCCATCATGGGGTCCACGTTCAATGTCTACTATCATGATGTCCTGTCCAACTCTAACGTGGACCTGTACCGCCCATCATGACAACCCCACCTTCGATATGATTTGTCCATCATGCAAGGCCACTTTTGATATGAACAGCCTATTGTATGAAGAGGAGAGAGAGTAAAAAAGTTAAACGTTAAAAGGTAATACATTTTCACTATTTCTGCAAATATGAACTATCTATTGTATGAAGAGATAAGAGAGTAAAAAAGTTAAATGTTAAAAGGTAATAATTTTTTGCTATGACTGCATTTTACTTGAAAGTAGTTACTTTCGAAATAGTATTTATTAAATTAATTTTAAAAAATAATTTTATTACTATTATAAATAAATAAATAAAAATTACTTATAAAGTGGTATTGGAACAGGCTAAAGTAGTCTTTTGGATGCCTATAAAGTCCTCAAGTAGAAATCGACTTGCAAGAGCCATTTCGATGAGTATATATGTCTGTAATCATATTGCAAATTATAATTTGATTACAGATTTTAACGATAATCTAAAACGTGAGAAAAAGTCATGTTCCATATTACAGGGAAATGGATTTTAGGCAAGATTTGTAATTTTTGAAAAAATTTCAAAGCAAAGAGATTTACAAATCTTTCAATGGTTACAAAGATCCGAAATAAAAGAAGAAGATAAACATTTTCCTCTCTCTCTATTATTGTTGCTAAGGTTGAAACTTCAATGTTGTCAAACCTTAGTACACTGTTTGAATTAGCGAACCTACTTCTGTTTCCTACCAAATGATTTGTTTACAATAAAAATTAGCTACGAGCTTTATTGAGTTGAGTTTATCCCAATGATTTATTTTACATAAAAAAACTTTATATGTCATGTAATTATTTTTAAAGGATTTAGCACTCTAAGCTCTGTTTTAAGTGAATACATAAATATACGTTGTAAACATATTTCAAGTTATCCAAATATATATAATTGTTTCCGTGTAATCATATTGCAACTTAAAGCCAAACAAAATCACAAGTAATCACATTAGACCTGTAATCAAATAACTTATAATCGGATTACAAATCAATAACTTTACAGGCATCCAAACAACCTCTTAGTTGTTAACCTCACCTCACCTAATCTATGCCCAAACCTCATCTAATCTACACATGTTGACTAAAAAGAATGTTTTTCTTCTTTTTTTTTACTCACTTCCTGCTTTAAACCCCATTTGAATATTTTCAAAGTAGCATACTTATGAAAGGGCAAGGATTGCCCAACTGACTTGGTCTCTATGGGGCCACTACAATGCATGCTTTATCTCTCTATGGGGCTACCATGATTTGTGTTTTATCCATATTTTCTTGCTAATGTTAAGAAATGAGCCTAAAAAGTAGGGTAAATTCAAAACTCAAGGAACCACATTGTAAGAAAATATTGAGTATTGACAGTTAACTGTTGAGAATTTCTTGTGGTCAACGGGACTTTTGCTTACATACATCACAGTAGGCTCCCCATAGTTGGGTCGGGTCACCGGCAATCTGCATCCCTTGTAAAAGAATTCTACATTGGAAGCAGATTGCCTGGTGACATAACACTGCCGGATTTGAATCTGCATCCCTTATAAAAAGGATCCCAAGCTGGAAGTGGATTGCCTAGTGACCTCACACAGCTGAATTTGATTAGATCATGTACCGTTGTCAATTTACTTCATCATAAGATATGGTGAGATTTTATTGGGGCAATGATGCAGACATCAGTGGTGCACTATTTAGAGTGTACTAGAGGAAGATGTTTAGAGTGTACTAAAGGAGGAGGTGTCGCCGACAAAGTATTGGAGCAGATGAGTTGATGTAGATGGATGTTGGGTCCATCGGACCCATTTTCTGACGCGCTACGAGTACAGGAACGGCATGACCGCACCCCGACCATAGATACATGAGTCGGATTTCATACCCTACCACGCAGGTATTTTAAGCGTTTTTATTCATTTTTCTTGTTTTAGGAGTTTTATTGCACTTTCTCTACTTTTTTATTATTTTTCTTATTTATAGGGGCTTTACTGCACTTTTACATTTTCCATAGCTTATATATATGTGGTGAGAAACCCTATTTTCATTATTATTGAATGACTAGAAATTTGTCTATTTTTTTTTTCTTTATTCAAGATATTAAGGTTTCAGAATTGACCCTTGAGTGCTAAGGATTCCACCTTGATTTCAGATTTCCTTCTTTCTAAATCTTTGAGGTGCAGGAAAATGGAAGAATCATCTTCATTATTTTCTTTTGACGATAAAAGAACATGTACTTTCTTCATTTCGAACCCTTCATTCTTCACCCATTTCGTTCCTATGTAGATATCCCCTTTCTAGTTTGAACGGAAAAGATGGATGGTTAGTTAGTAGAATCAGATCCGAACTTGGTTGTGAACTGACTTATGCTAGATCTGGGATATCCTCATATATCTAGGTCATCCCTTGTAAAAGACATAATTCTGACAAAATGACCTCATCTTTGTGTTGAAATTTATTTAATCCCTTTGATTGAAAACGGTTAGTTGATTCGTGTATTTATTTGAACATTCTTTAACCTGATTATGCATGCATCTAAGATTAGATCATCACATGTTCTTGCATCAGACAACCCATGTGACATGAGTTGCATATGTACAAGATATGGCCAAATTTCATTGGGACAACCCCATATAATGTTGGTAGAGTATGTACAAGAAATGGTGAAATTTCATTGGGATAGCTCCATGTGACATTGGTCAACTAAACACTCGACCAAACCACTTTTAAAAATGCTTTTCTCTAACAACATGTGGCCCAATTAAATCTCATCACATCTGGATGGTACCAGCCATCTAAGATATCTTCTAAAATACAGAGGAAGAATTCTATCTTACGCTGTGGGCTGCACTAGCTAGTCATCTACATGCACGAAGCTGCTTAATAGCTAGGCCCTGGCTCCCACAGTTATCAAAATGACATCCAATGCAAAAACAGTACATGAAATGTTTGTGTTTAATTAGACATTGATGATAATAATAAAAGTTTAAAATTTTGGGGAAATAATGGATTTTCCTGTATAACCACTCATTTTAGTCTATTTTTTGAATAAACGCCTGCTTTCAATATACTCAAAGCAAAGCACCTGAGATTTGCACCGTTAGACATTCAGCAGCTTTCGTATATTTTTCAAAATGACAAAACTGCCTTCGTTCTTTCTCATTGGAGAAAGTCTTCTCCTCGTTCCTTTTCATTTGGGCCATCAACCTGTTGATAAAGCCACAGCCCCACCCGCTGTGGGGCCCACCATGGAAACCTTACAGGGCCCACACGTGGGGGCAGCGAGCCCTACAACTCAGTGGGACCCACATTGATTTATGTGTTTTATATCCACGCCATCCATTGGTTTCTCCGTACCATTTTAACGCGTGAGCCTAAAAAAGAAGCAGATCTGAATCTCAGGTGGGGCCCACCCCGGGGATAGTGGTGATTAAACGTCCCACCATTAAAAACTTCCATGGCCCACCGTAGACAGATCTGCATGAAGGAAAATGCAAGCATCAGCTTGAGGATTTAAAAAAAAAAAAAAACGGAAAATCTGTGGGACCCACCGTGAAGAAATCACGAAAACCAGCTTCATTCCAGGAGCTCCAGTGGGCCCCACCAACAGAACTGTGGTGCTCGAGTACCCACCATTGAAAAAAATTCCTGGACCTATATTGATGCATGTGTTTATGCACACCGTCCATCTATTTTTCAGAGGGCAGGGGCCCATCATGATGTACGTGTTCTCTCCGTTGTCCCTCCCATCTGACAGCATCTCAGGGTGTGGGCCCACCAGGAAGCAGATCCAACGCCCAAGTGGGCCACACTGCTGGTAACAGCTGTGAGAATGACGCCACTGTTGAAACTGTCCGGGGGTCACCATGATGTTTATTTGCTACTCGACCTATCGGGAGAAGCCACGCGTCAGTGGTCCACCAGGGGGTGGGGCCGCCGTGAGGTGCATCCCCATCCCAACCGTTTGCCACCCAACTTGTTGTTTTGGTCACACAAACCAAGATGAAGGCAGAAATCAGATATCAACTTGATCTGTAACAGTGTGGGACCCGCAGTGGCTAAGGCCCCACCCGGCCCACTGTGATGTTTCTTTGCCACACCACCTGTTCACAAGGCACGTGGACCTGGAAGGGAGGGAAGACACAAATATGAGTTCGGTCCAAAGCTTAGGTGGGCCCCACCACAGGGAACAACAGACATGGACAAAGCGAAGACGAAACCAGCTTCTATTGCCTCCATCATGTTTTTAATGCGTTTCCTACGGTGAGGTCCACCTGCGCTGCGGATCTGCTTCATTTTTGGGCTCATGGTCTAAAATTAGATTGAAAAATGGATGGGCGGCGTTGATCATACACATATAAACAAGTGGGTCCCATAGAATCTTCCGCACACCTGCCCCTTGCAATGGGGTATAATCATAACAAAGAAAGGGTGTGGGAGCAAATCCGTTACTTTGAAAGCATGCGTTTATCCGGAAATAGCTTGAAAGGTAGGCGGTGAAAATCCAAAATAATAATAATAATAATAATAATAATAATATTTTTTTAAAAAAAATAATACTGAAACACTAAAATAGTAAATTTTTAGTTAATGAAAACTTTTGGGGTTTAATAGGGAAATGTATTAAAAAACAGAGTGAGAAAAACAGCTTTATGGGTGCTTGTACTATGTAGAAGTATGGTTAACATCTTGAGATGATCAGAATATTTATAATATGAACAATAATGCATATAGAAAGTAAAAGGAGTTCTTTGCCTCTCTCAAATCCTTCCTTTTCAAGTAATCCTCACATAAATCCACTCATTTCTATTAACAATTTTCAGCTTCTGCTCAATTTAAACAGTGGGCAGCGCAAACTACCAATCTCTATTTTTTTAATTGCCCTCAAGAAGTTTATATATATATATATATATATATATATATATATATATATATATATATATATATATATATATATATATATATATATATATATATATATTCTGAATAGAACGTGTTTATTTCCCTATCTTTGAAAACACGGAATTTTGCTAATTATGCTCCCCCTGGAGGTGCGTCAAATCTGTCCTACCCCAACATGATTATCCAGAGACTACATCTAGAGAAAGAGTGAGAGGAAAATAATAATCAGAAATTGCGCACAAATATCAATAATTATCCATGACAGCCTTGCAAATACGGTGAGCCACACGAGCTACCATGTTTCTGAGTTGAGGCCGCTTATTTGCAGATTACACAACGATAGCTTTGGGGTGTGTCGTAACACATATTCAATTTCCCTATTGATTATTGAAAGCAAAACTACACTTTCTTCACATGGTTTCTCATGTAGAAGCTGCAGTAGAACTTCGTTACTTTTACATCTAACTCAAAAAAATTATATGTATATGGTTTGAACTTGGAAGTGGAGGTTTTACATGATGACCAATGAGATATAAGGAAAAACCAAAAATTAAAAAAAAAAAAAAAAAAATCAAAAGAAGAGAAGATGCTGCCTTAGCCATTTATCGATTCATTGTACTTGAAAACACAATCATACAGCCTCCCTCCCAAGAACTGAGCAACCTCGAGATGCTTCACCTGTCCAATAGGAAAGCAGAAAAAGAAAGAGGACACATTTAACCACTTCCCCAGAAAAATAAAAAATAAAAACGTAAAAAGGAAACATCTGAATCAAGGCCCATAGACAATTGAAACTCAAAATCGGAATAGCCTTTCAGATTTGAAGTTCAACCAGACTAAGTCACTGAGGAACTCCTGCTCTAATTTATATGATCCGAGTTCGGACTTGGTTTGGAGCCTGGTCAGACTGGAGTCAACTAGCCGAGTTCTTTATCCATCAATGCGCCTTGGCATATTGCTTAATAAGTATCTAAGGGCCGTCTTGGACAAACCCTCAAAAGGGGCTTGACAAACCCTCAAAAGGGGCTTTCGAGATATAAGACCCTTCATAAGCCAAAACTGGGGTTTCCCCCCCCCCTTTTTTTTTTCTTTTTTCTTTTTTTTCTTTTTTTTTTTTTTTTGTAATGCGCATTTGGAATTTTGGATGCACTTTGCAAAGCCCCCTTTCACCGTCCCACTTGATGAACTTGGCGCTAAAATGCCATCTTGACGAAATCACAGGCTTGAAACCCCCTTCTCCGAAATCCCCCGTTTGTGCAAGTGCACATCCAAACAGGCCATAAGTTAGAGATCCAGTTAAAAAGCAACAGCAGACTATTACAAGAGAGTAATACCATCCCAATCTTGACAGAATCACATTTTAGTTTAGCATAGAGATTTGTCTCTATTCCACGTCCCTGTGGCCAAAAAATGGATTTTATATTAAAACCAATAAACACTAAGCATCATTCTTCTTATATTATATTCAGTCTTAGAAGCTTTTTTTTTTTTTTTTTTTTCTGGGCAAAAGTATATATGTGTTACCATTCCCTCCAAGACAACTAGGTCTGCATCACTTGCTAGGTACGCCAGCTCTTGTGACACACTTGTGAGATCAATGACCTGCATGCAAGTCGAATGGATTGAGAATGGATAGCTACACTAACATAATTCCCCTGCATTTCCCACAAGACTACAAAAACTCGTGCATTGAAGTGGCAAGAATAGAGTCATCTTCTTACCGGCAGATCATTACCAGAATTGGCTATCAGGAGGCCAGATGCATCGGCACCACTGAGCTTCCCGTTTTCATCCTTCAACTGATGCAGACAGCAAGAGTATCAGAATCAAGTCATACATATGTAGACTAGGCAATGTAATCATGAAATTTCCATCACCTTCTTTAAAATCTCAATCAGTTCAGGATACGTTACGTCATTGATAGATGGAAGGTCATTGGCTGCTAGAACCACCTGCAACAACCCAAGATTTCAGCAAGCTTATCGTCAGTGCCAGGAACTTCATGACATTGGCAAATTTATATCTGCACACTAACCTCAAAATGATATCTTTATATATTAGAGAGAGAGAGAGAGAGGAGCAGATGCGTATAATCCATATACTCTATATAGAAGTCATAGTTCTTCTTCTTTTTGGAAAAGATACAAGTCATAACTCTTTACACAGTTGGGAAAGATTAAATACAAAACTAGGGCATTCATACATGGGGTGGACCATGTTAGGCAAGGAAAAATAACTTGGAAACATCAGAATCACCAGGAGGTTATTTCAGCTCAGGCAGACCCTCTAACATGGGTGCAACCCGTTAGGCCTTTTTTTCATTTATTTTCTACTTTATCTTCATTTTATTCTTGAGAGAGCATCTAAAGCATTACTAAAAAAAACCAAAATCATTACAACAGAGGGAATGAGTAACCCTCTTGTCACTCCCGCAGAGGCGGAGGCATTAAGCCACCTCATTGGATCCTTTGGGAACCTCTGAAATGCAAGAACCAAACTGAGCCAAAAAGGGATTTGATTTCACATTAAACACGAATGGGGAGCCTAAAAGGCCCCACACCCACCCACAATAACCCATCTATATGCCAGACTACAATTTCCCATTAGGGACAACTCCCCACAAAGAATCAACCAGACAACCCAGCTCTGAGCACAGATATCTTCACTGCTGTAGGATCCTTCTCCCCGCATGATCCAGAAAAGGCCAACTACATCCGACCATTCTTGCATATCACCCAGGAGGCGCTGGAGGTACTGCTAATCTGAAATCGAATTAAAGCTCATGTGTTTTGAATAGTACCCGTAGCATAGCTATGATGCTACGTAGCATTAGCAAATAGCGTAAATCCCTTGTAGCATATGCGTAGCGTATGTAGCATGCGTATAGCGTACACTACACCCCTTTTTAATAAATGGTAATTATGTTTTGTATTTTGTACTTAAGGCTCTCAACCTGTGGGATTTTAATTTCTTTTCGTACTTGGACTTGTGGTTTCAATTAGACATTATTAATTATAGTTTGCTTAAAAAGTAGTTGATGTGATAATAATTTGATTTGGTTTATGTATGTGGTTTCAATTAGAAATTATGTATTAGATATTAATAATAAATGATGATTAATAATTTGTTTGAACATGCTTATACTTGAAAAAATGGATCATTTTTAGGCTTTTTTTCTTACTATTTATCATATTTTTTTCTATGTTTAAATTTTAAAAAATAAAAGTATCGTATAACTTATGCTGCTTGCGCTACACGCTACGAAGGGTTGAACGCTATGCAACATGCTACAGCTATTTAAACCTAATTGAAGAGGAGCCCAGGGTTTGGAGTCTTCCCCCTGACAGCATTGCACTCCAATCCTTCTAGGTGTCCTGCAAGGGAAACTGCCTTGAGCTCTGGAGACTACAAGCTTCCAACCAAGGACCACAGAGATGGAGCTAACTCGACTCATGTACAGCTCTAGTGGTAACTGTTATGAGTTACGAGGTCGCAATGGCCATTATGGAAAATTTGACACATAACAGCCTGTAATGGTCCCTTGAGAGAAGAGGGGGGGAGCAAGAGAGCGAGAGAGAGTCCCTCTCAAGGGCTGGATTAGTAGGAACCACACACATATAACACAAATAAAAATGCCCTTGAGTCCTTGATAGAGAAACCCTCGTAAGGGCCGTGCTGGGCCTAGGGCCATGTTACACAGCCTGAACCCAGCCGGATTAGTAAGTGGGCCTGATTTCTAGGCCCGGACCCAGCCCTGAGGACTGATTTAGTAACCTAGGCCCAGACCTTGATGGGCCAAGCCAAAGGGCACGACGGACCATCCCGGCCCACTGATAGCCCTACATATAAGTGGAAACTAAAAGACAAAAATTACCAACACTTGACATTCAATGAGAAAATGAATTGATTTGATGGCAAACATTTTCCAGCAAATTCAATTTTTGGTTAGCGACCATTCAAAGAAGCCCATGGACAGATCGTGGATAATGACACCAATAGGGGAGTACGCTAACTCCCTTGCAATGTTACCTTCCAAACAGAAGGCGAGAAGAGGGGAAGCAGGAGGAAGAGCCCATCGGACAACACAACACACAGGGCGAACCCAAGTGGGAAGTGCTGTTTTCAAACTTTGATGGTCAGCAATGTAAAAGAAATTGATTGGCATGAAACAAACCTGTGTACCACGTCGAAGTAACTCTCTTGCAAAAGGCAATATGCCCAATATGATATCCGCGCCAGAATTATCAACAAAAATGACAGCCTGTCATAACAAGAATGAGCTGGTAAAGTGCATGCCAATAAGGTAAAGCACAATAGTTAAGTCATTTCAATGATAGCAAGACAAACAACTAAGTGAAATGTGATGAATACTGCACATGAATGAATGTGAAACAAATGTGTACTCAAGGAGTAAAGTTGAACAATGGTGAAACCTAAAAGTAGTCAGTTTTTTGTTGACAGAAGCATTGATTGGCTGTAGCTAAGAACCTTTACACAGTAAGTCTGAATTTTCTTTCCACGGATCAATACTAATAACAAAAACATATTAAAGCCATCTAAAGAGCAAGACTGCAAGTGCACAATGAGACAAATTAAATCAATAGCATAATGTTCAACTCGGAAGACACTTAAAATCCATTTTCAATGAGAACACAAAGATATCAGCATAAGCTGAGGCAGAAAATTTTAATTAGTAGAATGTTCAATTTAGATTACACTTGAATCCATATTTGATGAAAACACAAAATCATCAGTATAGGGATGCATATCAGCAGAAATGTAAAATGTATATAGGAAAGACGGTGTGCACATGCACATCAATTCTTTGGAAAATGGACCTCCCAATCAGTAATAACAAAGAATAAATAATTTTCAATCAGTAATAACAAAGAATAAATAATGTTCAATCAAATTCAACCCCCTGAGAGGCTTAAAGATGAAATCCAGCTTAGAGTTAAATGAAAAACAGATGGAAGGAACATGAATCTTGCCTTCTTCCAAGACTTTCTACTCCACTTCATTTTAAAGTAGTCCAAGTCATCAATAACCCAGGGTCGAGGCACAAGGCTCTGGCAACTTGCTAGAAAAGACATTCCATCCTTCGCAAATACTTCTGCAAGCTTCAAGGAATAAAATTATAGGGACACATTTAGTTCTGTTGAAACCAAACAATTGTGTGAATAAAATCATAAACCCCCCAAGATGCCTCAATAAAACATGCATGTTGGATGCAAAGACCACAAAGCATAT
Source organism: Magnolia changhungtana (assembly GCA_030180095.1). Classification (NCBI taxonomy): domain Eukaryota; kingdom Viridiplantae; phylum Streptophyta; class Magnoliopsida; order Magnoliales; family Magnoliaceae; genus Magnolia; species Magnolia changhungtana. The sequence goes on along the minus strand of JASAUF010000330.1, from coordinate 3,021,066 downwards.
AACTAGGAAGGAGCTTTGTATATGTTTTAGTAGGTTGAGTTCATTAAAAATAGACATGTCACCAGCAGCATTGGAAGCGACGGTGAAGCTCAACTCTCTGAACCACTGGTCTGAAACATTTCTGCTGAAGCATGCACTTCACAAGTGCAGCATATGTAAGGGAAAAGGCATGCTCCATGTCAAGGCACACTTCTGACCAGCTTTCTGTAGACACTCCACTTCGTGTAGGGCCTAGATCTATTGCCTCCATTAATCATTGCAAAAAGGGTTTTGTTGAGTATAATCTTTTTTCAGAAATTACTGAGTAAAACCTGCCTAATCCCAAACTATACAAGCTTAATCTCAACCAGATCTCATCTGCCCAAGCCTAGCCTAGTTCCTACTCCCTAACCCAAAGACTACCCAAAACAAATTCATATTCATCTAAGCCCATCCTAATTTCAAGCCCGAACTCACCATAAACCTCATATGGACCATCATCTAACAATAGGCCTTGAAGTGGGAGTATTTTCTCAATGGTTTTTCCTAGCTGGAGGAAAAACTTTTCTTGCAAGATGAATAATCAATTATGTGGCATCTGTGTGGCAAAAATACTTTTCTCAAGAAACAGAGTTTTGAGGGATTTTTTATGTTGGCAAAATACTTTTCTTGCCACATAGAGACCTTTTGCTAAGTATTTTATACAGAGTACTTTCATTAATACAATTATTGCAAAGTCCTATTTTCAGGCCTAAATTTCTCCCACTTCCCAGCCCATCTGTTATGGTCTTGGGGTCCATTTTGTTTTCCAACTGACAACATTTCCAACGGGCACTAGATCATCGCAATCCGAGTGTTGTGCATCAAGCAGCTGCCCACATAATCATAGGGTTTGCATGAATTCACTGCTGAATTCAGTGGGAACTATAAGAATTGCTGCTCCATAATTTCAAACCCCAAAGTTCCATTTCCCTCTAAAAATTTGAATCTACTCCCTACCAAATGCCCCTCAGTTATCCTAGAATTACCTCCTTTACCCTCCTAACTATACAAATGGAAAACCCAAAACTCCCTTCCCTTCCATCTTGCCAGTTTCAAATTCAAACATGGAATCTTCCAACTGTTTTTCCCTACAAAATTTCCCAATTTACCATCTCCTCCAAGCCAACAACCCTCAGTGAGCCACATGTCATTCCCCTACCCTTCAGCAAACCCTCATGCTCCCTCCAATTACCCAATTGTTATTCCAATTTTTATTTTTTTTATAAAGAGCTCCCCCCTTTTAACGCAGGGGCATTTTCACACTGGGCTTGAGTAGGGTCACCTGTGGGATGCAGGGGCACACTCGGGATGGGTGACCCATGTGATTTGAGGCCCACGGGGAAGGTCTCGTGTTCGAGACTCCTCACTAGGGGTGATTAATGCGCATTTCACACTGGGCTCGAGTAGGGTAACCCGTGGGATGCGGGGACACACTCGGGGTGGGCGGCCCATGTGATTTGGGGCCCACGAAGGGAGTTCGGCCGATATCCTAAACTCATGAGATGTGGGGCCTGGGCTATGAGAAAAAAGGATTGATTCGTCATACTCTAACAGTTCGAGCTTTTAGAGCAAGTGGTTAATTGTCCTGCATCAAATTTGGTATCAGAGCCTAAGGTTCTTGTAGGGGAATTCATTACATGTTTAGAGTTTGGTTTTTTATATCCATTACGCATCAATTCTCATCATATATGACTGTTTAGAGGTCCATAAACCCTGACATAAGCTGCTGAAATTTTCTGTTATCCCCTTATTTGAATTATTTTAGAAATTAACTTAGTTTTCAATTTTTAGGTTTAGAAACTTTCCTTTTTTGTTTTTTAGAAACTAATTTTTTAGAAACTTTCTTAATCTGTTTTTAGAAACTAATTTCCTTTCCTTTTTCTTTTTTAGAAACTAATTTACTTTCCTTTTTCTTTTTTAGAAACTTACTTTCTATTTTTAGAAACTTTCCTTTTTCTTTTTCTTTAGAAACTAGGTTGTTTTTTTAGAAACTTTTCTAATTTGTTTGTTTTTTAGAAGCTTTCCTAATTTGTTTCTTTAGAAACTTTCCTAATTTGTTTTTAGAAACTTTCCTTTTTCGTTTTTAAAAACTAGGCCGTTTTTCTTTAGAAACTTTCCTAATTTGTTTTTAGAAACTTTCCTTCTTCGTTTTTAGAAACTCGGTTGTTTTTCTTTAGAAACTTTCCTAATTTGTTTTTTTTTAGAAACTTTCCAAATTTGTATTTTTTTAGAAACTTTCCTAATTTGTTTTTCTTAGAAACTTTCCTAATTTGTTTTGTTTTTTTAGAAACTTTCCTAACTTGTTTTAAAAACTTTCCTTTTTCGTTTTTAGAAACTAGGTTGTTTCTTTATAAAAATAAAAATAAAATAAAATAAAATCTTATATTTTGACAACTATATTGCTGAATTTTGGTTGACACCCTACACTAAACATGGAACAATTGCAAGAGTCGCTAAACAAGCTGTCCCAGAAGTTGGAGTTTTTGATTAAGCGCTTGGAAATAGACCAATGCTTTGAACAACTTGATGTACGCATTACCCGACTAAAGACCATCGCCGGGACAAACCCCACCATTGGGGTAAATGTCCAATCTCAGGCAAGTGGCCCGGAGGATAGACTAATGAATGGAATTGGTCAAGGAATCAATTATGGGTGTGCACCCGTGCACCCACCCCATGAGAGACATCAAGACCACTATTTTAAGGGGTATAACATGTGCGGCCTTGTGGCTGAAGAAAGTGCACCAAATGCTAGTGTAGAGTTACCCACTGAGGCCATTCCGGTAATGGATGAGTTACGTGATGTCTTTCCTGATAATCTACCGGATGAGTCCCCCCTAAGAGGGATATAAAGCACACCAGAACATGGGACACCGTAATACCTACAGTCGAGTTTGCGTTTAATAGTTCCGTCGATAGGTCCACAGGTCTCAGTCCTTATGAAGTCATTACTGTTTATAAACCTGGGAAACCTATTGATTTTGTCCCTATATCACTGTCCCATAGGGTGTCAGAGCCTGCAGAGTCTTTTGCGTATCACATTCATTCATGGCATCAAGAAATCAGGTAGAAGATCACTACTAGTAATGAACATTACAAATTTTCTACAAACCAACATAAATGTTTCAAAGAATTTAATATTGGGGACTCCGTGATGGTCCACATCTGGCCCGATCGGTACCCTCCGGGGGCCGTTTGTAAGTTACACGCGCATAGCGCTGGACCCTTTAAGATTATAAAACGAAACGGTCTCAATGTGTATGAGGTAAATCTTCTACCTTCAATGGGAATTAGTTTCAAATTCAATGTGGAGGATCTAGTTACTTTTCAGGAGACCACTGATACTTTGTCCAACCCTTCACTCACCCATCTTGATTCCCCATATTTATCCCTTGAACCATGACCCATTTTCGACCCATTTTCTCAGCCTTTACCTCCCATACTTACTCTTCCTGACCTTTCTTTCTAGCCTCTACCTCTCATACCTACCCTTCCTGACCCATTTTCCCAGCCTCTACGTCCCATATCTACCCGTCCCGACCCATTTTCTCAGCCTCTACCTCCCATACCTACCCGTCCTGACCCATTTTCTCAGCCTCTGCCTTTCATACCTACTCTTCCTGACATTTCTTTTTAGCCTCTGCCTCTGATACCTAACCTTCACACACCTAGAGAGGAAATAGAGGATATCTTAGACCATCAGATAGTTTCAACGTCGGACGGTGGGTTTCAAAAGTACTTGGTCAAGTGGAAGTCACGTACAACTTCAACAATACGTGGCTCGCTGAGAAGGAGCTTCAGAGACTTGACCTTTACATCTCGGAGCAGTTCAGGAGTTTTATTTCGCCAGTGGCGAAATCTTCGCAGCCGGGGAGAATTGATGGGGACATCCCGCGCACGCCGTCCACACGTGCACGCACACCACCCCCTACCCTCGTACGCCAGAAGGAGGGCCCCACCGTCGATCTGGATCGATGACGACGTCCAGGGAGGGCCTCCTAGCTAGAGGACGAAGTTTTGATTCAAATGAGTGGGCATGTTAGTCAAGAAAAGCCCATCATGGGATATCATGATCGTGGCCCAATAGTCAGATTGATTTCATATTTTAGGTTTTGCTTATTAATGTTATTTAGAATATCATGGATGCTTTAGATTTCTTTGTTTGGTTTTTATTTTAGTTTACTTCATCGCCAAGTAATAGGTTGCGCACATGGTGCGAGTTTTTGGGTATAGGTTTTTTCCTATAAATAGGCACTCCTTGTAGTTCTTTTCATTCATTGAAAATTAATAAAAATTCTGTGTTTTCATACTCTCTAAGTTGTGAAGCCTAATTGGGTGCAAAGCCCTCTCTTCATCAAATGGTTAACTACCATGGTGCGAATCCACATCTATCCCGATTCGCCCCCATCCATCGCCATCTCTACTACCCATCTTCTACCATCCTTTCTTCTCATCTCACCCCATCATCTCCACTTCAAATCAATCATCTATTGCAGCAATTCTCCTCCCCACAGCAGAATTTCGGAATCTGGCTCTACAGGAGTTTTGAAACTTTGGCGGAGCACCACGCATAAACCGTACATCGGATTAAGCTGAGATTTAGGGGTTTTGGAGTCCAAGCTTGGCCAACCAGGGCCAAGGTGGCCTTTTTTTGAATAGTGGGCCCCACACATATGTGGTTGGGATCACACACACGTGCGTCTGGGCCATTGTTGCTATCCGCGCGCGAGAACTGTTTTCCGGTTCAGGTTTTCTTCTTATTTTACCCTCTCATACCAATTTTTCATAAACCCTAACCTTATATTGCATTATCCTTAATTTATTTGACCATTTTCTCACCCTAGGGTTCCTTGAATTGAAATTGGTGAATCCCTTGGATTAGGGACTGATTGATGTGCATGTATGGATGATTACTGCTTATCTTTGAGCATCGTTTGGTCTATAATTTTAACAGATCCAGCCCTAACATGTGTAGGCCTGGACCCGCATAGATTCCCCTTAATTGAATGGTTTGAACTTTCATGTGAGATATGGAATTCGTGTAATTGTTTCTAAACTAACGTGATCTTAAGCCTGAAATCTTGCACATCATATTTAAATTTCATGTCCTGCATCAAATTTGGTATCAAAGCCGGAGGTCTCGTGTTCGAGACTCCTTACCGGGGGTGATTAATGCAGGGGCATTTTCACACTGGGCTCGAGTGAGGTCGCCTGTGAGATGTAGGGGCACACTCCGGATGGGTGACCCATGTGATTTGGGGCCCGCGAGAGGTCTCGTGTTCGAGACTCCTCACCAGGGGTTATTAATGCGCATTTCACACCGGGCTCTAGTGGGGTAACCCGTGGGATGCGGGGACACACTCGGGGTGGGCGGCCCATGTGATTTGAGGCCCACAAAGGGAGTTCGGCTGAAGTCCTAAACCCATGAGATGTGGGGCCTGGGCTATGAGATAAAAGGATTAATTCGTCATACTCTAACGGTTCGAGCTTTTAGAGCAAGTAGTTAATTGTCCTGCATCACCTTTCCTCAAAAACAGGTCTTGCTCACTAGAGCTTTCAAATCCCAAGTACAGAAAGCTATCAGTTCAAGGAACTCCCCTCTCTGCATAGCTGAATTTCTGCGACATTGCAATCTAACCAAGGTAACATGGCTACAGCAAGAGCTTGGGCTTCAGAGGCTGAGACCAGGGGGATCTCTTGCTTAAAGGTTGCTAACGACCACATCTCAGCTGCAGGGCTTTGAGAAACAGCTTTGGTAGCCCCATTGTAGCAAATCCATCGCTTTGATCTCTACACTTTGCCTTCTTCCTGCTTTGAATTGTTCGAGTTTTAAAGAAGATCTCAGCAAGATTCTCCTTCATAGTGATAAGAGATCATCAAAATTAGAATTGCAATGAATTACCACTACATCAGGGCTTTGAGAAATAGCTTTGGTAGCCCCATTGTAGCAAATCCATCTCTTTGATCTCTACACTTTGCCTTCTTCCTGCTGCGAATTGTTCAAGCTTTGAAGAAGATCTCAACAAGATTCTCCTTCATAGTGACGAGATCATCAAAATTAGAGTTGTAATGAATTACCACTACATCAATAAGCCTTTTCATCTCTTCTTTCGTTAAATTCTATTGTTTTGTCTCCTGTATCACTTTTCAAATTGCAAAATCACTTCTCTCCTTCTGAATTTCATTTGATCAGCAAGCATAGACCACTCTTGTAGGAGGGAACGGAGCCTAACACCTTACCCATCACAAAGGCTCTTACCAAGAGTTCTCTGATTTCCAGACCTGTAGAGCGGTTTTTATTTTATTTATTTTTATTATGGCTTTTAGCTCCCCACAAACCTCCATTGTTTAGAATTGAACTAGAAGTTACTCCAATTTTGTGATTTTATTGGCTATTTAGCTATATTGATCGAGTCATCTACAAAGGACAACTTTAGACCTGCAAAATGTTTGCCATGATGTAGAGGGGTTTATTTCCCTTATTATCTGCATATAGAGATCTCAGGCGTATCTGGACTTATGAATACTACTCGAGGAATCAAGCCCAAATTAAATTAGTCCAGTCCAATTTATAACGCAGGTTAGGTTGGATACCTACCTGATTACGCAGTTAATGTTTTTTGTTTTTTTTTTTTTTTTTAAAGCAACTGGATTATATTAAGAAACAAAAAACGGGGAAACAGGGGGGACTGCTGAGATAGCAGAAAAGAAACAGAAAAGAAACTAGAGACCTAAAAACAGAAAATTAAAATCCTTAAGACAAGAAACATTAGCTGCCCATTCAATTAACAAAGTTTTCGCCCTTGAGGTGATATGGTGAACCGAAGATTGAATGTTGTTGAAGCATCTATCATTCCGCTCCTTCCAGACCACCCACCAAATTGCCAAGATTGCCATTTTCTACACCTTGGATTTAACTTTACCGAACTTGAAGCCGTGCCAGTAAGCAAGGAGAGAGGAGGCAGAGGCTGGGACGCAGCCACTGACATTGAATCTGGAGAAGAAATCCTGTTGGATTTGAGAGATGAAGGGGTAGTGGACAAGGATATGGTCCACTGATTCCTCACTGCCCATGCAACAGAGGCAAATGTTGACTAATTTCATCCCTCTCTTCTTGAAGTTATCAGTCGTAAGAATCCGATTTTTTGAAACCAGCCAGCCAAAACATATAAACTTGGGCGGAGCGGAGTATTTCCAAATAAAAGGGGAGGCGAAGGATGTGGGGTTGGACCGGCGAGAGAGAACGGAGTAAAGAGACCTAACTGAAAATTGGGAAGATTTGTCACTTGTCCAGATGATTTTATCCGGCTCAGACTGAATCGAGGTGACCCTAGAAAGCTGATCGAGCAAGGTAGCGTACTCTGTAACCTCAGTATCATGGAGATTCCTGTAGCACCTAATATCCCACACAATGCCTGACTCAGAGCGAGAATAGAAGCTGGCAATGACGTTCTCCTTGTTAACGGCTAGACGATAAATGGAAGGGTACCTGTCCTTAAGGCTTGAATCCCCCAGCCAATGATCCTCCAAGAATCGGATTGCTAGACCATTCCCTATTTGAAATGCAGAGTGCTGAATGACGAGGTGTTTTGAACGCAAAATACCTTTCCAAATGTGAGAAGCTCTATAAGATGAAGAGTCCTTGGTCCACCATCCTCCCGGAGCTGTCCCATATTTTCCTTTTATAAGACTGCACCATAAAGCTTCGAGCTCCGATCCCAATCTCCAGGTCCACTTACCCAAAAGGGCCCTATTCATCAGCTTCAGATTTTTTATACTCGCACCTCCTTCCTGGAAGTGTCTGCAAACGTCTCGCCAATCTACCAGGTGGAATTTCTTCTGATTTTCCTTTCTGCACCACATGAACTCCCTTCTCAACTTATCGATTCTCGTCAAAATAGACGGGGGGCAAATGAAGAGGGACAGGAAATATGTAGGGATGTTGGATAAGGCTGCTTTTATAAGAGTGAGTCTACCCCCCATGGATAAATACCTGCATTTCCATCTAGCTAACATTGTATGAAACTTCGCCACCACTTTATCCCACATCGAAATCGGAGGAGAAGCAATAGCCAGCGGCAGGCCAACGAACATCGTCGGGAATTGGGCGGGCGAACAACCCAACTGCTCGGCATACGATCTCAATTCAAGATCCGGGATGTTGATCCCGAATCTCTTGGACTTGATCATATTTATTCTCAGACCTGAGACTGCCTCGAAACATCTTAGAGCAGTATGGAGATTGATGATGGCCTAAAGGTCTGCCTCAATCATGATCAGCGTGTCATTAGCAAACTGGATATGAGAAATCGGATTAGCTATCCCTAGCATTGAAATACCACAAAAAAAAACCGGCGCTTTGGCTCTTAAGCAACAACTGAGAGAGAGCTTCAACAACTATAAGGAAAAGAAGGGGACAGAGGGGGTCGCCCTAGCGTAGACCCCTCGAACTGGGGAAGAAGCCTTTAGGGGTACCATTCAGGAGGACCGAGAAGTAAGGCGATTCAATGCAGGCCTTAATCCACTGCCTCCATTTTGCACCAAAACCCATACAAGTAAGCATATAGTAAAGAAATTCCCAGTCAACATGATTGTACGCCTTCTCAATGTCAAGCTTGCAAAAAACATTCTTCCCAGACCTGTGGCAGGAGTGCAATACTTCATTAGCTATCAAAGCTCCATCGACGATCTGTCTGCCCCTAATAAAAGCATTCTGATACTTGGATATTAGCTTATCCATAACTGATGAAAGTCTAATGGAAAGAATTTTGGCCAGAATTTTGTACGGGTTGCCAATCAAACTGATGGGTCTGAATTGAGAAAAGGAGTTTGCGCCAACAACTTTGGGTATGAGCACTATGAATGAAGCTCCAATACCCTTGGATAACTTTCCCTTGGAATGGAATTCATCGAGGAAGCACATGACATCTGGACCAACAATGTCCCAAAAAGAATGGAAAAAGGACATGGGGAACCCATCAGGGCCTGGGGATTTGTCTCCTTCCATGGAATCAAGGGCAGCTTTTGCCTCTTCATTAGAAAATGGAACCTCCAGAGAATCAGATTCTGAACTCAGGAGCGATAGGAAAGCGATCTCGTCCAGACGAGGTCTGAACCAACCCTCGGAAGAAAGAAGAGATCTAAAGTAGTCAACAGCTAGATCGGAAATCTCTTCTGTCTTCAGTCTGTCTGTCATCAACTGTGATACTGTGGATGGCTTTTGCCCTAGCTCTCATGTTGGCAATACAATGAAAGTATTTAGTGTTCTTGTCACCCTTTGAAATCCACCGGGCTCTCGATTTTATCTTCCAAGATAATTCGTCCTTGAGAGATCTAAAGGAGATGGCTTGAATGATTTGAATCCGTCTAGATAAAGCTTCCACAGAGAGATCACCGCCTTCAGCATTGGAGTCGATCTACTGCAACTCAGCAAATAAAGCTTCGATTTCACTTTCTCTATTCCGATAATCTTCTTTTTTCCATTCTTTTAATTTCTCCTTAAGGAATCTAAGTTTGCAGACCAATCTATGCCCCGCAAATCCATCTACCTGGAAAGAGGTCCACCACTCTGAGATCTGCTGCTTGAAACCTTCGATACGAAGCCAAGATGGGCTGAATTTGAAAAGGTTTAGGGCCCCAATTAGCTTCAATAACTGAGAGCAGGATAGGGCAGTGGTCAGACATCATCCTAGGGAGGGCAAGCTGACACACTGTAGGGAACTCGTCAATCCAGTCTGAAGATAAGAGGAATCTGTCGAGTCTGGACTGAATCTGAGCTTTGCGGCCATTAGACCAAGTGAATCTGGCTCCAGTGAGTGGGAGATCCACCAGTTCCTGATTCTGGATCCAGTCTGAAAAAGATTGCATGGCTAGGGTTAATCGTATTTTACGAGAGTGTTCCTCTAGAAAACGAACCACGTTGAAGTCACCCACATAACAACAAGGACCTGGAAAGAACTGTCTGATGGCAGAAAGTTCATCCCAGAAGCTTGACCTTAACGAATCATCATTAGGACCATAAACAGATACAATAATACAACAGAATTTAGAGAGCTTATCTTGGAGGATAACCATTTTTGAGTTGGTGCCCGACAAGGAAGACTGCAGGTCCCACTTGGAGGACCTCCAGGCAATAAGAATGCCTCCCGAAGAACCAACCACGTCCAAAGCGACAAACTGAGCATCCTGGACTCCCCAAAGCATGTGTAAGAGACGATCCGAGAATGAAGGGACTTTGGTTTATTGAAAACAAACAACATCCGAATTCTTTCTCTGGATAGAACCTTTTATGAGGCTCCGCTTCTGCTTGGAGCCAACCCCCCTAACATTCCACGAGAGAATGATCATTGGGGAACTGAGCTGCCCTGAGTACCCTTCCGGCCACGTCTAACAGTAGATGTGGATACTGAAGTCAGAGAAGATTGAAGCCTAATTAACTCTCTGTTGCTAACTGAGTGGGGAATGTATTTGGCTGCCCCTGTTCTCTATGAATTGGAAGAGATCAATGCAGTCTTCCGTTCTCTATGAATTGGAAGAGATCAATGCAGTCTTCCGTTCTGTTGCCGAACAAGAGGCCCAATGATCGACCCACATGACCCACTGCGTCTCTGATCCATTTTTTTTCATGGATTTCTTCGTAGATTTCCTCTTTACTTTTGTCTCCTGTGATCATCGTGGAAGTGACTCCCTGATGTTGATGAGAAGTGTCGGAGCACATTTGAAATGGTTCTACAACTAAAACATCGGTAGAGATATCTTCCTGGAACAAAGTAAGAGGACCCAGGTCTGCCCAGTCTCTGCAATTAGACACGGAGTTTGCAGGAGTTGAAGGGACGGAAGAAGCAGAAATGGATTCCGATGTCAAATTATCTGAAGAGTCACCTCTATAGGTTTCCTCGCCCAGTGAGGAGAGGCCAGGGATCGGAGAGGAAGGCTTAGGATCGAGGGAAAGATTGAGGGTGCGGATAGAACGAGAAGGTTCGGGTCGGGTGTGTTGTAAGAGGAAAGGTCTAGGATTAGCAGAGACGGGTTCAGTTAGATTAAGCGAAGGCCATTTGTTAGAAGGAAGTCGGATTCGGGTCAAGAATGGACCCGCTTCAACAGCTTCGACTTCAATGAGGGATGTGAGACACGGGGATGTCGTCCGATCTTCCACGTGGAAGGCGCTGCTACCGTCTATCGGGAGACATGGCGAACCGATTCGAGAACCTCCAGCTGACGTGGCATCGACATTAATACTTTTCGATTTAAGTTGAGACGGTAAGCCACGTGGCTGAGCGAGAGTTGTCCGGATAGGGAGTAGCTCGTCCGCCCTATGTTGTAGGTCTGATTCACGGACGTGTCTCTAGCTCCGACGTGGGTGAGATCCTAATGTCAGCACCTGCGATTTCTTCTGTTAGACGATTCGGCGGGGCGGAGGTGATGATGCCGCGTGGCGATCGAATGGACAGGGCTCTATCCTGCGAGATGATAGCTACAGGCATTCTGACAGCACTATGGATCGATAGTCCACTGGAGAATGGAACTGATACTTCTTCCCGCCTACTGTTCTGATACTGCACTGATGGGTGGCCCGTCAACTCCCTAGCACTCCATACATCGCCCCATCTTGGTTGAATCAGCTCTGGGGATTCCTTCTAGACTAGTAGTGAAATGATCCAGTTATTCACCTTTACACGAACATGAGACGGAAGTGGAGAACCTTTCTCTCTTCTTACCCGAGCCCTGATAACGCCTAGTTCCACCCTCTGCTGCGTTTTGGGATCGATTTCGAGCAGGAAACCCAGGAGCGATGTTGCTTTAACGAGGAATTCATCATACCAGCACTCCATAGGGATTTCCCAGATGAGGACCCAAATATTTTCTTTTCCAAAAACTGAGAAATCTTCCTAGGACACAATTTTGCGAACTGGACCAGAGGCATGCGATTGACTTGCCATTGTTAACGACTCAGGGTTGAGGCCTGGGCAAATTCTAACCCACAAAGCATTGTGGCCCAAGGGCTTCAAATCGGAATTACCATATTTAAAGCCCGTGCAGTCTTTGATCCATGCCCTAACTGCCGAAATGGACGCACCGTCTTCTGTTATGATCAGCACCGATTTAGCTAGATCCGCTCTATTTTTTTCGAAAATGTCCTGAACAACAGACACAGTGAAATCCAACTGGTCGTCGAAGCTGTCAGAACCTATGGCGATATTAGGGGTAGTCGGGTTCCCTTCCGGCTCGTGAGAAGATGATGTATTCCGGATAGGCCTCTAAATAAGGGCGTCTCTAAAAGAGAGGCCCTCGGGACGTCGCGGAGGCGTCACAGTTGGGACAGGAGGGATGTCATGGTGAATAGAAGATCTGGGGGGGCGCTTCAGGAGAGCAGAGGCGGGCAAGGTTTCCGGCCCATACCGTGCCCTCTGAACTAACAATTTCTTTCCTACGTAGCTTACACCGTGAAGCATGGCGATTGCCCTCGCCAGTTCAGCCTCGCTACCCATACGGACTAAAGCAAATCCTCGATACACACATGTATCTCTGTCTCTAGGCATAACTACATCCATGACCGCACCTGCTCGGCCAAAAACCTTCTCTAGATTTAAAGGAAACCAACCATGGGGGTACCCTTTGACGAATAGGGTGGGGTACATAGCATACTTGCTGAGAGAGTCGCCCACATCTTTCCAAGTGCGTCGCCTGGGGGGGGACCACGTTCCAGTCGCGGTCTTCGTTTCCTATAGGACGCTGATCTTCCTCTGCAATGCGTCTCTTCCCCTTATCTCTTTCCTCTTGCGGATTTGGTTCCGCAGCGTTATCTACCCGCTTTTTTCTTTCGGATGTAGACATGGATTAGGTAGAGGGCATTATGTAATGGCTGAGGTCGTTGTGTTCGTCATCTATGTAATCACGTTCGTCGTCTCGTTCATCATCTCTGTCGTCGCGTTCGTCGTCTCTTAGATCAGTTTTTTCCTGGGGACGCTGATTATCCGATTGGATCGGAACGGAGAACGAGGACCAGATGAAGATGAACGGAAGGAGGGATTTGAGAAGATCTTCGACTCGAGCCATCAGATCGCTCGATTTCGAGTTCTTGCAGCAGAGAAATAGTGTTTTTTGTTTTCTTGAATTCGGAAAAGAAGAGAAGACGGAAATGAAAATGGGGATTTTATTTTATTTCTCTTCCTTTCCTTCCTTTACAACATTATGCAGTTAATGTTTGTAACTAATCTCTATCACATACTATGATAACTTAACAATTGGGATCTAAGAGAACTGACCATGATTGGAACCTGACTCATACCTGAGCTGAAATTAGGATCCTAACCCGAACAGTTCCCAACATGTACCCAGATCCAATCAGGTTTGCACCTGGTACTTTGAATGTGGTACCAGGACCAAACCCAATCATATTAGGCAGGTAGCCAGGTACTGGTACCGGTACACCAGGACATGACTAGAGGTGGGCATCGGTCCTGATCGGAACGGATTGGGTTTAACCCGATCAGATCCGAAATAGCAGTGCTTGGACCCGAATCCGATCAGATCCGGAATCAAATCCGAGTAACTGAATCGAACGATCCTATACATGATTCACCTTACCGAACCTGGACGGAAAAAAGCGAGTCGGATCCAGTTGGATACGATTCGGACATGTGTAAATTTAATTTAACTTTTTATATAATGTGGTCCACTTCAACCTTTAACATATGCCATTTTTTTTTATCAAAGGCTAAATTGATATGACAAAATGGATGAACGGCTTAGATAAAACATATACATCAAGGTGGGCCCTACATAGCTCTGAAAGAGCTTTTCACTTTCGTACTCATGTTTTCACTATATATTAACACGACACGTAATCGACGTAAGTTTGCTTTTTAAATACATGCAAAGTTTTGATTTTATATATATAATAGTTAGTTGTGTGGATTTAATCATGGGATATATGTTATATCCAAACCGTCCATTCATTTTGTGACCTTGTATTAAGGCTTGAGACGAAAAATAAGACAGATCTAACTATCCAATAGACCACACGGATTATTTAATGGCGAAAATCATTTTCTAATTCTATTTGTGGTGTGGTCGAGATGATCTTTTAATATTATTCATTTTTTAGACAATGTCCTATAATGATCTGAAAAAAGCTGATGAGCGGTGTGGATAAACCAAAAAGATTTTAAAACGGGACACACTTTCCTAAGTAAACAAAATAACTCCTTGTCGACGGGTTACTTTTTGAAGAAGCTTTGTCTGGTAGCTTCTCGAAGAAGCTTTGTATTAGCTTCAAGAAGCTTTGTACAACGGTACAAGATTGCGTACTAAGTAAACTCAGTGGGCCCCAGTGGCATTCATGCATTTTATCCACTCCGTCCATCTCTTTTGAAAGATAATATTAGGGCATTATCTCAAAATTGGAGTATATCAAACCTCAAATGGACCACACCACTAAAAACAGTGTGAATTGAACATATATCATTAAAAAATTGTTGATGACAACAGAAGGTTTCGATCAAGCTGATATTTGTGATTTCCCTTCACATATATATACGAGTCGGGTCGGGTCTGTTTTGAGTCGGATCCTATCGGGTCGGATTAGGGTCGGGTCGGGTCGGAACATGGTCTATCAATCATATTTCGGATCTGGTTTCTACTACCCGATCCTGCCCGATCTTGACCGTCGGTTCTGTTCGAATCGGGTCTGATCGGGTCGGATCCAGCGGATCGGGTATAAAATGCCCACCTCTAGACATGACCCATTGATAGCCCTATCTACATAGAAATTTAGTATTTTTGTACACCTTCTACATATAAACTACTCTGGCCCCTGCTTTGAATGAATGAGACTAGTCACAGAGAACTCATTTTACCTGTGCAGATCCCAAGTCAAAAATGTTGCCAGCAAGTATTCCTCTAATCAAGTTTTCCATACGCTTGCCATCATCTTCAATGGCATCATTAAGCCGGACAACCTCCTCAAATAGCGAAATAGCTTTGGCATTTTCATCATCCTGTTACATTTATAATATTATAAACGGAGAAGCAAATTTAAAAGGACAAAACTGTGGCAGAGGTATGGCAGAATCCAATATCACATGAAGTTGATATTTACCTTAACTTTCTTAAATATATCCTTGAATCCCAACTCTCGAAGGATTTGCTCACGAAGCCTGCAAAGAAGCTGGAATTGTCCAAGAAGCAGTACAAGTTCAGTTATAGTGGCATAATCCCCTTAGCTAATCTAATTAATCAGTTTTGATCATGGAACCATATAGAACCATGGAAATACAATAATAAAGAATGATGCAATTGATTATAATAAGAGTTAACTTACAATGCAATCTGGTGGTCCACCATGACTCTGAGGATCTTTTTTCAAGTCCTCAAGTATTGCTGTGTACCTTCCGAAACCAATACCAAAGGCAGAAGCACAATCTAATTAGAGAACTTGATAACAACGGGTACTTAAAAAGCTGGCATGATAATAATAATCATGTTTAGATACAGATTGTAATATATATACAGGATCAATGTTTGGCCACTGAAGTCTGTGTGAGTGGATATGCCCACAAGTTCAAATGTGCATGGGCGCACATGTTGTAGACTAGAAATAACATAATTATTGATCACAAATTCACAACATTCTTGAATAGAAAATTATACATTTTAAAAATCAAATCATAGAAACATGGTCAACAAATAATAAAAAACCAAGAATTTTATGGAAAAATATGGAAGTGGCTTTTTGTTGACAAGTGCCCCCATCAACCTCCCCCACTGGAATCAAATTTGATTAAATGACATTCAAACAGTTACTCAGACTTGCTCAGTCATGAAATTCATTAAGTTGATAAATGCCCAACTTAATCACTCTCCAACATTCTTCCAAACAAACAAGGGCATTCTATGGATCAAATAGCACGCAGTTAAACTACATCATCCCAGTAGCTCCTTCGAAGTTAGAACACGAATGTGGATACACAATGCACATGTAACTTCAATCAAATGCCGATTTTTCCTCTCAGGCTCTCAGCATAACTATTTTGCAGAGGCATATAAATACACAAAGTCTGATGTAAAATTCCATTTTCGAACAAATATGATTGAAAAGATTTAGGCAATCATTTGCCCTATCTAAGTGCAGTGCTTTAAATAATGTGTATCGTATAGCATAGTGTTTGACCCTCTATAGCGTGTAGCATAAGTTACACGATACTTAATATTTTTGGCCCTCTATAGCGTGTTTGGCCCTCTATAGAAAAATATACCCAACGAGATTTGGGCGAATGGTCTTCACCACAGGTTTGCTCCCTACAGGTGAGGGTTCGATTCCCCTCCTTGGCTTTACCCGATACACGTGGTTGTGGGTGATTACGTGTATCCACAGGGATTAGTCTCACTTCAAAAAAGAGGTGGGGACACCCTGTGTCTTCTATATATATATATATATATATATATATATATATATATATATATATATATATATATATATATATATATATATATGATAAATTTTACAAAATGCATAATTCCTATGAGTTATTGACTGCGAATTTGGATCGTCAACCACATATTTCCAAGCAAAATCTGTTTCTTTGCCTTCATACATCTCTAAGTGTGAACTCTTTTTTTAATTTATTGAAACATCACAAATTCACAATATGGACCACAATTTGGATGTTCTTGAATGATCTAACGTAGTGCCACGTGTGATGGGGATGAGCCACCACCATTTTAAAATAAGTGTTAAACTAACGTAGAAGAAACACTTTTTTTTTGAAGAAGAAGATTTCAGGTAGCTTATGCTACCTGTGCTACACACTTCATGCACAGTAGCTTACGCTACATGCCCTATAACTTACACTACCAGGGAGCTACACTACCTGCATACGCTACGAGCGCTCCTGAAAACATTGTTTGAGTGTAAAATACAACTTTGAACTAACCTAATTTTGCACTTTTCTACAAAGGGATAGGTTGCTTGTGTAAAAGAAGACGGAAGGTGGCGTTACTTGCAGCCCTGTGGGCAATCTAGCAATCTGGTGAGAAAGGAACAGTAGGTGTTTTCGGAATGTTAAGTCTTCTCCAGAGTATATCTGTAATAAGATGATGATGTTTAATAGGGAATGGGTCACCTAATTGTATAGTGTGGGTTTGGGCCCATGGTTTTAGAATATTTGGGATCCTCACATTTTTTTAGAATTTCCATAATTTTTTAGATTTCTTTGCCAAAGAAAAAAAAAATGACCGTTATAGGGACGTAACGTATCTGTCATCAAGCTGGCTGATACACCAGCCGATACCATTGTGTAGTATCTTGACTAGAAAAGGACTTAAGGCTTTTGACGACTATTGAAATAAAAGGGAGGGGCAAAGGATTGCCTTATCTGAACTCTCACAATCCTATGGCTCTTGAAAAATCCAACTGGAAACCCAATCACAAGAATAAAGAACAAAGTTCTTCAAACACATTGCTTGTCCACCTTGTCCACCTCAGCCCAAACCCCATGAGAGGAAATCCTAGTCGACATGATCATGCACCTTTTCATATCAATCATGTAGAAGATGAGTGGGGTGGACAAAGGACTGAATCTCAAGATTGATCAAAGGCTGACACAACTACTTCATAAAGATCCTTAGTGGATTTGCAAATTGTAACACAACATGATCTTAAGCATGGAGCAAAACTCAAAACATAAATATTATAATAATGGGAGGACAGATTCCAAGTGGGGCCAACACGGCTTCAACCATTAATTTAACATTCCACGCTTTGTTTCTACAGGCCAACTAGGTCCAACATCTGATTGTACATGAGCCCACGTGATGCAAGACAATGAACCACTTGCTCTAAAAGTTCGAACTGTTAGAGTATGACGAATTAATCCATTTATCTCATAGCCCAGACCCCACATCGCATGGGTTAAGACCTCGGCCGAACCCCCTTCGTGGGCCCCAAATCACATGGGCTGCCCACCCCGAGCGTGTCCTTGCATCCCACAGGCTACCCCACTTGAGCCCGGTATGAAATGCGCATTAATCACCCCTGGTGAGAAGTCTCGAACACGAGACCTCCCCATGGGCCCCAAATTACATGGGTCACACACCCCGAGTGTGTCCCCACATCCCACGGGCTACCCCACTCGAGCCCAGTGTGAAAATGCCCCTGCATTAATCACCCCCGGTGAGGAGTCTCGAACATGAGACCTCCCGCTCTGATACCAATTTGATGCAGGACAATTAACCACTTGCTCTAAAAGCTCGAACTGTTACAGTATGGCAAATTAATCCCTTTATCTCATAGCCCAAACCCCACATTGCATGGGTTAGGACCTCGGCCGACCCCCCCTCGTGGGCCCCAAATCACTTGGGCCACCAACCCCGAGTGTGTCCCCGCATCCCACGGGCTATCCCACTTGAGTCCGGTGTGAAATGCGCATTAATCACCCCTGGTGAAGAGTCTCGAACACGAGACCTCCCTCGTGAGCCCCAAATCACATGGGTCACCCACCCCGTGTGTGTCCCCGCATCCCACAGGCTAGCCCACTCGAGCCTAGTGTGAAAATGCCCCTGCATTACCAAGGCCCACAAGGGAATAGCAATTTGAAGCAAAGGTATTGTGTGAGCCCTAAGGTGGTTTCTCACCCCTAGTAGAACCTATGAATGTGATGGTCTACTTTGAGCTAAATTTGCCCATGAGTGAGTGTATTTGTGATGGGTTTTCAAGTTGGCAAGTGGACTACTGAGAATTGGTTTGCACTAGTTATAAAGTCAAAGCTTGTTTTGCAAACCAACTTAGTTATAATCAATGTTTCCAGTATCGACGATATAGGCCGACATATCCCGCTATATAACTTTTATCCCACATGTGCAATACGAAACGCACAAGTAGTGTCGATATATCCCACATATTCGATCCGGTGAACATTTTCAATTTTCGATCCATTTTTTCTATAAATCAGTGTTAAATGGTTATAAATCCATGATTATTCATGTTTTGCATGAAAAATCATAGATTTAGAGCTTCGATTTTGAGATTTGGAAGAGATACAGCTGAGTTACAGAAAATAAGAAAAAATCAAAATTTCTTAATTTCTTGCAAATCGGTTGTAATCTTTATGTCCAAACACAGAATCAAACACGTATGTAATCTAATCTCATGATTCTTGGTAATTTGGGGATTTTTTAGAAAAAAAATAATAATAATTAATTAAAAATAAGCACAAATGTATAAAAAAAATTCAAAATTACACTTCAATGAGCAGTCAATTGGATGCCATTTCAAAGTATTCAGAAGCATTTGATGCATCATCATCGCATACACTCTAATTTTGGGCATTAGGGAAAGATGGGCCAATTTGTAGAAAAATCAAAAAAATCAAAAAAAAATAAAAAAAAAATCAAAATCAAAATTTCCCTGAAATTTCCCAAATAAAGAAGGATGAGTACCAATATTATATTAAAGAGTATCTTCACTTCTCAAATCGGAGAGAATGAGTACTAGCGTTATGTTCAATGTTGTCAAATCGCATATGCGATTGCATGCGATTCGCATATGCTGTTCGCATATGCGATCGCACAATCGCATATGCCATGGCATAGTTTTTTTTTTTGGCATTTTTTTTTTTTCAAAAAAAAAAAAAAATCTAAAAATTCTATAAAAAAAAAAAAATAGAGGGAAAAACTCGTCTAATTAGTACACATGATTGGATTGGGTTATTTTACTTATTTCATTATAGTTTGAGTGTTTCATTAAGTGATATATTTAATTACTTATATTATATTATATAAATTTTAACAAAACAATCAAGAAGCTACATTAAATGATAACCCATTGTTACAAACTTCGAACAAAGAAATATTAATGATAAATGGATAACTTGAAACAACTTACAAGTTATAACTTACAACTTAATTTACAAAAAGTAAGCACAACTTATAAAATACAAAAAATAAACATGATTGAAATAATTGTATAGAGATTAGAGTAAAAAAGAAAGAGGTGTAAGAGATTTAGAGCTTTGGAGTAAAGAATAGTGAAAATGGAGGGGATATGAGTGCCTAATTATAGGCAAAAGTTCTCTAATTTGAAAAAATAAAAAATAAAAAATAAAAAATAAAAATCTTCCGCTCTTGGCTATTGGGAAATATGCGATCGCATATGCAGTATGCGATCGCATACTCGCATATGCGATCGCATATTTATCGCATATAAAAGTATGCCATCGCATACTTGCCAGGATCGCATATGCCATCATGGCATATGCGATTTGATCATTACTATGCGCATATGCGATCGCATATGCGCATATGCGATCGCATTTGATAACAATGGTTATGTTAGATAATATCCTCATTGGTATCATTCTACTATGACCTGGGCATAATATTGTTTGGTTGCAGGGCAGCAATATTATGCCCAACACTGTCGGGATGGAGATGATGATTTTGAGCCACAGTGCTGCTCTATGTGGGTCTAAGCCACAGCCACACACATTATTCATAGGTATATTTCTACTTTTCTACTTTTGCTTTTGAATGTATTGCTTGTGTTTACATACACTTCTAAATTATCTGAATAGACTTTGAATATACTTGCATTAATTCAATCAGACAGCTCATACATTAGGATCTTATACAAAGGAAACTTATTATGTGAACTTGTTTTTTGTGGTGTTTTGATTTTTATGTCTTTTTAACAATCCTTGCAATTTCATTGAAAAATTCAACCAATTTCCCAATGGTTCCCCATGTTTCCCAACAACAGCAATACATTACACGATACATCTGATATATACCATGCGATAACCGATATGTATCCATATCCCAATGGTGCGATACACTACGCGATAACGATGTGAAAAACATTAGTTATAATATGAAAGGGCCCAACTTTCACTAGGTTCAGGTTAGCCCAAGCCCATAGAAGTTATAAACAAAGCTAAATTCAAGCTCAAGCTCAAGTCTTTTCTAACCTTCTCATCCCAAGCCCCCCCTTTTTCCCCAACCACTTCCTAATTGATAAATAAAATCTTTTGGCCATTCAAAATAATAATAAATAAAATCTTTCAGCATTTCCTCTCCTAAAGTTTAATTTTAAAAACACCCATTTTCTTTGCACACAAAATCCTAGCAACATCCCTAGAATTCTTCTCACATCTAGATTGTTATATCTATGCAGCTAAACATTCCTCCATAGCCTCCCTCCTAAAGAACCTCAATTGTAGCAATAGTAGCAAGAGCAAGAGTTATTAACAACAGTAGCAATTTGTGATTGCTAGAACAATATTTACCGTTCCACATGCAAAATACATTTGCATTTTACCACTTGGTACTATAGTGTCTAATGGTCATATTGCAAAATTTTAATCTATATATTTGTTTATTACTTTTTTAAAGGTCTCGTATTGCATATGACGACATATGTTCTCAAATCTCTATAATATAGCCAACTGTTATATCGTTCAAATTGTGTTGAATCGCAAATTGTATCGTACATCATAATACTCTTCTGATTTTATCGAAAAATAAAAATAAAATCTTAAGAAAATAGAAATAATTAGAATAAAAATTAAAAACTCATCAATCATTCATTTCCCATCAACATGCACTAGGAAAAGTAATCCATATAATGATATTATCCATATATTAACATTATCAACATAATGAAAAATAATCCATATAATGATATTCTCCACAATGAGAAGCAATCCATATAATGATATTATCAACTGAGAACATGCGCACTGTATACATATCATGGTATTAAGGATTCTTCTCTCTTTTATCTTTCAAGAAATTTACCTTTAAAACACACGAGAGCCCTTTAACAATTTTGTTCTTTTTGTCCCTCCCTCCCTCTCTCCCTCCTTCCCTCTCTCTCAAATGACAAAATGAGGAATTTTTCGTAGGGAGGGCCTGTTACATTTCTAGAAGCAAAATGTTAAAGAAAAAACAAGAAGAATATTTGTGATTTGAGTGTATGATTCACCAAGACATGATAAGCATCATAAGATCCGAATCATGAATTGTACGACTTCTGTAATTCACGACTCCTGACAACAATGATTAAAAGAGTAACATATGATACTATTTTTGAGAATTTTTTTCCTTTTTTTGAAAGGTATACTATTTTTTGAGATTGTTTATATTTAACATGCCACGAATGAAAATTTGTGAAATTCGCCACGTGCAAAATATGTGAAAATGTGAGATTCACCATGTGCAAAAATATGCAAATTTTGCCATATGTGCAAATATGTGAAATCTGCCAAATGTGTGAATATGAGAAATTGCCATGTGTTTGAAATGCATGAAAACGCGTGAAAATTTACAAGTGTGCATAAAAATGGCCTACGAACTACAGAAAATTAAAATAAATACATTTGTATATAGCATTGACAAAATATACATAATTATTAATTTTTAAACCACCATAATCCCCTCTAAAGCAGAAAATAAACACAGCAGAACTCAGCATGTTAAAGCAACTTAGATGAGTCAAAAGCTACCCAGGGACATGTCCAACCAAGGAAGGCTCCTTACAGGTTCTTCTGAATTGTGGCCAGGTTTGGGCCGATCCAGATTGACTAAGGTGAGTTCCAACCAGCAAGTTACTACTTTGCATCAGCATAAGTGATTTATATAATCACATTAAAATAAACGATGCAATTTCATAAAAATTGATTAATCGAAATGACAGTGCATTTATCACATCATATCAGCTCAATGATACATTACAAGTAAAACTAGCAAGGGAAGAGGAAACTGAAGTACCTTTCAGCGAACTTTTCAGCTTTAATAGGAGCATCAACAACTGTCGTATCACTCTCTGCACGTTGCCTGCAATAAAACTTTGGTTAATCAGTGAGCCATGTATCTAATCGTCAACAACCCTATTTCATGAAGCCTTTAGGACTTACGTTATCCAATATGACATGACATTCACCTATTTTATACTTGATTCTAGAATAAAATGTATCAATAAACAAGCTCCAACAGCCTAGAAACAGAAATTTTCAATAAAAGAATAGAAACAAACCCTAGAAAAGAGATTAACAAGAAGGAAAGAAGATCCAAATATCAGCAGGAATTAAACCCTAATAGCCTCAAAAACCCTAGAAAAGCAACCAAAAAAAAAAAAGGAATTCTTTTATAACCTTAGAAAAATTACAAATGAAGATAGCAATATCGAAGAGACAGAGCAATAGAAAAGGGAGAAATGGAGAAGCCGGAAGAGATAATGAGGGACCTGAAAGACGGCACGGAATTCAAAAAGAGATTGATCCAGGAGATTTCGGTGGGAGTCGCCTTGCGCGGATTGTCGGAATCGAATCTGTAAGGGATAGTGCAAGCTCTGTAATTCGATTCGATCGGAGTCGTCAGCAATGGAAATGGCACCATTGCCGAAGAGCTTTCCATCCTCTCTCTCTCTCTCTCTCTCTCTCTATTCAGCAGACAGGAGAGGGAAATGCGGAAGTCTCGTCTCCCTGACGGGCTCACGGAGCATTTATATAGCTTTCTAGAAAAAAAAAAATGCTAAGACGATTCGCGCGAGGAGAAGTGGAAGAGTTAATACGCGCACACATGTGACTTATGAGAACCTTTATCTGCTGGAATCGTTTTGGGAAAACGCCGTTCCTTGGACGGAAGTGCGTCCAACGCACGGGAGCAGTTAGGTGCGGCCAGGGGGGCATATGGAACCGGCAGAGAACCGAACTTATTTAGGGATTTAATTGCTCTATAAAAAAATAATAATAATAACGGTTATATAATATATTGGTAGGTAAATATTAGCTTTTGGGATCATTTGAGGTAGTTAAATAGATCCAAATCATGAAATGATTACAATCGATAGTGATCTATGCAAAGCTATGCTTGTCTCGCAATTTAGACATGTCGGTCAACTGATACGATTAAGTGATCAATTCAACGATGACGATCACCGATCGGAGTCACGGCTATGAGGATATTCAATGAATGATGGTTAAGGTTGATATCCTTGATTTGATTGTGAATCGACAATGAGAACGCCTCAATTTTAAATTAGTATAACTTACTCGTTTATAAAGTAGTCAGGAAACTTTTATTTTTGTCCAAGTTCTTTACACATCGCATGTGCCCCACTTGTAGCTCCAAATTAACCGATTTCATATATGATCTCGATAATTCGATCCAGGAGAGATGTCAAGTTCAATAAGGGCATGTTTGTACGGGTGGATTGGGAGGGATTGAATGGAATTAGGGTGGATGGCATGGATTTCAAGGCAATGATAGTGTTGTCAGTGGATTGTCTTAAGATCCATGGGATTGCTATACCCCAGATTGCTATATCGAGTCTTTTTGGTACGCCCTGCTAACCCCAGGATTAAACCTTCTCATCCCTTCCAATCCCTCTAACCAAACACGTCACAGGCAAATTTGAACGGATTAGGGTGGATTGGATGGTATTTAAAGGTAATGTTGGTGTTGTCAGTGGATTGTCTTAAGATCTATGGGATTGGTCTACCCCGGGATCAGATCACCCAGTCTGTTTGGCATCCCCGACCAATCCCGAGATTTAACTTCCAATCCCTTCTAATACCATCCAATCCCTTCCAATCTGGGCCAAACGGGCCCTAAGGTGAATACTTTTTTAATAGCCTCACGGTCGATGACCCCACAAACGAACGACATAAAGTCTGTTTAATTAATTAGGCTACTTTGAAGGTGATTTGAGTAGTGGGGCTTGATAGCCTGGGGATATCATTTGGTCTTCCTGAGTATAGCGGAAATGCCGATTTGACTTTGATTATTCTTATCCATTGATTCTTATGTAATTAGGGTAATTGGTTAATTTGGAATATATTGATGGTATAGTTCAGATATCGTCCATTAGTCATCTTAGTTTGAGGTGGATTCTCACTATGTTCCATTATTTTGATTAATTGATGATGGGTTGCTTAAATCTTGGCATTTGATTAATAAATCGCATGGTTGGGCCCACAATTTAAGTGCTCAAGCATATTTATTAGGTTATTAGGAGTATCTAATTCATTTTATACGATTCTCTAGTGGTAACACCTATGTATATGTTATAATTGAGTACTATTAAAGTTACTTAGTGTTACACTCTAGCTAGGGGGTAGCACCGAGAAAAAAAAATAGTGGATGAGGTGAGACCCTAGACTCACCTAAGATGGTGTGACCCTTACCATGGGTTCCACCTTAATGTGTGTATTCTATATTCACATCGTCCATCTATTTTTCCATATCAATTTTAGGCATATCTTAAAAATAAAGCCAATTCAATTATAAGGTGGACCATACCATAGGAAACCATCGTGATTGAACATTAATGGGCCAAAAAGTTTTGGATCAAGTTTATATTTGTCTTTTACCTTCATCCAAGATTATTTGAGCTTATCAACAAATTGGATGGCAAATAAACAATACGGAGACATTAAAATGTTCTTAAGAAATTTTTAATGGTAGGAATTTGAATCATTACTGTGTCTATAGTATGGTCGACCTAATAATTGAATTTGCTTCATTTGGGAACAATGGCGTAAAATGATATGAAAAAAATAAATGGATGGACAGTGTGGATATAGAATATTTTGGGGAAAAACATGACAAGTCCGATAAGTCAGCTTATATCAGAATGACATGGCCCAGACTCACTAGGCACCGAGCCTAACCGAGGCCTATATGTCCAGTGCTATAAGGCGAGACCTCTAAAGAGGCCAAAATACCTTAAGGATCCCTCGGGGGATTCCTAGGGGTCAATCCATGCCGACTCATTTCATGGATCGACCATCATTCAGGCACAAGCCAACCTAGCTTTGGCTCAACCTCAGTCCGACCTACCTTTTAAATCGGCCAATAGAATGGTCATCGACCAACAATAAGTCGATTATAGATCAACCGCGTCTGACTAAGAGTCAGATGAATGGCAAAGAAAGAGGGTCAACCGGTGCCCGAGAACATCGAGCTCTGGGGTCAACCAATGGCTTGCTGAGCCACTTATTCTCAGCTAGAGGCTTATCATCGAAACTCACCCTGAGTCGAGACAAGAATCGGCCAAGAGTCGGCCAGTATTAAAAATCTTCTTTCAAGATCTTCGAAAGATAATCTCCAATCCTCAGAATCCAGGGAATCGATGATCTCAAGATCGTCCAAGATAATGATCTATCCCATGTAGGGAAGATCTCGAAGTTACACGAGATCGCTTCTCCTTTATAATTAAGAAACGCCTAATGGTGAAAGGGACACACACATATTCTCACCCCTAAGCTATTACCATATTCTTGGACCCAGAATCCAAGTAGGACTTAGGCATCGGAGGGTCCCCTGAATAAGTCAGGGTCTCCTTTGTCTTCTTTCTGTGCAGGTGTCTGAGTAATGGAAAGGGGGTGAGCAAAAAATAGCATCAACAGAATACATACATCAAGGTGGGCCCCACAGTAACGGTCCCATCGTCTTGGGTGAGGCTAGGTCTCAACTAATTCTCTCCCGAAAAATGGATTATGATTACGATCCTCCGCCAAACCATTGCTATCCTGAGGCAGTTGCAAACTCAGTGGGCCCACCATGATGCATACGTTTTATCTATGCCATCGATCCATTTTGGATATTATTTTAGGGCATGATCCCAAACATGAAGCATATCCAAATGTCAGGTGGACCATATTATAGGAAACCTTGGTGATTGAACGACACCATTAAAAAGTTTATAAGCTTGTGATTATTTTGGACCAGACTGTTTTGGATCAAGCCGATGTTTGTGTTTTCCCTTCATCCAAGTTTGCGTGACCTAATCAACAGGTTGGATGACAAATAAATTATGGTGGCCCAAATGCAGTTTTTAATAGTAATTGTTCAATTGATGATTTTTTCTGTTGTGGGGTCCACCTGATTCTTAGATCTTCCTCATTTTTTAGCTTTTGCCCTAAAAATTTTATCCACAAAGGATGGACAGCGTGGATTTAAAAAAAAAGATACTGTGGGGCCCACAGCATGGTCCATGTGTACATTAGACTCCACACCATCATCCCATGTACGTACCATGGATTCTGCACCAGTTCATTTCATTCAAAAGAAAGGGTAAATTGGTCTCTTTACATACCAACAGCGTAATTCGTACGCATTCTATTAGTCAAAATCAAGCCAAGCGGATTTTCGGCCACATTTCGAAAGGTTGAGTGAGTCTTAGAAAGAGTTTAAAAGGAGGCCTGTTTTTAACTATTGTTGAAAATATAAGCAGCCTTACTACAAAAGCTCTTAAAATTATAATTCCATATGCACACATAGTGCTTTGTTTTACAAAGAGAGCATGTATGCTGATGCTACAATCAACATCCCCTTTCTATTGAGGTGAGTTGGTTTATTTATCAATGGGCTTACACATGGAACATATGCACGGCTGATTTTTCTCCTTTCAGGTATTTGTGCCATGTTAGGGCATGCCACTTCACGTGACTTTCCTACGCACTTATTACATGGAGAATGTGTGAAAAAAATTGTGGGCCCACTGTGGGGGCCCACTGTGGAGTGCAACGAGTTAATTTGCAGTACTCTTCCAATATGCAATATGTGCAACGTGTGTACCAACTTATCATAGGAGCCCCTATAGTATAAAACTCTTTGGACTCACCATGGTTACCATGTGTCATCTACTCCGTCCATGAGTTTCTCGAGCTCATGTTAAGACGTGATCTTAAAAATGAAGCATATCAAAAACTAAGGTGGCCTCACCACAAGAAATTTTAGAGATTGAACATCCACCATTGAAACATTATTTAAATCGATTGTGATGTTTATATGCCATTCCATGCATTTATATGGTACTTCCTACTTCCTACTGGGATGGTGGGAAAACACATATATAAGAATGATTCCAAACTTCTATGTTCCCCGAGCGATCAATCTCTATTCTTAAAATGTTATTACTTGCATGAATTTCAGATCTACCTTATTTTTTAGAATAAATCTTAACATGAGTTGGAGAAATTAGTTGATAGAGTAGATGTAAGACAGTTATCACAATAGGCTCTATAGAGTTGTGTTACACAAGCTCCATGTGACTAGTTGGTATGTGCAACCCATTTCCCATTATCGAATTGAATCTCATCTCATCTCTGTGATGGGCCTTTCTTATATCAGAGTTGGTCCACTTATCAATTGGCCTACACGTGCAACAGACAAGATCTTTGTGCCATTTTATATTGTAAGTTTTGCTTGATTGTAATTATCATTGGAGAAGTAATTCTTATGATAAAAGCCATGGAGTAAATTACTTGGGTATGGGATATAGACAATGAAAGCCTAGAGCAAGGGTTGTCAACTGGTCAGTCCAAACCAGGAACAATTCTAGCTCGAAATCCTCTAGACTAACCCATGCTTGGCCCATGTCTAAAAACAAATAAAAAGCATTTTCCCATGCCTAACCAGTATGGCAATGCATGTATGTGACCAACTTGGCTCATTTCTACACCAAAATCGTCATTTAGGAACGGTTTTAAACCGTTCCTAAATGCTTCACGAATGATCGCAGAAAAACAGGAACGGTTCAGAACCGTTTTGGGTACCGTTTCAAATTTTAGAGACGGACTTTTAGGAACGGTTTTAAACCGTTCCTAAAGTTATAAACGATCAAATTTTAAATTACAAGAATGGTTCTTAATGCTGCCTTATTTTAGAAACGGTATTTTTCTTTATTTAGAAATGGCCAATAAAAGCTGTACATTTATTTTTATATTTAAAACCCAAAGAATATTAAGTAAAATAAAAAAAATATTAACCAAATATAGTACAACGTTATAATAAAAATTATATATATTTATAATGGTCCAAATACATAAAAAATAGATAAATAATCCTCCATGATGTGCTCCACTTCTAGAGAAATCATAAGGTCCGAATATATCACTTGCACATGCTAAATTTGTAAAAGTAAAATGTAGATGGTAAAATTTAAATGAGTATCTCAAGTTACTTCAATACAAGTAAACAAAAATATTACAATTTTAATTCAAGCTAATCATACATGTTATATCACTCAAGCATTATACTATATATAGTACATAAATGACCTGAAAGGTCAAAATCTCATTTTGAGGGAGTACTTCTATATATATATATATATATATATATATATATATATATATATATATATATATATATATATATATATTATATATCACACATTTACCATAGCCCTATGCTCACATATAAGCCCCACCATTAACATAATGCATATGATATGCTGTGTGTGTGATTAACGATATATGGCTAGCGGAATTGGGTTTGGCCGTAGCCCAAGGTCAGTTAAAAAATATTTGGACTTTTATATCTAAGCCCAAGCCTATCCCACAGGACTAGGTGTGCCCAAATCCGCCCCAAGTACTTGGCCAGCCCGAAAGCCTACAGCGGGCTAGCTAAATTGGGTTCGCTAGAGGAAGCCCAAGCTCGACTCATAATTATTTGGGCCTATATATCTAAGCCCAGGTCCATTCCATAGCCGTTATTAAAGGGCTAGTGTTAGAGATGTACACGAACCGAGTTAGCTCAGTTAGGGTCAGTTTGGGCAGTGGAATTAGGCGGAAATAAATGGGAGTGGGTTTCGAAATCCCACTCTTCCAGGCAACGACTGTTTGGCGATGGGAAGGCGGTGGAATTCAAGGGTTTTCTGGGATACTTTGCCGGCATTGAAGAGGAGTGGTAAAAACCCGCCTCAGATTGCAAAGGATTAGAGGGATGGAAGCAAATCCCTCCCAATCCCGCCTCGAAAATCTGTCATCTCCATCTCGGGCTGATGGACGGCGTTATTCTTCCCTGGTGACGCACGTAGTGGGTAACGGCTATAAAAATGGAGGTGGAGTAGAAGGACTTCCGAGGCATATCATCTTCTCCGTCAGGTAACCCTTTTTCCTTCTTCTATCTGTTTTAATTTCCAGAAACCCTTTTTTGTCAGTGCTGATGATTCTGTTCATCTGCTGCAAGAAGAAGAGGAGTCACGAGTCATTGGATTATTAGGAACATCCGCCGTCAACGCATCCGCAGAAAAGTAATTTCTTCGATCTCTCATACATTTTCTTTTTTTTTTTTTCTTTTTATCCAGTTGGTTGATGCATGTTATCTGCGAAATTTCTCTCATTTTTTGAATTTGAATAAAAAATTAGATAATGCCATAAAATAATGATTTCGGGTGTATGCATGGTTCTTGGAGATCGATTTTTTTGTAGGAAACCTCGATCATTGCCCCATATTATAAAATCTGGATCAGACGACTGTTGGGAGAAAATGGGAGTTGTTTTGGGTTGGGAAAAATGTTGTTTTTCGGTTTCATCATTTGAATTGCTTTTAAAGTGTTTTAAAATGTTTTGAATTTATATGTATTTATGACTTTTAAAGTTTGTTTTTCTTTTTCTTTTTTAATCATCTTAGTCTTTCTTTTCTTTTTTTAAGAAAATTGTGGAAATGAAATTGATTTCCAAAGATGTGATGTTTGGAAACGGGGGAAACATCACATCTTTGGAATTCAAATTCATTTCCATAGTTTTCCACCAATCCGAAAGAATGTTGTAGTTTGAGAAATGAATCACATACAAGCTCAA
Source organism: Magnolia changhungtana (assembly GCA_030180095.1). NCBI lineage: Eukaryota > Viridiplantae > Streptophyta > Magnoliopsida > Magnoliales > Magnoliaceae > Magnolia > Magnolia changhungtana. Next base: position 2,990,461 of record JASAUF010000330.1, on the reverse strand, counting down.
TTTTTTTATTATGCCAAGTACCACTGTCAGAGATGAGTATAGCATATGGTTAACAGTTTTCAAACATGCTTTGCGGCATACCGTCCGACAATGGTACATGGCCTGATCAAATCCTGCTATGTATAAGTCAATATGAATGTCACTTGGGACAGGGATTGAGTAGTGAAACCCACACCATCTCTGAGCAGATACAGTGAGGCTCCCTGCCTAACAGGGGATCTGTAGAATTTGGCTGAGGCACTATTCATGTACATCAATATGTCTCAGATCATCTGCAAAGCTTTGTTGTGATCTGCATTTGTTAAAATGATGAGTGATGTGGGTGCGTTTGGATGCACTATTGAATTGAATTGCAGTTATGTCAACCTAATGAAATAGAAATCAATGGCTAGTTTTTAATTACTGTTCACTCCCCAAGTGCAGGGTTGTGATGTAGTAATAAACTCGGTAAGACCGAGGTCGAATCCCAAGGGACTGAACCTGTACGTAATCCGAAACTAAGTAGAACTAGAACTAGACTAAGATGAATTCTAAATCGAATAGCAATTGAGGAATAATTGTGGAATAATTAATCTAAAACTTTAGAAGATTCAGAGAAAGGGAACTAGGGATTCAGAGGATCCACTTGTAGAGATCAGGGAGATCTTATGCCTGCTTCATGGATATTAAACTGAATTTACTTGATATAGTTTTCAAGAGATGAAAGGTATATGAATTAGAATGGATTCCATCACCAAACCATGCCCAGGAGACAAAGCAAACAACAGAATTAAACTAGTTACGAACCAATCAACATGCCATAGAGGTTAGGAAGGGTACCGTCATCCGACCATGCCCAGGAGACGATGGTGAACAACAGGGCTTCCTGACATCATAAACATAGAGGAAAAGAACATGCTCAAAGCCATCGCAGACCCATTGTAATTTCGGTCATGACAGATTTACCATTAATTAAAGACTAAAAACATTCCCTTAATAAAATTAAATAAAAATCCATTCAGTCTAAATAAAAGGCACAAATATAAATCCTCCCATCACACTACAAGCTTCACCTCTTAGCCCTAGCTAAGAGGTTTAGCCTGACCTAAACATGGTTAGGCTAATCTCTAAAGAAAAGAAAAGAAAAATAAAACCCAACAACAGGAAAGCAAACCCTGCCAGTGCTTCACATCCCAGCCTTCTCCTCCTTTTTCACTTCTCTCTCTCTCTTTCTTATATGTAATAGGCAAGACAGTGGAGAGTCAGTGACTGCTCCTTACGCAGCCACCGTGCGTAGCAGGGAACCACAGGCGGGGAGTTCTTCTTTTCTGCAGCAAAAATAGGAACCTGATGCAAAATCCGATCCAATTAGTCTCCTTGGGCTTGATTGAAAGTCCCATGGAAGAAATTTGGACGGCCAGGATGGACGGGCCTATCACCGCCATGGATGCACAAGCAACCGTGAAAACCGGCAACTTCCAGACTCACGTCCTGCGGATTGAATACGTTGTTGGAGTCGGCGGTGCCAGTGGGACCCATGATCGAATTCTAATGGGAAATCCACACCGTCCATTAGAATCTACTCGAAAATCCGTTCGGGAAGGGATAGTTCTGGGTGTCCATTGATGTGGCCCACGAGTTTAAACTTCTGATCCGTCTGACGTTTGGACGGTTAAAAATTGATATCTGCTATCATTCGAAATAACACCACCTAGGCGTGGGTTGTAGTTACCATAGGAAATGGATGAATGGTTTGGATTTCCCATTAGGACAATAGGTGGGGCCCACAACATGTCCGATCACAAGACAGCGTTAACGCTGTTTGAAACAAAACGGAAATTTCCATTTTTTTAAGGGAAGGCTCGGTGGGGTACACATCAGCCGTCCTTCTAGAGAATCACTCCCTTCTTCAGACATCTGCATCAGTTCAGGATAACAGGCCCAAGTTTGGCATGAATCTGCGTTTCAGATGGGCCACACCATCAACCGACGTCATGACGTTTTCCTTGCTACTGCAGTCTTGATCATCTGCATGAGAATCTAGAATCTGTTAGGTTTCGGTTATTCCCATCGTCCCGTTCGAATGTACAGCTCGGATCATCAGAAAGAGCGATGATGGTGGGCCATTACATCATCAGCGGACGGCCCCTGCGAAAAACTGAAACAGAGACTTCCGTTCTCTGTTTGAAACTCGGGCGGGCGCGGGTCAAAGTCGGTTTGACCCGACCTTACATTCAGTGCACCTCCAGTGCACGTGTGCTATGCACACTCATCCCATGTAAATGGGTCCCACCATGATGATTCGAGCAATCCACTCCATCCATTCATTTTTTCTCCCTATTTAAGGGGTTGACACCAAAACTGAAGTATATCCAGATATCAGGTGGGCCTGAAATCATCAGTTTATGGGATGATTTGTCCGTTGGGATACTTCTGCAGGGATCCAATGGGTGAAATTTGACGTGTACGGTTATTTTATGGTCCTCAGGCCATATATGAAGTTTTGATCTGAGCGGATGCTGGGAACCCTGTGATCTTGCATTCTAGACGTCTTTCGGGCCATTTGAGCTTCAGTTTCTCGATTTACTCGGCTCTCTGGCATGTAACCCCGTCGATCTTGGTCCCCTGGGGTCCGTTCCTTGCCTTGGTGGTATTAGAACGTTAAACTCATGCTTTTAGTGGCATTTTTCAATCACGGCTCCTAAATACACCTTGCAACACAAACACGATTAAAATAGGTTGTTAAACAGTATCATGTTCGTGAAATCAAGTAAGAATCGGGTCTAATATGCAATATTCAACCCTCAACAATTACCTTTAGGATCTGTTTGAATTGGTGGAAATTGAAAAGTGGAAGTTAACTATCCGTGGATATATTGCATCTTTGTATTTTAGTAGGCTGGTTATGGTGCATCTGGCTGGAAAGAAATAAATGTTGTGATAGGAGTAGAAAGAGGCATTTTCGGAAGTTTTCAATAGCACAAAATTTCATGTTATGGAATGGGTGAATGCTTGTAGTGTTCTATGCTTAGACCAATTCTCTGTTTTGCAGCTCAAGTTGTAATTATTTTTTTGTTTTTTCCCTTTTCTTTGTATTCTTTGGACTTGGCCTTTCTCAATGTTTATTGTTTCAAAAAAAAAAAAAAAAGGAAAAAAATGTAGGAGAATAGTGTCTCTGTGTGTTTGTTTCTGGGCATTTGGGAGTGCATGTGAAATCTTTAAGGTGTGAGAGACATGTTATTCTCTACACAACTCCTTTCTCCCTCTTGTATCAAAACATCTCTTCTTCTTCTCCATGTGAAACATAAGAAGAATGCAAATCCCTGGTTGAGATTATTGCAATATGTGACTCAATGCTTATTGTTGCAGCTAAATCTTTTCAATAGCTTTGAGGACTGTAGACTCTCTGGTATTCTATATCTAGCTTTGTGTAATTTTTTCTTCACCATTCCCTTTTTTTTGCTCTATTCACTTTAATGTTTTTATTTATTTATTTATTTATTTTTTATTTCAAGAATTCGACATCTAAACTGGTTTTAATATCAACATTCCACAGACAAAATGATTTGGACAAGTCTTGATAAAAACTCCCCAATGATACGGTTTGATACCTTTAATTGAGTCACCTCCTCCCTCATTCACCTCTAAATTGGGGTAACTGATCACTGTGGATACCAAACTATTGTTCCCACCAACATGCCACTTGTAGGACATCCACAACACGAAAGCAGTAGGCCCCACCATGAAGATTGCCTGGCACAAAAATTTGGCATTTCTGATCATCAGGTGGAATCAATTGACATGTTGGTGTGGCCCACTGAGTGGATCTGATCATCCTGATTTTTTATAAGAGTCCTACCTTTTTCATTACGGAAGAAGTGGCATGTGGACAGGGTTAAGTGTCTGGATTCAACAGGCACCAACACCCTCACAAGTTGTGATACTGTTGCCTGTTGGTGATCAGTTCTCTTATCTGGACCGAAATTGATACTACGATCAGTTCTCAAAAAAGCTAAAACCATTGAAGGTCTTTTCGATTTCTTTATTATTAGTAATCTAGACCAGATTCTTTTGATGCAGACACCTGTTTTCCCTATATTGCTATTAGAACACTACTGTTACAGGGAGCCCCTCTAACCCAAAGTTGTGGAGCGCACCACAGTTCCCCTCTAACAAACCAGGATGAGAATTGTTAATTTTGCTAGGAAAGATTGCCATGATTTTATCATTTCATCTTGTTCAAACTAAAGAAAGTTTGCAGTATGATTCACACAGGCATTTGAATGTGGATAATATGAGGAAGATTGATTTCATGTTTGGTGTGAATTTTTAGGAAATGGATAACCTGAACTCGGATGAATTGCGACGTAATTTCGTGATTATTATCACGATTGCTTGTGTCGCTGCCGTTGGGGAATATTGCCGAACGTATATGTTTAATCGGCCAGCTCGTATAGGAGACAATGATCGGGCGAGGGTCATCAATTTTATGATTCATACCTTTGATATGGATTGTATTACACAGCTGCTGATGACATGATTAGATTTTTTCCGGTTATGTAATGAATTACGTGAGAAGACTTTTTTACGTGATACATGACATGTTAGCCTGGAAGAGCAATTGGTGATATTCCTACACATAGTGGGACATAACGTGCGTAATCGGGTAATTGGACATCGGTTTAACCGTCAGTCGTCACTTTAACCGGGTTCTTGATGCAATTGTGTCTTTCTATCCTACGTACGTTCAACAGGCAACTGCTGATATCCCTGTTGAGATTCGATCAAATCCATTTTGGTCGACATACTTTCAGGTATAAGTTTAAACTATATATCTTTGAAAATTGAATAATAGTCGTTTAGTTATGTAACATTAACTAATGAAATTAGTTTAGACTATGTAATTCTAGGATTGCATCGGTGCAATAGATGGTACCCACATTCCTGTTAATGTAGAAATGACCCACCAAGCTTGTTTCCGTAACAGAAAAGGTTTCTTATCCCAAAACGTGCTTGATGCATGTGGATTTGATATGAAATTTATATACATTTTAGCTGGTTGGGAGAGTTCTGCTTCAGATGCACGGGTGTTACATAATGCTCTCACACGATCCGATGATCCCTTAAATGTCCTGAACGGTAACCCTTACACCAACGACTAAGCTCTTTTGTATTTTTTGAATGATAATTACTTTCATATACTACATTAACTATTTGTAGGAAAATACTTTGTCGTGGATGTGGGATACGCGCATTCTTCAGGCTTTATGGCTCCATACCGTGGTGTCAGATACCACCTCCACGAATATCGTACTGGGAGATCACCCACAAATTATAAAGAGTTATTCAACTATAAATATGCACAACTTCGAAATGTGATTGAGCGTACATTTGGAATATTAAAACGTCGTTTTCCAATCTTGAAAGCGGCAGTGCAATATCCTATGGAAACACAGGTGAAAATTGTAGTTGCATGTGCGGTGCTCCATAACTTCATATTGGGTGAACGTGATTCAGACCAAGATATAGGTGATGCTGGTACACCTATGGAAGATGTGGAAAGCAATCCAACATCATACGAGGTTTCAGCAAATGACGAGAGGCACTGGGTGGTACACATTATTCAGCAGCAAAAAGATGCGTGGTCTACACTACGCGGTTCAATCGCCCAACGAATGTGGGCAGACTCCCTTAGCAATAGTAGGAACTCATATTTTTCTTGTAACTCATATGTAAAAGCAATATAGTAGAAGTCTTTCAATTGTGCTCTATTGAAAATGAAATTTGTAATTTTGAAATGTGAAATCTATTTTGAGAATATGAACAAAATGATTAAATTTCACATTTTAAAGTATTTAAGTTAGTCGTATATCACATGTTCTCATATTGTTGGTATATTACACATAGGCCAGATGTTGGATATGTGGTTTAGTCCCGCTGCGACTCCTACAAAATCGCCCATGAAAACTCCAACTCCTCCAACGCGATGTTCGCCTCATGCAAAACCCACTAGATCACTTACTGAGCCATCTTACCGAGCTCAGAAAATAAAGTGGACCAATGCGATAGATCAAGTTATGTTCAATACGTTGCTAGAGCAGATTGCCCTAGGACGCAAAGCTGACAATGGGTTTAAAAGGGAAGCATACCAAGTTGTGGCTGAGCAGGTGATGAGTGTCGAATGTTGCATACCAGACCCCAGTAATTGCCTAATTTTACGTACATGATAAGGTTTAATGGAGTGTTTTAATCGTGTTTTTATTACAGGATGAAATCAGGAGTGTGTATTGAAAGATGATGTTAAAAACATGGATTTGGCGCTCCAAAATTACCAGAGCACGGGATGGACTCCAGAAAACCAATAATGAAGATTTTACACGCCTGGGATCTGAGGAAAGCAAGCCAAAGGGGCCCGAAAAGGGTCCAGAATGTAAGATCACATGTTTCCCGCCATTCGATCAACTCGAAACTTCATACATGTGATGGGGGCCATAAATTAACCGTACATATTAAATTTCAGCCATTGGAGATCTCGGGAAGTGGTCCAACGGATAGATCAGCCCATTAATCCTCACTTTGGGGCCCACCTGATATTTGGAACTGCCTCAAACTTGGTTTTGGCGGTTGAAATTATATGAAGAAAAGGATGGACGGTGCAGATTTCTCACAAACATTACTGTAGGCCATGTACGTGATGCATGTACATCATGTTCATTAAACACCTGCCGCACACCGGATACGTGAAGACGGTCAGCGAGACGCTGACCCGCACTCTCTCAAACTCAAACGCGTTACAGCGTTACGCTGCCGATCGCTGGATTGAGCTGTGGGTCCCACTCATCATCTATTCAGATGATCTGAACCGTCCATTGCATCTCTAGGGTGGGTGTTACCCTCGCCTAGATGTCCGTTTGGTCCCATGCATGTGTACAGACGTTGATTGATGAAAATCGCAGGATGGACGGCGAAACGAAAGATCAAGTGGGCCGCATCTATTTCACTCCAGAATATACCACTCCCGGACGGTTTCTCGATGGCTATCTCATGAACGGAGCGGATTATTGAAATACTTATCAAAATGGGTCCCACCATTGCCACGGAAGTTGTTTTCGCGTCCGCGAAACGCACGGACGCTGGCCATTTTTGCGAAGGATTGTGGGCCCCGTACGTCACCCGTACGGCCGATCCGAGCCGTTCATCGTGTAGATGGGTTCGAGAAATACAAAACCATGCTGATATTCCACTCCCATGCGTACACACGTGTGCGGTACAGAGGCCACAAAAGGGCTGCCCTGTAACGTTCAAATCTGATCTTTTTGCATTTTCTTCTCTGGGCCGTGTCAATGGACATTCAAAACCACCCATTCTTGACTGAAATTTCGTCCTGAATCTAATGGACGGGGTGGATTTTCCAAAAAATACCTCTGTGGGGCCCACCGATCACGGCTGCGAAAATTTGTACTCCGAGTCCTCCTACGACTCTGCCACCGACCCCAGCCATCCAGCAGCTATAAAAGGGGAGTTTTGGACGTGGGAAAGGCATTGAGATCGGGGTTCGAGATCCAGAGCCAGGGAGAGAAGAAAGAGAAGAAAGAGAAGGAAGAAGAGAGAGAGATCGATTGGTTTGGTGTTGAATTTTTATGAATTTTATTTAATATTTTTTATGGATTTTATGGGTCACTAATCTCTCAGCTAGGGCTGAGATGAAGCCCCTAATTTGATTAGCTCTTGTATTGGTTAATTTACTTTGAATATTAATTAATTTGTTTCTTTCTCTATGTGAGCTTTATGGGTTTAAATTCTATACTTCTCCATCTATGAACTTAACCAAAGTATATATATGGATGTTGTTTGGATGCTTATTACAGGTGCTTGGGTCTGATCAAGAACAGGTTTCCTAGAGAGAAAGAAACAGGGTGCTTTAATGAATGTACATTCCATGTACCCGACCAAGGACATGGGATATGTTGTTCATAGCATTGCTTAAAGGATTTAGACATTCTGTATGCCCGATTAAGGACACAGATTGTGCTTTCTCTATATATGTGGTATCAATCTAGATCAAGGTGAATCAACAGACAAAACAAGGATTAGGATAATTAGGGGTGGATTCGAAAGTCTTAGTGCTCTCTCTCTGATTGAATTTTCTTCCCTGTTCTTAATTGTTTTTCATAGAATTGTGCTTAGTAATTAGTTCCATTATTTGTTGGATTAGTTAAGGAGAATCATAGATTTGAATTGTGACGATCAGTCCTCGTGGGAACGAGCTCGTAATACGTACCATATCTACATCCGATTCGTATACTTGCGAGTTTAAAAATCATTTAAATCGTGTTGGTTTAAATAAAACATCAAGTTTTTGGCCATAGTTCTGGACTCAAGCTTTCGTTCCAAGTTGAATTTAGGATCCTCTCTTATCATAATTCATAGTCTTAGGATTTTACTAACTTTAGGTTAAAGTTTTTATTTTATTTTATTTTATTTTTTCTTTATTTTAGAAACTAACCTATTTCCTGTTTTGTAGGGTCCTGAAATAAACTTCTAATTTGGTAATCCCTTTCTAAATTCTTTATTTTTTTTTAATTTCTATTTTTAAAACTAGGATTTTATTTTTAGAAATTTTTTTAGTTTCTAATTTTGGATTTAGATTCTTCTTTCAATTAACTTTCTATTTTTTAGTTTAGAAATTCTTTTTTTTAGAAATTAACCGTTGCTTAGGATTTTTCTATCATTATTTTAGGAAACCTAATTTGGTTTTTTTTTTTTTTTTTGTTTACAGGAATTGAGGAAGGAAGCTACTAAGTGAAGGAGGAACATCTTAAATTTTCTGACATCATTCATCTCCTTTTCCGGGTTCTTTCTTCCCATTCTTATTTACATAGTTTTAACTTGTTTTAAAATCTCATAGTTTCTAGGTCTAGTTTTATTTCTCTTAGGTTGCTTCTTAGTTTAGTTTCCTTCTTACATTGCAATAACATAGTTTATGCTAGGACGTAGATCTCTGAATATAGAACTAGCGCCGTTTGATCCTGAAATAGAAAGAACACTTCGTGAAAGATTGAGAAAAAATTCCGCATTGAAAGGGGGAATGAGCCCGAAGTTAAGGCTCTAAAAGATTATTCGCTCCTGTCCAATTTAATGCGCCTTCATGCATAGTGTTGCCAACCACTACGCAAAGACACTTTGAATCGAAACACGAGTCATACAATTGTTGCCATCCTTTTATGGATTGGACAAGGAGGACCCATATCATCATGTGAAAGAATTCCTAGACATTTGCTCCACTTTTAAGTTCCAAAACTTCTCAGACGATTCGATCCGCCTACGTCTGTTTCCTTTTTCTTTGAAGGATAAGGCGAAAGCATGGTTGAATTCTCTAGAAGTTGGATCTATCACTACATAGGACCAACTGTCTAAGAAGTTCTTAAATAAGTTCTTCCCCGTTCACAAAACCAATGCCCTCCGTAGAGAAATTACTAACTTCACACAAAAAGAGGGCGAACACTTTCATGAATGTTGGGAAAGATGGAAGGACTTGCTTCTTAAATGTCCTCACCATGGTTTTGAGAAGTGGCAACAAGTTCAATACTTTTATGATGGTCTGACACCCCAGAACCGTCGCATGGTTGATGCCACCAGTGGAGGGTCATTCATGACCAAAAGTGAAGTCGAAGCGTTGTTCTTTGAAACCTTGTGCGAAAATTCCCAGCAATGGGATTATTCAAATAGAGGTGACAGAAGTCCCCAACCACAAAAGAGAGGTAGTATATATGAGATAGGAGTCGTGCAGTAGCATGCGCCAAGCTTGATAACTCGACAAAGAAAGTTGATGCTCTGGTATTAAATAATGGACCTCCACAACATGCTTGGCTCAAGTGGAGGCATGTGCCACATGTTCTAGTCCCGCCCATCCTATGCAGCTTGTCCATCTGAGTGCAGCATCCCCGAACTTCTCTCTGAACAAGTTCATGCTATGAACACTTTTCAAAAACCTGGGGATGATCCTTACTCGAACACATACAACCCAGGGTGGGCTAGGCATCCAAATTTCTCTTGGGCAAAAGGACCACAACAAGGAGGACCATCTGGGAATCCTCCCATGCAACCGCACCACCTCCAAGTTGGCAGTCAACAACTTCAACAGTTTCCACAATATCAACAACTGCCTACACAATCAAGGAAACCATCTCTTGAGGATACACTCCATCTTTTTATGCAGAGTTCTCTCCAATTCCAAAAAGACACCCAACAAACCTTACTAGCCAACCAGCAAAGCTTACATGCAAATGCGCAATCCATTGCCAAGCTGGAAGTACAAATGGGTCAACTAGCTGCCACATTGAGTGAGAGAGAGAAGGGCAAGTTCCCTAGCCAACCTGAGGCTAACCCAAAGGGACAGTATGAGATTGGCTCTAATTCCAACAAAGGGCAATATCATGAACAGGCTAAATCGATCACTACCCTTAGGTCAGGCAAGCAGATTGATAACATAATAGAGATGCCTGGGGATGAATCAAATTCTAAAACAAAAGATCAAGATGAAGCAGAGAGTCATACCAATGCATCCAAAGTCCAAAAGCTCTCTGACTCTCCAAGAGCCATTAATGTGCTACCTTATGTGCCCAAAGCACCCTTTCCTCAACGTCTGGCACCAATAAAGAAAAGAAATAACTTTGATGAAATCTTGAATGTGTTTCAAAAAGTGCAAGTCAACATCCCGTTGCTTGACGCTATCAAACAAGTCCCTGCTTACGCTAAGTTTTTGAAAGATTTATGCACTCAAAAGCGTAAGCAGAATGTTCATAAGAAGGTCTTCATTGCAGAGCAGCTCAACTCCATGATTTAACATAACATCCCTCCGAAATTTAGGGATCCAGGAGCTCCCGCCATTTCTTGCGGCATAGGAGATCATAAGATCGGGAAGGCATTACTTGATTTAGGGGCAAGCGTCAATTTGTTACCATATTCGGTTTATGAGCAGCTAGGACTTGGTGAGTTGAAACCGACTAAGGTAACATTACAACTAGGTGATAGATCTGCCAAGGTGCCCCGGGTGTTATTGAAGACGTGTTAATCCAGGTTGATAAATTTTATTTTCCATGGATTTCATAGTTATAGATACTCGGCTTTGTCCAATCTTCATAGTCGATCCTAGTCATCTTGGGACGTCCATTTTTGGCCACATCTAATGCTATTATAAATTGCCTAGAATGGAGTTATGAAATTATCCTTTGGTAACATGAATATTAAACTCAATGTTTTTAATGCAGGCCAACAATCCGCTGATTTGGATGACATATCTGAAGTGGACATGATCGAGAGTCTAGTGCAGGACTCCTTCCGTAAATCTTTTGAAGATCCTCTTGAGACCTGCTTAGAACAATCTGGCATAGATTTTGACATCGATAGTCCCATCCATGAAATCAATGCACTGCTCGACTCTACTCCTATCTTGGAGACTGAAAAATGGAGAGCGAAAGTGGAACCTCTTCATCCCTCTGAGACGCCTCCTGACAGCACAGTTTCGGACTCGAGAAGACAAAGGCGGCAGAAGCGCTTAATGTTCTTAGAGCATATAAGGCAGCAATTGAACGGAAGATAGCAAAAATCCAGGGAGTATGCCCCACTGTATGTATGGATCATGCTGTGGTAATATCGCATAACATGCAAAGGAAGCGTGATCCTAACATGGAAGAAGTCGTTCGAGCAGAAGTCCTTAAATTATTTGACGACAGTGTCAGTTGCCTTATTTCAGATAGCACAGTTCATGGGAACTCACATCACCTGTCTGGGATTGGTTAATCAAGGTGTTGAGTTACTTCAATGTTTGTGGGTAACATTACTGCAAACCCTCACGAGACTACAACTCGTCCACTAGGGGTAACCTAGGGGTTTAAAGGCTTGTTGCATGCGCTAAATGCAATCGAGAGCACCTGCGAAAGTGGTATAGGTAGGATCTTCTTTTGTTTTTCTTTTTGTTATTTTTTCTTCTGTTGATTTCTCTCTTGTGCTAACTCGCTTTTACGTTGAAATTTTTTTGAGAAAGCTTCTTGATTCTCCATCCAGGTACTATCTTTCCCTCACTCCTCTTTTATTTTCGTTGTCCCATATGCATTGTATGCTTATTTCTTTTACATTGAGGACAATGTAGATTTTAGGTTGGGGGTGGGAGATTAGGTTACCTAATCAGTATTTTCTTGGTCTTGAGCAAAATTTGTGAAAATTTTAAAAATTTTTCTGGAATTTCTGTTGAATTCAAAGTGATTTTGAAGGATAGTTGTGAATTTAACATTATAAGATATCTGATGTTGGTAACTTATGACTCTTGGATTCGGCCATCTGCTTGATTTCACAGTCAATTTTGAATTGTTAATCCATGATTAGAAGTTGTAAACATTGATTGAGCCATGATTTCACATATCAGATCTCACTTACACATTAAGTTTTTCGATTCGAAAATTGAATGATTAACTTGGTAAGCATTAAGCATGAAAGAAACCAGCCTGGAAAATAAAAAATAAAAAAAAATAATTTAGCATCAAAAAGAAGAATTGAAAGGGTAAGTTGCAAAATCTTCACCATAGGTTTGCTCCCTATAGGTGCAGATTTGATTCTCCATAGTTGACATATGAAAAAAAAAGAAAAGAAAGAAGTTAGGTGACAAGTTTTTGTCATAGGTTTGCTCCCTATAGGTGAGAATTTGATTCCACTCATTTGCGTTACTGCTCATAAAGAAAATCAAAGGCGGGTAAAATAAAAAGTTAATCTGTGAGAAAAGTGTTGGTTCCAAGCTTGGTTGGCACGAATTACCAAGATATAATGACATTGACAATTGGACCTTTTAATGATTGTCAGTCGAGATTGCATTATACAATCATGGAACTCAATGTTTTAAATTGTTCTAATTAATGGATTAATATGTTGAACTTGATTATGAAGTTTACTGAGAGCTTGATTACAAGAGAAAAACTCCACACACTAATCATGAATCGTAGAATTTTCACATCTCAGCTATCTGTTCACTAGTCACTTGAGTTTACAGGAATTGTCTTTTATTTCTGAATTTTTTTCGCATGTTTTGCTCGGGACTAGCAAAATGCTGGTTGGGGGTTGTGATGAGTGTCGAATGTTGCATACCAGACCCCAGTAATTGCCTAATTTTACGTACATGATAAGGTTTAATGGAGTGTTTTAATCGTATTTTTATTACAGGATGAAATCAGGAGTGTGTATTGAAAGATGATGTTAAAAACATGGATTTGGCGCTCCAAAATTACCAGAGCACGGGATGGACTCCAGAAAACCAATAATGAAGATTTTACACGCCTGGGATCTGAGGAAAGTAAGCTAAAGGGGCCCGAAAAGGGTCCAGAATGCAAGATCACATGTTTCCCGCCATCCGATCAACTCGAAACTTCATACATGTGATGGGGGCCATAAATTAACCGTACATATTAAATTTCAGCCATTGGAGATCTCGGGAAGTGGTCCAACGGATAGATCAGCCCATTAATCCTCACTTTAGGGCCCACCTGATATTTGGAACTGCCTCAAACTTGGTTTTGGCGGTTAAAATTATATGAAGAAAAGGATGGACGGTGCAGATTTCTCACAAACATTACTGTAGGCCATGTACGTGATGCATGTACATCATGTTCATTAAACACCTGCCGCACACCGGATACGTGAAGACGGTCAGCGAGACGCTGACCCGCACTCTCTCAAACTCAAACGCGTTACAACGTTACGCTGCCGATCTCTGGATCGAGCTGTGGGTCCCACTCATCATCTATTCAGATGATCTGAACCGTCCATTGCATCTCTAGGGTGGGTGTTACCCTCGCCTAGATGTCCGTTTGGTCCCATGCATGTGTACGGACGTTGATTGATGAAAATCGCAGGATGGACGGCGGAACGAAAGATCAAGTGGGCCGCATCTATTTCACTCCAGAATATACCACTCCCGGACGGTTTCTCGATGGCTATCTCATGAACGGAGCGGATTATTGAAATACTTATCAAAATGGGTCCCACCATTGCCACGGAAGTTGTTTTCGCGTCCGTGAAACGCACGGACGCTCGCCGTTTTTGTGAAGGATTGTGGGCCCCGTACGTCACTCGTACAGCGGATCGAACTGTTCATCGTGTAGATGGGTTCGAGAAATACAAAATCATGCTGATATTCCACTCCCATGCGTACACACGTGTGCGGTACAGAGGCCACAAAAGGGCTGCCCTGTAACGTTCAAATCTGATCTTTGTGCATTTTCTTCTCTGGGCTGTGTCAATGGACATTCAAAACCACCCATTCTTGACTGAAATTTCGTCCTGAATCTAATGGACAGGGTGGATTTTCCAAAAAATACCTCTGTGGGGCCCACTGATCACGGCTGCGAAAATTTGTACTCCGAGTCCTCCTACGACTCTGCCACCGACCCCAGCCATCCAGCAGCTATAAAAGGGGAGTTTTGGACGTGGGAAAGGCATTCAGAATCAGGGAATTCGAGATCCAGAGCCAGGGAGAGAAGAAAGAGAAGAAAGAGAAGGAAGAAGAGAGAGAGAGATCGATTGGTTTGGTGTTTAATTTTTATGAATTTTATTTAATATTTTTTTATGGATTTTATGGGTCACTAATCTCTCAGCTAGGGCTGAGATGAAGCCCCTAATTTGATTAGCTCTTGTATTGGTTAATTTACTTTGAATATTAATTAATTTGTTTCTTTCTCTATGTGGGCTTTATGGGTTTAAATTCTATACTTCTCCATCTATGAACTTGACCAAAGTATATATATGGATGTTGTTTGGATGCTTATTACAGGTGCTTGGGTCTCGATCAAGAACAGTTTCCTAGAGAGAAAGAAACAGGGTGCTTTAATGAATGTACATTCCATGTACCCGACCAAGGACATGGGATATGTTGTTCATAGCATTGCTTAAAGGATTTAGACATTCTGTATGCCCGATTAAGGACACAGATTGTGCTTTCTCTATATATGTGGTATCAATCTAGATCAAGGTGAATCAACAGACAAAACAAGGGTTAGGATAATTAGGGGTGGATTCGAAAGTCCTAGTGCTCTCTCTCTGATTGAATTTTCTTCCCTGTTCTTAATTGTTTTTCATAGAATTGTGCTTAGTAATTAGTTCCATTATTTGTTGGATTAGTTAAGGAGAATCATAGATTTGAATTGTGACGATCAGTCCTCGTGGGAACGATCTCGTAATACGTACCATATCTACATCTGATTCGTATACTTGCGAGTTTAAAAATCATTTAAATCGTGTTGGTTTAAATAAAACATCAGCATGTTTCTAATGAAACTCATGTGTGTGTGAATTGGTCGAACATCGTGAACTGTATGAGATATTATAAGAAATGCTATAATGATGTGAAAGATATGCTCTCTGCTAGCGGCTTCGGTTGGGATAACGAACGAAAGGTTGTAACCGCACTAGACGAAGTATGGGAAGCCTATCTCAGGGTAAGACATAACTTTGGACCGTTTGATATATCTTTATTTAAATGTCGTCAATACTTGTATTATCCTTATTAAAATGAGAATGGTGGTTACTCATCTACCCATAATCTTTTTTCAGTCTCATCCATGAACTGAAAGACTCCGAGGAAAGCGGATTGAGCGGATGGATGATTTAGCTGTCATCGTTGGTGATGATCAGGCGACTGGTAGATACGCACAAGGCAGTAGGAATTTGGCTGCATCCTCATCACGTGTCCAACGAGATTTAAATCAAATATGGTTAGATGGGGATGAGGATCTGGAAGATAGTGTAGATCTATCCGCAGATAATTTAGGGGACTCGGGGACTAATTCTCAATTTTCTGATAGTCAGTCCCGGGAAAATCAGGCTGGTCGAAGTACACCCAAACGTACACCTGATTCTAAGAATAAAAATGGCAGTAGTATTACTTCGAAGCGAGTGTGTCCTACTCGTCCTTGTGACGTACTCGAGATGTCTCTAAATCACGTTGCCGAAGCCATGAGCAATTTTGGTCTTGGAGAAGAAGTGAACCGTACGACTAAAGTGCTGGACATTCTTGAAGAGGTAGAGGGGTAGACCAACGCCGAGTTTATCAAAGTTGGGCAGATCCTCTCAAGAGACAAACAACTCGCTTCTTTCTTTGTTAGTCTCCGAATGGAACGCCATATGGAGTGGTTAAAACAAATTCTCCACAATTCTCAGAAAAACGTTAGTGGTGCAGATCCATGACTTTGGATATTTTACATATGATGCATGCTTGGTAGTTGTTTGTGCTACAGTCTTATGCTCTTGATACGTACTTTTTGTGGAGACAGCTTGGAAGATGAAACATTTGAACTATCGACTTTTATATCTGGTTTGTTTTTTGGGGACATGTAATAACTATAATCCTTGAACTATTTATGGTTTGGCATTATGGTGTGCATGGATGTGTGACATTTGACTCAATCTGAAATATTATTTTAAAGATGCATAATGCGATGTATATTATTTGTTCACGCACATGTCATTGTTTTTTAATGCAACATGTAGGCATTATATCTTTTGCAGGTGTCCCAATTATCATCAGGGAAAGGTATGTTATTAAAATCCCAAAGAAGAGTCAGGTGCTCTAATGAATGAAATATAGCCAGTTATATGATTTATTCCAATCAATATGTAGATACAAATATATACAATCATAATCAGGTTGTTATAATTATCCTGATATTTGCTCGCCTCGTGCTATTAATGTGCAGATGGCTAAGAAGGTATATGTCGTATTCATTAATCGTAAACCCGAAATATATTATAATTGAGAAGAGTGTCGTGCACAGGTGGATGGCTATTCCAGGGCACATTTCCGAGGTTACAGTTCCATTGCAGAAGCATCTATAGATTGGTCAGCTTTCTATCAGAGAAGTGGCTCTCCAAATATACCAATAGATGAAATTCCAGACGGTTGGGATAGTCCAGTGCTGAAAGGTAGTGAGCATTGCAATGAGAATCGCACCAGTCCTCAACTACGTCGGTCTTCAAGACCGACCTGTAGTTCACCAACCACAGGTGTCACTAACGCACACAGAGATTATGATGAAGAAAATGGAAACGACGATGCCACGATCATTGTAAAGTTCATATTCAGAATTTTTATTTTGGTTCTCTTTAATCAGCTCATGTCACTGTGCTGAATATGCTATGGACTGTAACATAATTACTTATGGACTTTTTCATAACTAGTAATTACATTTACATGGAGATATAGTCAGCTTTTGAAATTTAGAAAATTGTAATGTATAAAGCAGGTTTATTAATAGGTTAATTCCCAAGCAAAATTACCCACCTATTTGCAAATGGTGAAATATGAGGCATTGAATCGTTAGAATGGTTCTACTAAAGATATCTTTAGGATAGTGTAACCGCAGTAGTATTAGTTTGGATAACTGAATTGGACGAAACTGCATTTTTTTTTTCATTTTTTTCCTTTTTAACAACTGTATTGGGTCCCACCTTTCCGTCGTATAGGCGGTTATCCAATGGGCCGAATGATGAGTGGGCCGTGCCCAGATTTCTCCTATCTTGGATGATCTCAACTGTTTCTGTCCTACGAATGTATCTTGAAGATTAGGTTGCAAACATGTCAGACTAGCTAGGGGGATTTCAGGGACGCAGATTGGCCACTGGCTAGTAGTTGGTGCTTTATGAGCCACATTATAATGTATGTGTTTCATCCACGTGGTCCATCCATTTTTCGTATCATTGTATGGTATGATCACATAAAAATGAAGTAAATCTGCGTCCAAACATCTTGCGGAATAGGGGTGGTAAAAACCTCCCATCCAAACTATAGTGAATAAATGGAATTGCAATGGGTACGGTGCCAATTCCAATCAATGGGAGTTGTAGCTGTTGAGGGTCAAATATTGTATATCAGACCCTAGTAATTACCTGATTTTACGAATATGGTACTGTTCAATGGCTCAATTTAACTGTGTTTATGTTGCAATGTGTGTTTAGGAGCTTGGACGGAAACGGGGTGCTAAAAGCATGGAATTAACGCTCCGAAGTTACCAGAGCAAGGGACAGACTCCAGAGGACCAAGATCAACGAATTTGCATGCCAGGGATCCAAGGAAATCAAGTTGTTCACATTGAAAATGGCCTGAAACTGGTCCAGAATGCAAAATCACAGGGTTCCCATCATCTGATCGGCTCGAAACTCCATACATTTTCTGGGAGCCATAAATAAACCGTACATATTAAATTTCAGCCATTGGATATCTTGGAAAATAGCTCAACAGATAGATCATCCCCTTAATTCCCTAAGCTGGGTCCACCTGGGTTCTGGATATGCTTCAACTTTGGGTTCAACCCCTTAAATGGAGTGATAAAATGAATGGATGGCGCAGATTTTTTATATACATCGCAGTGGACCCCACATGTATAGCATGTGCATAAACCACATGTGCACTGGCCGGGTACCGAACCACATGCAGCGGTCAAAGTCGGTGTTGACCGACTCATCACGTAAAACGGCAACTGCCGTTACAGCGTCTTCCGCAACTGACCGTCGGTTGATGTTGTGGGTCCCACCCATGGTCCAAACGGGTGATCCAGACCGTTCATTCATTCTCTGAGGCGGCCACAATCCACGCCTAGGTGGCGAAAGTTCAGAAGACAACAAAGATTACTTTTTAACCGTTCAAACACAGGTTGGACGGTAGAACATAAAATCAAGTGGGCCACGTCAGAAGCAATCCAAAACCGATCCTCTCCAGATGAAATTTCTCCATGAGTCAAATGAACGGAGTGGATTTATCTGTAGATATTGATCTTGTGCCCCACCAATCAAACAACGCAAATCCCTGTTTTACGTCCGCACGCAGCTCGATTTTTGCGGGCTGTGGTGTGGTCTCGGTGATGATCAGTCGGCTGATCTGCTCCGTCCATTGTGTAGGCCACTCAAAAACGTCCTAAGGGACGTCATTCTTTTGTACAAGATCACATAAACAGGAGCGTGGGAAGGATCCGTTTTTGGCTGCGTAAGAAGAGCTGCGTAGAACTTCAACCGACTTCTGCAATGACGCCGCATTTAACAAGCATCTTGCACGCATATACGACAGCCCCAGCCGACCTCTTCCAGGTTTTTTTTTGGCAGCTATAAGAAAGAAAGAGAACGTGAGAAAGAGGAATTTTTTTTCAGCCAAGGGTAGCTACGGAGAGAGAGAGACTGTTGGAGTTTTTTTTTTTATTTTCCTTTTATTATTTTAGAGATCCAGCCCAATCATGTTGGGCTAAACCTCTTAGCTGGGGCTAAGAGGTGAAGCTTGTGGCGTGATGGGAGATCTCTATGGCTTGGATTTGTGACTGATTGAAGTTTGATTTAATTTGATTAATAGGAATGCTTTCAGTTTTTAATGGTTTGTTGTGACTGAAATTACGATAGATCTGCGATAACTTTGAGCATGTTCTTAGCATTATGGAGGTATTAATTTGGGAACCCTGTTGTTCATCATCGTCTCCTGGGCATGGTTGGATGACAAAACTCTTCCTAACATTCATACATTTCATCTCTTTGAAGATTAGATCAAAGGAAATTCAGGTTGCGTTTTAAAGACATATCTTCCAATTGGATGAGGATGATACTCTAAGTCCAGTTGAGTTCATGAATCAAGCATAGATCTCTCTGATCTCTATAAGTGGATCCTCTGAATCCCTAGTTTCTTACTTTTGAATTCTATAAATTTTAGTTTCCTATTTCACCATTATTCACTCATATTCACCTGATTTAGAGTTCATTTTTTTTCTAGATCTAGTTCTGGTTACTTAAAGATTATGTACAGGTTTCAGTCCCTGTGGATTCGACCTCGGTCCCACCGAGTTTATTACTGCATCACAACCCTATACTTGGGGAGTGAACAAGTTCTTGGCGCCGTTGCCGGGGATTGACGGCTACGTTTCCTGAAGTTAACTGGTTTTAGGATTAGTTTAAGATTAGGACCTTTTTAATTTTTAGGTTTTATTTTTAGAATTTTCTAATTCAGGTTTTCCTTTAATTTTTAGAAATTTTCTTTCAAGTAACTTTCTATTTTTTTGATAGTTTTTCCTTTTTTAGAAACTAACCCAACTTTCTTGTTTTGTAGGATTCTGAGATAGGTTTCTAAATTGGTAATTTCTCTCTTAATTTTTTTTCCTTGCTATTTCTAGATTAGGATTCCTTTTTAGTAAGTTTCTAATTCTAACTCTTTTAGAATCTAATTTTGTTTCCTATTTTATTCTGTTTAGAAACTAACTTTCCTGTTTTGTAGGTCTTTTAGAAATTTCTAATTCGGTAAGCTCTTTCTAAATTCTACCTTCTATTTTTAGAACTTTCTATTTATAGGCTTTCATTTATTTTAGAAATTTTTTCCTTTTTAGAAACTAACATTACTTTCTATTTTAGGATTAGGATTTCTAATTTAGAACTTTCTAACTTTAGGCTTAGAACTTTCCTAATTATTTTTTAGAATTTATTTTATTTTATTTTTAGGAACTAATTTATTTTTAGAACTTTTCTCTTTTGTTTTTAGAAACTAGGTCAGTTAGTTCCCTTTTTAGAGACTCTTTCCAATTTTAGAAACTAACTCATCTTTCCTTTATTTTATTTTTAGAAACTTTCCTTTTTAGGAATTAGTTTATTTTTTAGAATTTTTTTTCTATTTTTAGATTTAGATTTTCTATTTTAGAAACTTTCTAGGTACAGAATTTTCCTTTTTAGAAACTAATTTTCTATTTCAATTGTAGGAACTTTCTAACTTTAGACTTTTTATTTTAGAAGCTAATCTCTTTTGTTTTCTTTTGCAGTATCTTAACAAAGGAACTTCTCAATTGGTACCTTCCTTCTAACTTCTCATCTTCTTACTTTCCATACCGCTGTAGGATCTTTTCTTCTATTTTTATTAGGATTAGCTTCAGATTGAGGGTTTCACCATGTATATGCACGAGTGGGAACGTCAATATGCTGAGATAGCTTTTGAGCATGCGAAACAGTGTGAAGGGATGTATGATGATTATGATAAACATCCACCTATGTCTCAAAATTTTCCTGAAACAATCATCGAGAACCGACCTGAGCATAACACTCCATCGGTTAAGAAGTCCTTACGCGATCATATACGGGAGAACAATTACACCCCACGGACAGTACGTGAGTGTTGGGGTTATCATAACTATGGGAGTGAGAATTATTATCACTCATCTGAGAAAAAGAAAACAATGCGTGATTATATTATGAGTGATAATAAGTATTACCAACCATCAGATTCTCCTACCTATGATCCGTATGACTATAATCAATGGAAACATCAATGTCAGAAAGCTGAACCAGCTATATATCATAGTGATAATTCTCTTGGGTCATCTATCTTTGAAACCCAATCAGAAACAATCCAAGAGGATTCACTTCAGAAGCTCATGAAAGCACAAGAGCAGTTCAATCAACTTGTCATACAATCATGTGAATTGCTCACAGCCTCAATTCCAATCATTCAGTCACAACTTATAGAGAAGGAAGAGGCTAGGTTATCCCAGCCTCATCCTAATCTAGAAGCAGAATTTAAAGAAAGTGATCATAACTCGCTTGTGGCAGAAACTGAAATTACGAATGAGGAATTGGATTCCATTAATGAGCAGATGGTTCAATTTTCCGATGAGTCGATCTCAATGACTGTCCAAAGGAATGATCAAGAGACGTGGGTGTCTTTCAAATATAATGATTGTGACACACTTCACTCACTTGACACACATGATTACATTGATCAGGTAAAGGTTAGTTTATTCGAACCTCAACCCAATCTAGGAGTAGAATGTGAGGAATGTGATCCCATCCCAAGTTTACACTGCACGGAACTGGATGATGATGAGTATTGGGATTCAATCTCAAGTGTGGCTCCTGCCAATGATCAAGAGGTTCAGGAAGTTGCCAACCATAATGATGTACTCCACCTGTCTGAAATGACTGATTTAAATGTGGAGAATGAACCACTTTCACCTAATCCTTCCAACCCTTGTGATACATGTTTGGACCACTGCCCTGAATTGAATGATGATATGATTCGGGCGATGGACGATTTGCTTGATATAACTCTGGAATTTGAAACTACCCAGATAAGGCTACAATCTGAGCTACATACTTTAGACGATTCAATGCCTCCACTGAGAAGCTTCAATGACCAGAGTCTTCACATCAATTCTTCACCTATTAATTGTCCATCTGTCTGTGAAGGGCAAGAGCAAGCGAGCATGCGTCCATCTACTTCAAAAGACGATGGAATCCTTGGGCTCATCATCAAAGATTTCGATACAGAAGACGAGTCACTCCCAGCTGACTTTCCCACATCTTTGAACTCATGCTTGACACACCTTGTGGATCCCAACGACCTCATGATACAAGAAAAGGTGGATTCCTTACATGACACCACCTCGGTGGTTGTCACGAGCCAAGCAAACCCTTATTCTGAAGCCCCTTCTTCCCCTGATCCTAAATGTCTACCATTAAAGGAGGAGGAGCTGACAATTGAACCGAAGTCTGAAACTTCAGAATGTGTTGAGACTATATCACTTCTTGCGAAGTTTTCTGAACTCTATTTATTTGTAGTCTCTAATTCACCATGGGATACTAACGTTGAAACTTCTTCTGTTACAGGTGAATCGTATATACTTTGGATACCTCAAGCAATTCAATGGAAAAATTCCTATGAGGTACATAAGTCTCTTTGGAAAGTCATGCTCCAGGGCACCCAAGTCTATTGCAAAAAGGGCTTTTGGATGATCTTGTTGAGGAACTTACTGAGAAACTTATCAAGATATTGGCCGGACGAGGAACCTTGCGGCATGATCGAGTAGTTTTTCCTTGCTTTCATAGGACTAGGGTAGTTTGTTTTATGTTATTTTAGGATAGACGGTAAACTTAGCGCTCCTGGGAGGCAACCCAACTTTTCATTTCACTTTCCTAGTCAGTTAATTTAATGTTTGTGGGTAACATTGCTGCAAACCCTCACGAGACTACAACTCGTCCACTAGGGGTAACCTAGGGGTTTAAAGGCTTGTTGCATACGCTAAATGCAATCGAGAGCACCTGCGAAAGTGGTATAAGTAGGAGTTTATTTTTGTTATTTGTGTTTTACTTGTGTTGGTTTCTCTCTTGTGCTGACCCGCTCTCATGTTGAAATCTCTATGGAAAAGTCTCCCTCGACTCGTTACCCAGGTACTATCTTCCCATCACTTTTTCTTTACTATCGTTGTCCCATGTGCATTGCATGTTTATATATTTTACATTGAGGACAATGTAGATTTTAGGTTGGGGGTGGGAGATTAGGTAACCTAATCAGTGTTTTCTTGGTCTTGAGCAAAAATTATGAAAAATTTTAAAATTTTTTCTGGACTTTCTTGAACATTCGAAGTGATCTTGACGGTCATGTAGAGCACTAGAATTTCAAGATACGTGATGTTGGTAATTTATGACTCCTGGATTCAGTGTCTGCTAGATTTCACAGTTAAGTTTGAATTGTTAATCCATGATTAGAAGTTTTAAACATTGATTGAATCATGATTTCACATGTCACATCTCGCTTTCACATTAAGGGTTCAGTTTGATATTAAAGGGTTGACTTAGTAATCAGTAAGCATGAAAGGAACCGACCTGGGGAATTTGGCCATCATGTTCAATAAGAAGAATGAAATAAAAAGAAAATACCCAGTTACAAGATAGCTGCCTGCGGAAAGGGTTGGGCGAATAATCTTCACCATAGGTTTGCTCCCTATAGGTGGGGATTCGATTCCCCATGGACGATATGTGAAAAGGGTTAGGTGTACGGTCTTCACCATAGGTTTGCTCCCTATAGGTGAGGATGTGATTCCCCTCCATGGCGTGACTTTTAATGATATATATATATATATATATATATATATATATATATATGAAAGAATGAGCCATGAGGCAAGTTTTGGTTGTCCTGAATGCTCTTGTTAAGTGCCAAGGACATCATGTCATAGAGAAGTGAACCTTGATGATAAGACGAGATTTCACTATACACTCATGGTACTTAATGTTTAGAATTTTTCTCATTAATGGATTAATACTTTGAGCCTGACTATGAAATTTACTATGTGCTCGAGTCCTAGGTGAAAATACTGCCCAATATTCATGAATCTTAGAATTCTCGTATCTGAATTATTTTTCAATAATCACTTGAGTTCACAATCATCTTATACTTCTCAATTTATTTTTCGCATATTTTGCTTGGGACTAGCAAAATGCTGGTTGGGAGTTGTGTTGAGGGTCAAATATTGTATATCAGACCCTAGTAATTACCTGATTTTACGAATATGGTACTGTTCAATGGCTCAATTTAACTGTGTTTATGTTGCAATGTGTGTTTAGGAGCTTAGACGGAAATAGGGTGCTAAAAGCATGGAATTAATGCTCCGAAGTTACCAGAGCAAGGGACAGACTCCAGAGGACCAAGATCAACGAATTTGCATGCCAGGGATCCAAGGAAATCAAGTTGTTCACATTGAAAATGGCCCGAAACTGGTCCAGAATGCAAAATCACAGGGTTCCCATCATCCGATCGGCTCGAAACTCCATACATTTTCTGGGAGCCATAAATAAACCGTACATATTAAATTTCAGCCATTGGATATCTTGAAAAATAGCTCAACAGATAGATCATCCCCTTAATTCCCTAAGCGGGGCCCACCTGGGTTCTAGATATGCTTCAACTTTGGATTCAACCCCTTAAATGGAGTGATAAAATGAATGGATGGCGCAGATTTTTGATATACATCGCAGTGGACCCCACATGTATAGCACGTGCATAAACCACATGTGCACTGGCCGGGTACCGAACCACATGCAGCGGTCAAAGTCGGTGTTGACCGACTCATCACATAAAACGGCAACTGCCATTACAGCGTCTTCCGCAACCGACCATCGGTTGATGTTGTGGGTCCCACCCATGGTCCAAACGGGTGATCCAGACCGTTCATTCATTCTCTGAGGCGGCCACAATCCACACCTAGGTGGCGAAAGTTCAGAAGACAGCAAAGATTAGTTTTTAACCGTTCAAACACAGGTTGGACGGTAGAACATAAAATCAAGTGGGCCACGTCAGAAGCAATCCAAAACCGATCCTCTCCAGATGAAATTTCTCCATGAGTCAAATGAACGGAGTGGATTTATCTGTAGATATTGATCTTGTGCCCCACCAATCAAACAACGCAAATCCCTGTTTTACGTCCGCACGCACCGATTTTTGCGGGTGTGGTGTGGTCTCCGTGATGATCACCGGCCGATCTGCGCTCCGTCCATTGTGTAGGCCACTTCAAAACGTCCTAAGGGACGTCATTCTTTTGTACAAGATCACATAAACAGGAGCGTGGGAAGGATCCGTTTGGGTCACGAAGAAGAGCCGCGTAGAACTTCAACCGACTCTGCAATGGACGTCGCTTTGCTTTGCCAGCAAGATCTTCATACAAGCATATACGACAACCCCAAAATTGACCTCTTCCAGGTTTTTTTTTGGCAGCTATAAGAAAGAAAGAGAACGTGAGAAAGATGAATTTTTTTCAGCCAAGGGTAGCTACAGAGAGAGAGAGACCGTTGGAGTTTTTTTTTTTTATTTTCCTTTTATTATTTTAGAGATCCAGCCCAATCATGTTGGGCTAAACCTCTTAGCTGGGGCTAAGAGGTGAAGCTTGTGGCGTGATGGGAGATCTCTATGGCTTGGATTTGTGACTGATTGAAGTTTGATTTAATTTGATTAATAAGAATGCTTTCAGTTTTTAATGGTTTGTTGTGACTGAAATTACGATAGATCTGCGATAACTTTGAGCATGTTCTTAGCATTATGGAGGTATTAATTTGGAAACCCTGTTGTTCATCATCGTCTCCTGGGCATGGTTGGATGACAAAACTCTTCCTAACATTCATACATTTCATCTCTTTGAAGATTAGATCAAAGGAAATTCAGGTTGCGTTTTAAAGACATATCTTCCAATTGGATGAGGATGGGACTCTAAGTCCAGTTGAGTTCATGAATCGAGCATAGATCTCTCTGATCTCTATAAGTGGATCCTCTGAATCCCTAGTTTCTTACTTTTGAATTCTATAAATTTTAGTTTCCTATTTCACCATTATTCACTCATATTCACCTGATTTAGAGTTCATTTTTTTTCTAGTTCTAGTTCTGGTTACTTTCAGATTACGTACAGGTTTCAGTCCCTATGGATTCGACCTCGGTCCCACCGAGTTTATTACTGCATCACAACCCTATACTTGGGGAGTGAACAGTAGCAAAACCTCCCATCCAAAAATCCTGCGAAATAGGTGTAGTAAAAACCTCCCATCCAAACATCATGTTGAATAGGATTCGTAAAAACCTCTCATTCCCATGCCAACCAAACACTATGGCACGGGAGCCGATGGAATAAGAAAACCCATGGTATTAAGACAATTCCATGACAACAACATTTATTACGTTTTTTGAATCCCATCCCCACCTAATCCCTCCTAATTCCACTGCCCAAAATGACCCTTAGCTCGCTAGAAAAAATTTCAACCCGAGTTCGAACTTGCGCGAGCTCGACTTGACTCAAATCGAACCCCAACTCGAATCGAACTTGGATCAAACTAGTTTGGTGACTTAGTTATTTTAATATTGATGTTGCTCATCAAGTATTTGATGAAACGACTCAACGAAGTGTCGGTTAGTGGAGACGAAGGTATGTATATAAAACAAATACCCTTGTATCTTGATTTTTTTGTTACCTACTAAGTGTTTGATGAAATACCTATAAATCGATATTGCTGTTTTACATTCTGTGGGAAATCGAAGGTGCACTCTATATGTTTGAGAAAATGCCACATAGGCTCGATCTTGGCTCGAACTGACCTGGGCTGCTGACTGAACCGAGCCAAGCTGGCCAGTCAGGCTCGAGGATGGAGCCGAGCCGAGTTCGAGCTAAGATAAGCTAGTGGCCGAGCCAAGTCGAGCTATGCCAAGCTCGACTCAATTTGACTTGTGTACAGCTCTAGCTAGTGTTCATTTACGTGCCATCACCGTCTAAACACTGAAATTTTAAACTATGGTTCAATCACAAACAGAGGGACAAGAAGGATGGTTTCAATCTATATAACGTGTGCCACGTATTCCGAATGACATCGAGGCACAAAAAATGTTATGCTCGAATGTGCTTGGTTCAAAAATTTCACGATATTAGGTACACCCAAACAAACTAAAAAAATAATAATCTGTTAATAGAGCAAACCATAATTACAAGTATTTTTTTCCCCAACAATCGATTGTACCTGCATCCCATTCTCCTAAAACTAAACATGTATCACTTCACTGGGACCCTCTTGGGTCTCATTATCTTCCAATGATCTGCCTGTAGTTTCAGGGGTGAAAAAGTAGGTCACAACAGCCCCTAAAACACCAACCCCACCAAGAATCATCAAGGAACGGGGCATCCCAATCCCAGGTGGATAACCAGGATCTCTAAGTCTCTCATCGGTACTCTGAGAGGCCCACAAGAATCCAACGGCCCCTATGATGGCCCCCAACTTCCCAAAGGCCCCGCTGATCCCATGACATGTCGATCGGAACCTCGCTGGGAAGAGCTCAGCCGGCACGATGAATGTAGTCGTGTTCGGCCCGAAATTCGAGAAGAAGAACGTGAGACCTAAGAGAGAGTAGAACCCCGGGTCCGGGTCCTTGTACCAACGATCGTTATACAGGCGGCCGAGCACAAACAAGCAAATGGAGATGATGAGGAAGCCCATGATCTGGATCTTCACTCTCCCCACACGATCGATGAAAAGGACAGAGGCCCAGTATCCAGGGATTGTCGAAGCGATGGCGATGATCGCCTGGAGTTTCGCAACGTCAAAGGCCACATCATAGGCATTGGGTGGAGTAAGCTTATCAGGAGCGGTCTTAAACTCGGCACTGTAGATTAGCGACTGGAAGAGGTTGCTAGTGTAGAAAATTACATCGACCAGAAACCATGCGGTCGAAGTAGCGAATAGATCACGTCCATGCTCACAGACGAACTGCTTAGAGAAAAGACCGTAGGATGGCGGTTCTGGTGGCCGGGAGTCGGACTCTTCTGCGATCTGATGCAGCGACATGTCGAGCACCTTTTCCATGTCTCTGACTGCTTGTTGGATGTTATTCTCTACCAGTGCTGTGTATCTGCAAAAATTAAGTTTTTATTATTTAAGGATTCCTAATAATGAAGCATGATTGATGTTGTACTTCCTTGCGTAAGCAAAATCTTGAATCTATAATCCACCAGATAAAATAAGAAATTCGAAGTTCTATTATTCAATGATCTTTAGGATTCCAACTAACATCAATCAAAACTACTCCTAATTGAACTAAACTAGAATTTATCTGAAATAGTAAATTTTACTAAAAATATTTTTAGTATGATTACAAGCAATTCATAAGAATGTTGTATAATGTAAAAATCTAAAACAAATAAGATGCGTCAAAATTAAAAGTTACTAAAAATAATAACTTTTTCTTAAAATCACAATTTTGAACGGAAGGAATCATTATTTCATGAAGTAATGAATCAAAAGTTATAGCCGATTTATAATTCATATTTCGAACTACAATTGCTCTATTGAAATGAATTTTTAAAAATTGAATACACTGTATCATACCCTATGTTGGATTAAGCCCTTTTGGCCTAAGGCATGCGAAGAATGTATTTGTGCCACATCCGACATCAATGATCTCAACCATCAATGGATAGGAGATTTGTGTACAAAATGGATTCCACCCATCCATTTCATGGTGGGTGGGAATCTAGATTCACATTCAAAGTGGGATTGTTGGGTGTCCCACTTCAAGTGTGCATAGAGATTCTCAGCGCAATCGATCTCTACTCATCCATTTCAGGCCACCCTTATAAGCATAGTTTGAAAACCTGGTGGGTCAACCCGGAACTCGGCCGAGTCAACCAGTGTTGGTCAGCAACCTGGTCCCTGCTTCAGGAAAATCAGGCCTGTACCACGTCAGGAAACTAAAGCATGCTTAATTTGTTTTTGTGATTTTGTTGTTACTTTCTCTGAGGAGGAAAATTTCTTTTTCCGAGTAATCCGTTGAATTTTATTTATTTATTTATTTATTTATTTATTTTTTTAGAATAAGAAGAAAAAACTGTAGTTTTATTTTATTAAAACAAAATTATATTTAACCCACCTGGTAAACTCACCAATTCCCAGGCCGACACAGATCTGGTGAATGGCTGAGTCCTGGTTGGCAAACTATGGGCATATGTTGAACGTGGAAACATTGTCAAATGGCAAGCTAGTTTAAATTAACTACCTGTTACATTTTACAGGTGTGGCCCACTTTATGAGCGGACCAGCACGAATGCACGATACTTTCTTAATGAGATGGGTCCTCATGCAGCTCTCAGCAGGGCTGTCAGCATGCCGGGCCTGACAGGCTGGGCACATTCAAAATTCAATTTTGTGTGGTCTGAGCCTGGCCCATTGACAGCCCTAGCCCCAACACATGCCAAATTGGCACATTTGCTTCATGTAACGGTGGCTGTGGGGGCGAGAAAACCCCTGCAAAAAACTTAAGTTTGATCCCAATGTATTAATGTAATAAGATACCATGGGACTTATGCTAATGGATCAGGGTCTGTTAATGATGCAAATTGCTCATACGACGGGCCTCCTCGATGTTGGTAATGGATACCCAAAAATGATATAGAAGCATTTTGACTTTTTGATTATTCCAACTATTAAAGATCAAAGGGCTAAAATATTTCAATTTAAGAGATTTTATATTTTTGGTTGTCCTCCATTCAAGATGAGGCCCATCTTATCAACAGTTTGGATCAGCAGAAGATAACAGATGATCTCACCTATCGCAGCATGTCCCATTGTATTCTAGCAAGAGAAAAACTTTGGTACTCCGGGAGAGTGTGACAGATAATGTACAGAGACACTAAGAAATTACTTTAAAAAAATCCATAGGTCGAGTACATGAAATTCAAATTAAACTGTCTAAATTTTGGATACTGGTTTAGATAGACAAAACCTAAGTTTGTGATTATTTTATTATCTGACCATCAAATCATTGGCATTTATTGGATAGTTAAAAATGAAAAATATCCAGCAGTCTTATTTCAGCAACCAAGCATCTATAAATCAGAGTTAAGATTGTTAAATAATCTGATTTTGGATGGTAACTTAGCAACAAATGGCTCAATATGTTTAATTTGAATTAATATATGAGACATGTTCCACTTCTATGTGCCTGCATAGAAGCTTCACACAAAGCCAGAGTATCTAATGACTCTTTTTGTAGCAAATATTGGCTTGCTTTGATGCTAGCCTAGGCATAGTGGTAATAGGTTAAATGACTCAGCAGCACAGACCCACCCATTATGTCCTGAGTTGAGTCAGGCTGATATGGCCCAACTTACCCGAGTCTGGGGTGACTCCTGGTATTGAACCGGATCGGGTCTGACCGAGTCGGAGTCTACTCGTACCAAGTTAGGGGTGCACACGGGTCGGTTTGGTCCGGTTTTGGGGTAAAACCGGAACTGAACCGTTCCTAACGGTTCTGGGATTTTCGGAACCGGAATCGAACCGTTAGCACATTAGAACCGAACCAGAACCGGACTGTGAAAACCGGTTCAGTTCTGGATTGGTTCCACGGTTCTGGCTTTTTAAAAAATTTAACAAAAGAAAAAAAAAACGGTGAAAAAAAAATCCCTACAGTCCCTTTGCAATTTTCTCAGTGTGGCCCACTCCACATTTAAATCGTTGATCTGTACCGTCCATTGTTTAGAGAAGGGAGATTTAACTCTTGGCAATGTGGCATTCTGAAACCATGCAGGCTGTTGTAGAATTATGACCGTTGAACATGAAATGGACAGCGGAGTAGATAAACTCATGCAACTCTGTTGAAAACAGAGCTTCCGTTATTTTGTTGTGGGCCACCATCATGCAGGGAGATATGAATCTGAACCGTTCATCAGGTAGAGGGGGTAGAACCCATCAAAACCATGTTGAGCTTTCTTAGCCGTGTACATCCTCGTGATCTCTACAACGATCGAAAGAAGGCCGTCTAACTGCTTTTAAGGCTTGATTATTCAGGTGGGCCATATCATCAGATGATCAAAGCTCACCATTCACGATCTAAATTCCAAGAGGAAGTCAATGGACGGTGTGGATCTGCGCCACGGTTTAACGGATCGGGTCCACGGTTCGGTTAACGGTTTGGTCCCTTAAACCGGAACCGAACCGTATCCTTCTGGCAATTTTGGAACTGGAACCGGAACGGTTGCTGTCTAGAACCGGACCAAACCAGACCGATCCAACGTTCCGGTCTGGTTCCCGGGTTCTACCGGTTAAATGTGCACCCCCTATACCAAGTGACTTGTGCGAGTCCATTATAAGTCCGGATTGTATTTTCCTTTGGGGTTGTAGCTGTTGATGGAGGTTATTTTTCATTGATCCAAACCGTCTATATAATGGCTCATACCATCGTGGATGGGTAATGCCCAAAAAGTCTTCAAGATTGGAAAATGCTATAGATGGCCCACCAGATCAACAGCTTAAGAAAACGGTTCATTAACAACTCAAATGTACAGTAACTTTGCGTTGGCGCCGTCCATTGAGATTGAAATGTATGTGACTATTTCTCGACAAAAAATACTCTTCATATGGACGTCGTTGAAAGACTCCGGCCTTACCCGTATTTCAATCCTGACTGTCCGAATCGCTAGTATAATCATGGATGGAGCACATCCCAATAGTCACGCCTACAAGATGACACTAGCCATCTGATATGACCATTGAATTTGGACCGTCAGCCATTTCTCATTTTAACAGTCCATTCGATGGCCTTAAATTGGACGGTTAGGATCACGTGACAAGTGCAATTTTCTGGCCATGCTCCATTCATGAGAATGAAAAATGACCGCGGAAGAAAGGATAACCAACGGTCGACATCCTACATATGCCAACCACCTGATGAGTAGGCCAGGGCACATTCACCATGGGGCCTTGCTCACGGAAATGGTGGACCATCGTCCATAACACACAAACGATAAACCATCTAAATCAACATACCTAGCAGTTTCGGGCATCATCATCCGCCAGTAATATGTTAGCATAGCCGGGACCGCGCCAAGCATCAGGATCAACCTCCATGCCAAATCCGCCGCACCGGGCGGCTTCGGATCCGCCGGTTCCGATGGTGATCTTGGTATGTGTTGAAACACACGGCAAACAATCATAGTGACCGCCGAGCCGGTGAGGATCCCAAAGCCCTGCATTGAGAATACAGCGGCTATGAATGATCCACGTGTCCTCTTATTAGCGAATTCGGACATGATCGTCGCCGATAACGGATAATCCCCACCGATGCCCACCCCAAGCCAAAAACGAAAGAAGGAAAGACTCGTCAAGACGCATGTCCTGGTTCTACATATTGAGAACCCGCATCCAATGGAGCTAAACACCATGAGCATGAGCGCAAGGCCATAGACCCGCCTACGACCGATGCGGTCGCCGAGCCAACCGAAGACGAGCTGGCCCACCACTGTGCCCAAAAGTGGAATCGCGATAGTAGCTGACACGACTGGGGCTGGAAGAACACCCAATCTGTTTTCATCAATCCCATCGTAATAGAGTGCGCCGATCAATTTCATGATCGGCGTTATGCAGAAAAGATCATATGAATCCGTAAAGAGGCCCATGCCCGCTATGATGATCGCTTTGAAATGGTAGTATTGCGTTTTTGCAGTATCTAGAGCGGAGAGCACCCTTAGCCCCGGCATCTTCAGAGATTAGAGAAGCCCAGAGAGAAGAGATTGAAGTACTTGTTCTTGATTGTCACCTTTAAAGTTCAAAGAGTATTTGTCCTGTTGATAGTCATCTTCACTAGACCTTTTTTTTCTTAGAAACGCGTAGATGGATATGGCGAAGACCTTTGAAGATTCTTTTTAATATATTCCGGTCGTCAAGATGCTACCTGGACTGTTTGGTTTCTTGTTTTTAACTCTTATTTTAACTCTTTGGATGGGAATTGCATTTTTTTTTTCTTGGGTTTCTTCGTCAGACAGGATTTTCCAGCTAGTTTGTATATATATAAGAACTTGGTGCAACTACTTGTATGTGCTGCTACTGTAGCATTTGTATACAATCTAATGTATCTAGAAGGTTGTTTATATCTTGTGTACATGAGATGATACAAAAGCAAGCAAATGGACGGCCCCAAAACCTCCAAACTCTTGCAGGGTTGCTTCCTGTTTTCGTGTTGGGCCCCCACATTCAATTGGTTGCAAAAAAATCATCTACAAAAATAGATAACTTATATAGATTTTAAATGAATTTAAAATTGGGATTGGTTATCCCTTTACACAAATGAAGGAGGGTATGCTTGAATGCATGAAATTAGTGGGGCAAAACTGTCAGTTCATTAATTAGCCAATTAGCCAATTGGTTGTTTGGGAGTTATCTTGTAAGATTCAAGATTTTCTAAATTTGTTGGTTGATTGGGTCAGTCAAATTTATATTTTAGGAGGTAACAAGTCCTGTGAAATTACATAGGTTGGACTATTCAAGCCATTTAATCCATGGTCATCAAAATTAATAGTTGAAAAAAAAGAAAGAAAGAGAATGGTCTAATAGTGGATCTAAGCCATCCATCATGCATCCGACCTTTGATTTGATAACATCCAATTAATATAGTTGAGAAGATAATTGTCCATATTGATTATAATAGCAAACTGTTTGACCGTTGATCTTGACTGTCCAACGTGTGGAGCCCGCCTCTGGTTGCCTCTCTAAAAATAACTATAATATAATGATCCTAACCATCCAATCAATGTATATGAAATATTTGGTCCTTATATACTAGAAGAGGTCCTATCCATGATCTGGACTGTCCATCAGGTGGGGCCCACCTTATGTTACCAATCCCTCCTAAAAGATCAGTTTGATCAAATGATTCAAACTATTCACTTAGGGGATGGAAAATGGATGTTCCATATTATACCATAGAAATTGTCTAATCATTGTTCATCATATGGGCCCACTATTGAACCCCCATCCCTCTTATATGTGATCCGGACCATCCATCATTGATTTCTTGTCCTTCTTAAAAATCACTTTGGTCAGATGATTTTAATAATGTTATTGATGCAATAGAGAAGTTCTGGTCATTGATGTAAATCATCCGTTTGATTGCTTAACTCTCTTAAAAGTCATTTGGGAAGGTGATCTAACCAATGGTTGGCAAGATGGATGGTCAATATTAATAATTAAAAACAAGGTTTAATTGTTGATCTAGACCATTCATGATATGGTGCCTATTGATGTAATCCCTTAAAAGAAAAAAAAAATCAATTTTAACATAATGACTTTACCCATTCCATCAATTGCGAACAAATCCATGGTCCATATCTATTACGTGAGGAAATGTCCCATGCATGATCCATACCCTCTATCATGTGGGGCCTTTTTTTATTTTTATTTTTATTGTTGATCTTAAAAATCACTTTTGATCATATGATCCTAACCATCATCTATCAATGAGCAAGAAATGGATGGTTCAATTTATTGTACTAGACAAATGTTTTAATTATTATCTGCCACGTGGGTCCATTGTTCATTACCCATCACTCTCAAAATACTTTGATCCAATGATGCTAGCCAAATCAATAATGGTTTGAAAATTTGTATTGGGTTTTGAAAGAAAGTGTGTGTATATATATATATATATATATATATATATATATTTATAATGGATTTTTGATACACTTAATAAATCCACATTTAGATGTCACCAACTCCAAAACTATAAGCGTAGAAAGAAAAATGGAGACCGACACTGAATGTCAATCTTTTGAAGGGAAAGTCTTTCCCTGATCCATTTCAAATGAGAAATGAAGAAAACCCCACACAAAACCATACATCAGCGACTAAAACTAGTCGAGAGGCCCAGGTCCCACTGCTGTTGGGCCATGGCCAATGGCACTGGGAAATACCTAATGGACAAATTGCTACTCTGCAAATGTGAACTAAAGCAAAAGAGGCCGGTTCCCCCTACAACTCCTAGAATAAGCTTATTTTACCAGTGCTGGAGGTAGGGCCCACGGGATGTGCCTGTGCCATTCAACCCTTGTATTATGTTATGTGAGCCTACAATGAAAGTTGGACCCCCAAAAATAGACCAATGAATCCAACCATCACACGGCATAAATGGGCCCACCGTATTCTCTGTGCCATCCAACCCATGTACTTGGTGAGCCCCAACGTGATAACAAGATGCCCAAAAATCAGGCCTATAGAATAATTAGGTGGGCTGCACCATAGGAAAAACATCCAACTTCACATGGTGGCTGTTGGATTAGCATGGATTTTGGAGTCTCCGTTCTCACGGTTGGATGTCATGCACACACTCGTGTGGGCCATGCAGTCTTGACTGTTTGAATGATTGGGAACATATTGTCAAGGTGAAGGTGGCCTGAGCACTGTTAGCGTGAGCAACGGATATGACGCAGGGGAGGACGTGAGGTCGAGCACCGTCTTCCTCAAGAGGATAACTATTCCGAATCCACGGAACTTCTCTGGACTCCTCACAGAGACTTTCTCAAATCCACGAGAAAAGAGAGCAAAAAATAGAAATAAATTCTAAATAAATTCGAAATAGATTAATGAATTCATAAAAACGAGTTCACAACCTTTTAAATAAGGGTACTAAGCAATGAGAAAGAAATCATAATCAAACTACAACAAAAACTCCTAGAATTCGCGACTTACTATAAATAGTAAACTTACTCTTTATAGACGGTCGTGATGTCTACTAGTCTAAGGTTTTCACAAAATAGTGTGTCCTATTTGGCTTTACCAAACCGTTCCCCTAATTATTCTAAGATCTTTTCACGTTGGGTGCAACTCCTAAAGCGCGACGGATGAAGAGTTATAGTCAAACTAAAACTTACTATTTATAGTAAAAACGAAATTGAAACAAGGAAACTACCGTCGAATCAGGGGTTTCTCACAATTCCGAGCGTCGCAACCCCGCATTGCAGGGTTGGTTGGCTAAAGTAGCTCGTTCTACCCCAAAATCATACATTTTACGTCGGCTAACTCATCCCGGATTGCGAGATACGCCTGATTGAAGGTCTGATGGTCCAGATCACTTTTGTCGCCGACCGGGCCTTTTCTGATCCATCTTTGCCATGTAATTGTCCGCGACCCGCTCTACATCTGGATACCTTAGAGGCCTGACCAAATCCATGGTTAAAATACTCTGGTAACTCAGTTAAACTCATCTGGCCCTCCGACTCGCTTGACTCGGGTGACTTGGTCAATCGAACCAGACCAGTTACTACTAAATACATCCGAGTCTTAAAATGCCGCCCAGGACCTAGAGCAGGGTCATTTATTCTGTCAATGGGTGAGATCGGCCCTAAAATTGAAAGTCCATCCACGAAAGAGGCTACAAAGGACCCGACCATTTAAAAATCGGGCTGGACCCATTCCTGCCCCGAACTGATCTGGTTGCCACGTGCAGAGTCAAGGGAAACAGCTGATATATTTCTAGCCGGCACACTGATATATTTCTAGCCGGCACACTGAATGTCCAACATATCCCTGATTAAAAAAAAAAATTAGATTTCCCCATCATTTTCAGTCTCCTTCGTTTGGATAAAATACACCCCCCTGAAGAAATTGATGCTGCTATTGTGTGTACAAAGATAGTTTGTAAATGAGCACACGTGTCAAAACGCAGTGCAAAATCCAAACCGTTCATCATGTAGGTCCCACTGTAAAGATGCCTTGACCCATAATTCAGCCTAGTCCACCCATTAGTTTGGCCATGGTTTACCAAATAAATGGACGGCTGCAAAATAGTTGGCAAAGTTTCGCCTGTATCTAACATTGTGGCCCACCTAGAGAGAACATCAGCCTGAATTTTCAAACGGTCAGACCTATCTGATAGACAGCTTCTTCTTCTTTTCCTTTTTAAAATATTTATTTATTTATTTATTTTTTGAGACGGCTTCAATCCTACTCACTCATGGCATGTAGATTGTTTGCCTTGTACACGTGTCAGTGCATCATCTTTAGGTCATATTTAACGGTGATCTGATGAGTTTTAATGGCATTATTTTGACCAAACTTCGCCATGGTCACTTATCAAGTTTATTTAAATAAATAGGTCGGCTGGACAAAAAAGTAGGAAACTTCATAGAGGCTTCCTTGAACGTATCATTTTAACCATCCATCAACAGTGAAGAAAATAGATGGCTATGGTCGATTATACTGGAAAAACTTTCATCTTTGATCTGGGCCTTCCATCTTGTAGCCCCACCTTTTATTATTCCATCATCTTATCAGCAGCCTTTAAAAGAAGAGCCCATATTAATTATTACTTTTTTTTTTCCTTATCATTATATGGGCCATCTATCATGTAATCCCACCTTTAATTAACCGCAACTTTGAAAAATTACTTTGATCAGGCGATTCTAACCATCTGATTAAGCAACTAATACCATGTCTTATTGTTACGAGAAGAGCAAAGAAGAAACAATGCTCTTTGTAACACTAATCCATCTTTAGAAATTACAATTAAGGGCGTGACAGTGGGGCCTTATATATCTACTCTGTCCATCTGTTTTGCCCGCTCATTTTATGGCATTGGACTAAAAATGTGCCAAATCCTAATCTCAAGTGGACCACATCACAGAAAACAATGGTCATTGAACGCTCATTATTAAGAACTTCATAGGGCCCACCGTAATGTTTATTTTCCATTTAACATGTTGAGAAGATGATATAGATCGGGATGAAGGGAAAAAACAAGTATTAACTTGATTAATGCCTGGCGTTCAGTCATCATATTTTCTTTGGTGTGATCCATAAGAGATTTAATTCTACTTCATTTTTTGTGCGAATGCTCTAAAATGAGTTGATAAAATGAATTGACCGCATGGATATATAATGCATGCATAAAAGTGGATCCATTACCGTTTGACTAAACAGGCTCTTACCTGACATTGTTGGTTGAACGGCCAACCCCATATGCCTGGTGCCTACCATTATGTTTATTAGAAATCCACCATGTCCATCCATTCTACCGGATGATTTTAGGTGGTGGCCCAAAAAATAAGACAGATCTAAAGCTTAAGTGGGCCACATTTAAGGAAACAATGAAGATTGAACAACTACTATCAAAATCTTTTCGAGGCCTACTGTGATGATTATATGCCATTGAAAGTGGAGGTGATTGTCTAAATCGTACCGAAAGAAACTATCAAGGTAAGGTCCAACTTCTCAGTTTTAACAATGTTTCCATTGCTTTCACTTCATCTTAATGAGAATGACCTTATAAATAGTTTGGATGGCATATAAACATCGAGGTGGAGCCTAGTAAGGTTTCAACTATAGGCATTTCTTTTCCTAAATTTCTTCTCATATGACCCACTTGAGTTTTGGATCCGCCTAAAGTTTAGCCTCATGTCCTTAAATGAACTTGCAAAACGAATAGACCGGGTGGATTTCTCACAAATATTACAGTCGGCCCACCTCGCATCCCAGGCAGGAACTTCCTGCTATGGACGGAGAAATCCACCCTTGATGGCATATAAACATCTAGGTGGAGCCCAGTAAGGTTTCAGCGGTAGGCATCACGGTGAGCCCACCTAACATCCGAACTTCCTGAGAAAGGCTTTGGCAATAAATCCGAGATTACAGAAATCTGTGAAAAGGGTAAAATCATTTTTCATATTTCATGCAAGAAAATCTTCAAATTGTCTTCCAATCACTGCCTGTTGAATGTGGTTTCCTTCAGGGTTACAGGTATTCTATTAACCCTAATTACAGGTAATTCACGTCCAATCCCAAGGCAAGAGGGACCCACTCGCATATTATTAGAGCCCATCATGCATTGGAAGGTCCAGATGGTTCACCTGGCTCACCCCACCGTGTGCCCAACTAGTGCGGTTAAATTCATCCACCAAAAATCCACATTCACCTTATTAATGCATCAACTTGATCTTTTAGTCTGGACCTAACCAAGGTGGACAACACCATTTGAACGGCCCATGGATCTCTCGCACAAGTGGGCCTGGTCCTAAGCTTCACATTAATCCAAATTGCACATTTTTCTGAGATAAAGCACAGCGGTCACCTGATTCCATGCCTTGCTCCACAATTTCATGGAAACAAGATTTCAGATAAAACAATGTTTCCTTTCCTCTGGTTTCCACAAATCTCTACAACTATAAACCTAGGGGCCGATGGCTGTTAGTGTTAATAGGTCCGGCTCGGCAAAACTCCATGTTGCCCAAGCACAGCTCATGTTCAAAAACAAATAAAAAGTGCTAACCATGCCGAACCAATATGGCAATTTATGTGCCATAACCACTTTCAAATGCCTAATATGTAAAAGTAAAATGAAGAGACTAAATTCCCAAATGAAGATCATCTAAAATTGTATCCATAGGGGGGGGGGGGGGGGGGGGGTGGAATGCTATTTCAATTTAAGACAATCATGCATTTGGAAAAATCACCCATATGTATATCTAATTATATATCTTGCATATATATTACAGTACGCAAATGAGGTCCGCTCCGTTCACAATATGAAAAAATTTCATGATATTCGGTGCAACCAAACGCACTACAAAAACTTCTTTTAATAGGGCAAGCCATAATTACAAGTATTATTATTATTATTATTTTGTCCCTAGGAATCCATCGTACATGCATCGCATTCTCCTAAAACTGAACACGTATTACAGGGAGACAAGGGAGTCTTTGAGAGAGAGAGAGAGAGAGAGAGAGAGAGAGAGAGAGATCTAATGAACAGGATGAAAGGGCCCACTTGTATTAATGCTAGAAGACCTTATGAGCTCCACTTTACTGGGCCTCACTTGGGTCTCATTATCTTCCAATGATCTCCCTTTAGTTTCAGGTGTGAAAAAATAGGTGATGACAGCCCCCATAACACCAACACCACCTAGAATCATCAAAGAACGGTGCATACCAATCCCAGGCTTATAACCAGGGTCTGTAATATCTTTCTTATCGCTACTTTGAGAGGCCCAAAAGAATCCAACAGTCCCTATGATGGCCCCAAACTTCCCGGCGGCCCCACTGATTCCATGGCATGTTGATACGAACCACGCTGGGAAGAGCTCTGCCGGCACGATGAATGTGGTCGTGTTCGGACCTAAATTTGAGAAGAAGAACATGAGCCCTAGGAGAATGCAGAACCCCACGTCTAGTTTCTTGTACCAATGATTGTCATACAGGCCACCTATGACAAACAAGCAAATGGACATGATGAGGAAACCGATCTGGATCTTCACTCTCCCCACGCGATCGATGAAAAGGACAGCGGCCCAGTATCCGGGGATCATCGAAGCAATGGCAATGATGGCTTGGAGTTTCGTGACATCGAAGGCTGCATGATAGACATTAGGTGGACCAAGCTTACCATGTTTAGGAGCGGTTGCAAGCGCATGTTTATTGGTCTCGAACTCAGCTTTGTAGATTAGTAACTGGAAGAGGTGTTGGAGTAACAGCAACACAATCACGATTAACACACATTTCTCAAATAACTCACATAAAACAATAGGTGCTATTTTCTTGAAATGTAGGATAGCAGAGTATATATATATATATATATTTCTTTCTGTACATCTACACTACATAAAAGACTCTTTTATAGACATGATATAGGCACCTAACACTTGAAAGATTCTTGCTAAAAGAATTAATCAGCAATGCCATGTGGCTTGACCACATTCAATTTAGTTACAATAAACAATGAGAAAATAGTGGAATTTCAAACGTTCTTATGACCGTTGGGTTTGAATTATTCTCAACATGCCCCCTTAATTCAAACAACTTCAACTCCGAGCATTTCTCGTAATTTGACAAATTTCTGCCAGGAAAGCACTTTAGTGAAAATGTCTGCAATTTGATCCTCGGTGTTGCAATATTCCAACTTGATTTCTCCTTTCACCACGAGTTCTCTTGTGAAGTAATGATGTACTTCTATGTGTTTAGTCCTTGTATGAAATGCTGAATTTTTTTTCATTACAATGGTAGATTTGTTGTCGCAGTAGATTACCGTAGCTTCTTCTTGTTTTGCCTTCAAATCGGATAAGATTCTTCTAAGCCATACTGTTTGGCAAGTGACACTTGTGGTAGCAATGTATTGGACTTTCGAACTTAATAGTGCAGTAGTTTTTTGCTTCTTAGTCGCTCATGATATATATCATTTCGGATCCAAGACTAAGCAAAAATTCCGAAGTATTTTTGCTGTCATCTGCACAACTGGCCCAATCACTATCAGTATAAGTTACAAGTTTAAAATTACTAACCATGCGATACCTTATTTCAAAGTTCAATGTGCTACGAATATATCATATGACTCTTTTTGCTGCTCCCATATATTGTTTGCTTGGATTTTGCATGAATCTAGATAGAAGGCTCACTGCAAAAATTATATCTGGCCTTGTATGAGTGAGATAGATCAATCCACCAATCAAGCTTTTGTAGTCTTTTCCATAAGTTTTATTTACCCCATCTTCTAACATAAGTTTATCATTTGTAGTCATGGAAGTTTTTGCAGGATTACAATTAGTCATATAAAATATTTTTAATATATCACGAGCATACTTTTATTGACATACAAAAATACCATTGAAATCTTGAATAATTTGCATGCCTAAAAAATAATGAAAAGGCCCAAGTCGGTCATTTCGAATTTAAACATCATATTTTCTCTAAATTGCTTTATCAAACTTATAGAATTGCTTGTATATATCATATCATTAACATACAAGTAAACTATAAGGATTTCCCACTACAAGAAAACTCATTTTTACCGACGAAAATTTTCGTCGCAAAATTCAAAATTTTCGAACGTAAAAAGTTTTACCGACGAAAATTTTCATTGGTAAAAGACCGACGATAAAGTCTTTTACCGACAAAAAAAAATTTCGTCGGCAAAGGTAAGACTTTTACTGACGAATATTTTCGTTGGTAAAAAAAAACTTTTACTGATGAATTTTTTCGTCGGTAAAAAAAAAAAACTTTTACTAAGAAATTTTTCGTCGGTGTAAAAAAACTTTTACTGACGAATTTTTTCGTCGGTAAAAAAATACAAATATTTCATGATACTTTTACCTACGAAAGTTTTCATAGGTAAAAACTGTGGCACGTTTTACGAAATTTTTCCTAGGTAAAAATGTGTTAAATGACTTTTAAGACTGATTTCGTAGGTAAAAGTGTCTCTATTTTTTTTTTTCTTTTTTTTTTTTCACTTTTCAGGCATAAAATTCCTGATACACATGTTACAATATATTTCATCATATTCTTCCTAATATACACCTGTTATATAACATATTTCATCATATTCATATTCACATCCATCTAAACACAAACTACGTAAATCATACAAACATAAACTACATCCATCCATCCACACAAGGGCTCAACCTTTAACCGAAAGGAGTCCACATGTGATATTAGCTCTGGATAACTAAATAAGATGATGATCGAAGTAAAAGGGGGAGATGCTAGGGGAAAAAAAAGAAGTAGGCATTGAGGGATAGACAATAAAAACAAAGCACTAAACGACTAAACAATACAGAAAAAGAAAAAAAAAAAAAGCATTTATAAATCCATTAAAATAATCTTAAGTATAAAAATAAACAAAAAAAAAAAAAAAAAAAAAAAGAACAGACAAACACAAAGAACATTCTCAAGTCATAGTAGCAAAAATAATAGAGAAAATGCATTAAAAAAATACTTATATGCAACCGATTATTCCTAGCTTTAACATCTCACTCAAGAAAAAGGCAAGGATCTATAGCAGGAACAGCTGCAATGGGAATAAAAAGCTTGCATGGGAGAAGATAACATACTAGGAATGAATGTAAAGAAAATTACAGCGAGCTTTCAAATCACCAAAACAAGAACCAAGATCGCAAGGGAATTTTTCTAGAATGATTCAAAACGAAAGAAGATATATATATATATATATATATATATATATATATATATATATATATATATATATATATATATATATAAACAGAGATGCAAAGGAAATACCAAAATGATCCGAAAAGGGCAAAAAAAAAAAAAGAGATACAAGAAAAATTGGAGAAAATCAAGCACTAGAACAATTGAAAAGGGAGAAAATCGAATAAGACAAAGTACATTGGGATCTTAACAAAGAGAAATAAAAACACAGAAAAATAGATACAAACGAAATCGTCAAAAAAACGCTGAGGGATTATTTAAGAAACGAGGTAAACATATATAAGATTTCAAACTAAGAACACGATTAGAAGCATTTAGGAGAAATGCATTAAGATCAAAGCCATTTTCAAGCCATAGATAGCATCAAATAAGCCATGCAAAAAACGACAGATCAAAACGCAAAAACATGGAAATATCAGACATATCAGGTAAGAAAAACCAGATCCGAAGCGAAAATCAGATGAAATACTTTAAACGGAGGGAAATCTCACATCATAGTGGCTAGGTTATAGGTTTAGGATTAGGCTAGGTTATAGGTTTAGGTTATATGCTTAGGTTTAGGGAATTGAGAATAGGTTAAGGTTTAGGTTTAGGAAATCGGGTTCGGATTCGGAATTGGGTTTATGTTTGGGTTTTCAAGTTTAGGTTTAGGTTTAAGTTAGAGAGTTGAGATTAAGATTATGTGTAGGTTTAGGTTTAGGGATTTAAGAATACGTTTAGGTTTTAGGTTTAGGTTGAGGTTATATGTTATAGGTTTAGGTTAGGTTATAGGTTTAGGTTAGGAAGTTGTGATTAGGATTAGGTGTAGGTTTAGGTTTAGAGATTTGAGAATACATTTAGGTTTTAGGTTTAGGTTTAGGTTTTAGGTTATAGGTTAAAGTTATAGGTTAAGGTTAGGTTAAGGTTAGGTTATAGGTTATAAGTTTAGGTTATAGGTTATAGGTTAAGGTTTAGGTTATAGGTTTTGGTTTAGGTTTAGGTTAAGGTTTAGGTTTAGGTTATAGGTTTAGGTTAAGGTTTAGGTTTAGGTTATAGGTTATAGGTTATAGATTATATAGCTTTAGGGAATTGAGAATAGTTAAGGTTTAGGTTTAGGAAATCGAGTTCAGGTTCGGGATCGGGTTTAGGTTTAGGTTTTCAAGTTTAGGTTTAAGAGACTTTTGACTGTTGATATGATGCAATTCACAAATTCGGCGTGGGCAACCTAGCGTAATAGGTTTGGTTGGCTTAAGTTCTTCCACTCAAAAATGCATACATAACATGTGGAAAAACTTATCCCAGTTTAATGAGCCTCACATGCGAAGGCGGCTGCTAGTTCTAGGTTGAACAAGATTGCAATAGAAATTCATCCGAGATAACAAGATTTTCAATCCAAATACATCATAAACTTTCCCATTGTGCATATGCTAGGGCCATAGTTTGGTGATCCAGACCATTGAGCTTGTGTCCTTTCATGAATGGACGATGCCCAGATATTATCTTCAAGCGGACAATGCCAACCTTTTAATTGTCTGCGTGCATATCAATGGTTGACAGGAAATACACCAAGCAATCCACATTCAATCGAAAAAAAAAAAGAGGCTAAAGATTGGGTGACCAGGACATTTTAATTTGGGAGTTATTCCGGTTACAGTCTTACAATGATTGGGCCATCAGATCAACGGGATTTGATAATGCTATTCTTGCATCTGGTCAAATCTTTAGAACTTGGC
The DNA here is from genome assembly GCA_030180095.1 of Magnolia changhungtana. NCBI lineage: Eukaryota > Viridiplantae > Streptophyta > Magnoliopsida > Magnoliales > Magnoliaceae > Magnolia > Magnolia changhungtana. The sequence goes on along the minus strand of JASAUF010000330.1, from coordinate 2,945,702 downwards.
CACTCGACTCAACGAAATTTTGAATTAAGACGCTAGGAAATACACTAGTGAGACAGATTCTGACTCCGAATAAACAAGACTCGTGGAGTTGACTCACTTAACTCGGTCAATTCAATGTGAGTTGTGACGACCTTAACTGAGTCGTTCACCTAGTCACCAACCCGCCCAACGTAGGCTGCACCAATGTGAGCTGACTAGACAGAGTAAAAAAAAAGTTCACAGGTCTGATCGGTGGTCCAGATCCACAGCCTAAAATATTCAGGTTGCCCCAAGATTCATCCCATAAGATCACTGGCACATGATGAGAGTCCTAGGATGATGGATTGAAGGACGAGGATTTCCCGATTTCGCTGGAAGTTAAGTTCCGGGATGCTAGGTAGAATCCACACTAATGTTTGTCAGAAATCTACCCCATCGATCTGTTTTGTGAGATCATTTTAGGACATGGGACAATGATTGAGGTGGATCCAAAACTCAAGTGGGTCATATGAGAGGAAACAGTAGAGATTCAATGACTACCATTGAAACGTTTGTCTAGCCACAAAATTTTGTATCAGGCTAAGTTTTCGGTGTTTTCACTTCATCTTTATAAACGGTTTGGATGGCATATAAACATCAAAGTGGAGAAAATTAAAACCCTAAGTATGTCTTTACACTTTTTTTTTTTTTTTTTTTTTTTTTGTGCAGCGCAGTTGAGTTTTGGATCCACCTAATTTTTGGTATGCAGATTCACTGACGCATCCCACCATGTGCCCAACTAGTACGGTCAAATACGTCTACCAAAAGTCCACATTCAACTTATTAATGCATCAGCTTGATATTTTAGTCTAGGCTTAACCATGGTGGGCCACACCATTTGAACGGCCCATGGATCTCTTGCACAAGTGGGCCTGGTCCAAACTTCACAGCGTCTGGGCTTTCTTCTCACGCTGCTGTGGTATTCCGGATCGTGGGATTGAGTCCGCGACACGATGGGCCATCCATTGGTGGAGCGAGTGCTGCGCGTCCCATTGTTCCAGCAACGACACCTCTCTTAAAGGGCTGATTCTCATTTTTAACTTTTGGGAATTGTGGAAGAGTAAGAATATCTGTCGTTTTGAAAACCGGGTGCCTTCTACACAGGATATCATCGCTGGCCACTGCTCAGTCTCCTGCCGTTCCCCAACCAGCTTAAAGTGTCCACCATAGCTCCGCTGAAGTCCTTGAGCATCCGGATCCCCGCCACTAATTCCCAGAAGGTGTCGGTTGTAAAATGGGCCAGACCGTCCGCGGGCTGCATAAAACTCAACGTGGATGGATCTGCTAGAAGCAACCCGGGCTGCTCAGGCGGGGAGGTATAGGAACGGATAACAATGGTAAATTCATTTTTGGTTTTTACCGAGGGTATGAGGTGGGCACTAATACTAGGGCAGACATTAAGGTGATCTTGGACGGCTTCATTTTATGTGCTTCCTTGGAATTCTCTAGAGTGTAAGTGGCAAGCAATTCCAGCATCACGCTATTCGGGCCCTGTCCAACAGTAAGAGTTCCCGCTGGTCCATCTGGTACTGGAAGATGAGAATTGAGTACATCTCACACTCCTTGGAGATTCAAGTTGCCCATACACCCAGAGAGGCTAATTTGGTGGCTGATGGCTTGGCCGGGCTAGGTAGTGAATGTCAGCAAGACCACGACTTCCGTTCTTGGGAGGTCCTTCCGCCCACGATCAAAGGCCTCCTCTTTCTCGACAAAACGGGCTTAGGAAATCTGCGGATGTCCTAGCCTTGCTTTTTCTTGGTTTTCATGTTGTATAGTCATACAATAAGGGGGCCCATTTCTTTTTGCTATTGGCCCACCCTGAATCATGAGCTGTAAGCCACTCGCGGCAACTATTTCATTGAATATATATATCCCACATTTAATTTTTTTTTAAAAAAAATTGATCCAGATTGCACATTTTTCTAAGATAAAGCACATCGGTCACTTGGTTCCATGTCTTGGTCCACAATTTCTTGGAAATAAGGTTTCATATGAAACAATGTTTATTTTCTTATTCTTTACACAAATCTCCACGACTCTAAACAAGCCCTAATGGAAAAGTGATGAAGTAATGAACTTGGATGAGAGAAGGCACATGTTTGAGATTCTTATCAGGGGGTGATTAATGTAGGGGCATTTATTCATGCTTGAAAATTTCGGGTGTTAATAATGTTAAAATTGGATGGTTCAAAATCACACTTTATATATATATATATATATATATATATATATATATATATATATATATATATATATATATATATATATATATATATATATATATATAAATAATTACATTCATAAAGGTAACCATGAGAATAAAATTAAATGTATTTATTATTAGAGTAACAGAATTCAACAAATTATGAAATGCTCTCTCAATGAGAGCTTATTACATTATCAAAGTTCGCAACGGAAAATAAATAAAACTAAACGTGCACTATCCTTCTTCTCTATTCGAACTCGTCTTCCACATAACGGTCGTCTTCTGTTTCATCAACCTGTAATTTACTTGCAGTATCTATATAAGATAAATGAATTGATTGGCCATGCTCTATCAAATCAAGCTTTTAGAGCAAATGGTTAATTGTCCTGCATCAAATGGGCACAAAAACAGCCTAGGACTAGGTCTGTTGATAGGTCCGGCTTGGCCAAACTCCATGCTGGCCAATCCTAACTCAAAATCCTTTGGGCTAATCCAAGCTCGGCTCATGTTTAAAAAAAAATTAAAAGTGTTAACCATGCCGAACCAATATGGCAATTTATGTGCAATAACCACTTGCAAAAGCCGATTATGTAAAAGTGACTAAATTCCAAAGGAAGATCTCAAATTGTTTCTATATATATATATATATATATATATATATATATATATATATATATATATATATATATATATATATATATATAATATAAACACGCTACAAAAACTTCTTTTAATAGAGCAAGCCATAATTACAACTATTATTTTTTCATGGAATCCATTGTACATGCATCGCATTCTCATAAGACTCAATATGTATTACAGGGAGACAAGGAAGTCTTTGAGAGAGAGAGAGAGAGAGAGAGAGAGAGAGAGAGAGAGATCTAATGAACAAGATGAACGGGCCCACTTGTATTGCTAGCAGACCTTATGAGCTCCACGTTACTGGGCCCCACTTGGGTTTCATTATCTTCCAATGATATCCCTTTAGTTTCAGGTGTGAAAAAATAGGTGAAGACAGCCCCTGTAACACCAACACCACCTAGAATCATCAAAGAACGGTGCATACCAATCCCAGGCTTATAACCAGGGTCTGTAATATCTTTCTTATCGCTACTTTGAGAGGCCCATAAGAATCCAACAGTCCCTGTGATGGCCCCCAATTTCCCAGCAGCCCCACTTATACCATGGCACGTTGATCGGAACCTCGCAGGGAAGAGCTCTGCCGGCACGATGAATGTGGTCGTGTTCGGACCTAAATTTGAGAAGAAGAGCATGAGCCCTAGGAGAATGTAGAACCCCACGTCTAGTTTCTTGTACCAATGATTGTCATACAGGCCACCTATGACAAACAAGCAAATGGACATGATGAGGAAACCCATGATCTGGATCTTCACTCTCCCCACACGATCAATGAAAAGGACACAGGCCCAGTATCCGGGGATCGTCGAAGCAATGGCGATGATCGCCTGGAGTTCCGCGACATGGAAGGCTGCATGATAGGCATTAGGTGGATCTTTCTTGTTCTCAAACTCAGCTTTATAGATTAGTGACTGTAAAAGGTTGATCGTGTAGAAAATTACGTCGACCAGATACCATGCAATCGCAGAGGCGAATAGATTGCGTCCATGATGACGGAAGAACTGCCTAGAGAAAAGGCCGTAGGACGGTTGTTTCGGCCGGCAATCGGACTGTTCTGCAAGCTGAGGTTCTGGCCGGGAATCGGACTCTTCTGCGATCTCACGCATCGACCTGTCGAACACCTTCTCCATGTCTCTGTTTGCTTGTGGGATGTTATTCTTTACAAATACCGTGTATCTGCAAAAATTAAGTTTTGTTATTTAAGGTTTGCTATTAAAGAATCTTGATCTCAACCATTGGTAGACAGGAGATTGTGTACAAATTCATGGTTGGCGGGAATCTAGATTCACATTCAAAGTAGGATTGTTGGGTGTCCTACTTCGAGTGTGTGTAGAAATTCCCAGGGCAATCTCCTCTTTGGTTATTGGAACATGGTCAAGTTGCGGTCATATAGTTGAGCTAATACACTTTTAAATCAACATATGAGACATGTTCCACTTCTATGTGCCTGCGTAGAAGCATCACACGAAGCCAGAGTATCTAATAACTCTATTTGTAGCAAACAAAAGTTGGCATTTATGCTGGCCTACGCATACGGCAATGGGTTTGTTATCATTGTTAAAAGACTCGGCAACACAGACCGACAATTGGTGTTGGGCCTGAGTCGGGGCTGAATTGACTCAGCTCACCTGAGCACAGGGTGAGTCATGGTACTGAAAGGGATCCCATCGGGTTTGACAGAGTCAGACTCTACTCGTACTAGTCACCGTCGCACTTGTCCCAGTCTTAAAACTAAGTTTGCTAGATGATATGCAACATGATTGTGTTTTAAGCTTTTTAAATACATAAATTCAATTATTCAAGTGGTTGCCTAAACTAATTATGATTAAAAAAAATAATTTAACACATGAAACAAGGTAAATTACAGCTGGTCTTAAACTGCAAGATCACGTATTAACTCTAACATGGTTATCATCAACCCGAACATGGTTATCATATAGACCACCTGTGTTACCTTATGAGTCAAATCACCTACCGCGGCTGCTATGGAACGCATGCGCCCTCTCATAATCTAATCCTCAATCAATCATGTTAATCCGATCCGTAACTTGATCCAACCTTGATTAATTTGAACTAGCGACCCACACACGCCTCAACTGAGTCGACCCGATTTTGACTTGATCGCTGGGGTTGTAGCTGTTGATGGGGGTTATTTCTCATTGATCCAAAACCGTCTATTTAATGGCCCATACCATCGTGGATGGGTGAACTAAAAAGATTTGGAACATGACAACTGTGTCCCACTAGATCAATGGTTTTAAGTAAGCAGTTCATGAACAAACTCAATCTACAGTAACTTTGCCTTTGCCGTCCATTGAGAGTGAAATGTATAACCATTTCTCCACAAAAAATATTCTTCATATGACTACCTGTATTTCAATCCTGTCCGTCCAAATTGCTAGCCTTATCATGGATGGAGCATGTACTAGTAGTCACGTTTACAAGATGACACTAGCCATCTGATACCGACCATTGAATTTGGACCATCAGCCATATTTCATTTTAACAGTTCATTTGATGGCCTTCAAATATTGGATGGCTAGGATGATGTAACAAGTACAATTTTCTAGCCAAGCTCCATTCATGAGAATGAAAAATGACCGCGGAAGAAAAGATAACCAATGATCGACAGTCTACATATGCCACCCACCTGATGAGTGGTCCGGCCTAATATTTAGGCGAGGGCACATTCACCATGGGCCTGGCTCACGAACATGGTGGACCATGGTCCATAACACACAAACGATAAGCCATCTAGATCATACCTAGCAGTTTCGGGCATCATCATCCGCGAGTAATATGTTAGCATAGCCGGGACTGCGCCAAGCATCAGGATCACCCTCCATGCCAAATCCGCCTCACCGGGCGGTTTCGGACCCTCTGGTTCGGATGGTGATCTTGGTATGCGATCGAACACTGTGCATACAAACATAGTGACTGCCGAGCCGACGAGGATCCCAAAGCCCTGCATTGAGAATACAGCGGCTATGAATGATCCACGTGTCCTTATATTAGCGAATTCGGACATGATCGTCGCCGATAACGGATAATCCCCACCGATCCCCACCCCAAGCCAAAAACGAAAGAAGGAAAGGCTCGTCAAGACGCATGTCCTGGTTCTACATATCGAGAACCCGCATCCAATGGAGCTAAACACCATGAGCATGAGCGCAAGGCCATAGACCCGCGTACGACCGATGCGGTCCCCGAGCCAACCGAAGACAAGCTGGCCCACCACAGTGCCTAAAAGTGGAATCGCGATAGTAGCTGACACGACTGGGGCTGGAAGAACACCCAAGCTGTTTTCATCAATCCCATCGTAATAGAGTGCGCCGATCAATTTCATGATCGGCGTTATGCAGAAAAGATCATATGAATCCGTAAAGAGGCCCATGCCCGCTATGATGATCGCTTTGTAATGGTAGTATTGCGTTCTTGCAGTATCTAGAGCGGCGAGCACACTTAGCCCCGGCATCTTCATAGATTAGAGAAGTCCAGAGAGAAGAGATTGAAGTACTTGTTCTTGATTGTCTCTAACATATAGCGGAGAGCACCCTTGGTCCCCGCATCTTCAGAGATTAGAGAAGCCCAGAGAGAAGATATTGAAATACTTGTGTTCTTGATTGTCGCTATATGTGATGATCGCTTTGAAATGGTAGTATTGCGTTTTTGCAGTATCTAGAGCGGAGAGCACCCTTAGCCCCTGCATCTTCAGAGATTAGAGAAGCCCAGAGAGAAGAGATTGGAGTACTTGTTCTCGATTGTCACCTTTTAAAGTTCAAAGAGTATTTGTTCTGTTGATAGTCATCTTCACTAGACCTTTTTTTTCTTGGAAACGCGTAGCTGGATATGGCCAAGACCTTTGAAGATTCTTTTTAATAGATTCCGGTCGTCAAGATCGATGCCTACCTGGACTGTTTGGTTTCTTGTTTTTAACTCTTTCTTGTTTTTAACTCTTATTTTTACTCTTTGGATAGGAATTGCATTGTTTTTCTTGGGTTTCTTCGTCAGACACAGGATTTTCCAGCTAGTTTGTATATGAGAACCTAGTGCAACTACTTGTATGTGCTGCTTCTGTAGCATTTGTATACAATCTAATGTATCTAGAAGGGTTGTTTATAGCTTGTGTATCAGATGATACAAAAGCAAGCAAATGGACGGCCCCAAAACCTCCAAACTCGTGCAGGGTTGCTTCCTGTTTTCGTGTTGGGCCCCACATTCAATTGGTTGCAAAGAAGTGATCTACAAAAAAAAAAGATAACTTACATAGATTTTAAATGAATTTAAAATTGGGATTGGTTATCCCTTTACACAATTGAAGGAAGGTATGCTTGAATGCATGAAATTAGTGGGGCAAAACTGTCAGTTTATTAATTAGCCAATTAGCCAATTGGTTGTTTGGGAGTTTTCTTGTAAGATTTAAGATTTTTTAAATTTGTTGGTTGATTGGGTCAGTCAAATTTATATTTTAGGAGGTAGGTAACATGTCCTGTGAAATTACATAGGTTGGACTATTCAAACCATTTAATCCATGGTCATCAAAATTAACAGTTGAAATTTTTAGTTATTATTATTTTTTTAATGGTCTAATAGTGTATCTAAGCCATCCATCATGCATCTGACCTTTGATTTGATAACATCCAATTAATATAGTTGAGAAAATAATTGTCCATATTGATTATAATAACAAAATGTTTGACGGTTGATCTTGACTATCCAACAAGTGGAACCCACCTCTGGTTGCCTCTCTAAAAATAACTACAATATAATGATGATATGAAATGTTTGGTCCATATATACTAGCTAGAAGAGATCCTATCCATGAACTAGACTGTCCATCATGGAAAATGGATGTTCCATATTATACCATAGAAATTGTCTAATCATTGTTCATCATGTGGGCCCACTAGTGAACCCCATCCCTCTTATATGTGATCCAGACCATCCATCATATGAATTCATCATTGATTTCTTATCGCTCTTAAAAGTCACTTTGGTCAGATGATTTTAATAATGTTATTGATGCAATAGAGAAGTTCTGGTCATTGATGTAAATCATCCATTTGATTGCTTAGCTCTCTTAAAAGTCATTTGGTAAGGTGATCTGACTAATGGTTGGCAAGATGGACGGTCTATAGTAATAATAAAAAATAAGGTTTAATTGTTGATCTAGACCATCCATGAAAAAATCAATTTTAACATAATGACTTTACCCATTCGATTAATTGATAACAAATCCATGGTCCATATCGATTATGTGAGGAAATGTCCCATGCATGATCAGGACCCTCTATCATGTGGGGCCTTTTTTTTTTTTGTTGATCCCTCTTAAAAATCACTTATGATCATATGATCCTAACCATCATCGATCAATGACCAAGAAATGAATGATTCATATTTATTATATTAGACCAATATTTTAATTATTAGCTGCTACACGTGGGTCCATTGCTCATTACCCGTAGAGTCTTTTTTCTTTTTTAAAAAAAAAATCATGGATTTTTGGTACACTCAATAAATCTCACATCTAGATGTCACCAACTCCAAGCGTAGAAAGAAAAATGGAGACCGACCCGAATGTCAATCTTTTGAAGATAAAGTCTTTTCCTGATCCATTTCAAATGAGAAATGAAGAAAACCCCACGCATGACCCTGTAATATGGCGAGCCATCACTAAGTAGACATAACACGTGGACATGCGGATGAAAGGGATGAGAAGAAGAATTTCCTCTCTCTCTCTAAAGCAATAATCGATCTGGATTGCACTCGTGAAAATTAATTTCTCAAGGCCATTCAGTTAACCTGATTTCTCAGGCCACAATTTGGAAAATCTTTAATCTTGCCCATTCATGCCACCTGAACGGTGGATGAGTTGTGCCCCCAAGGAATTCTGCGTCTTTTTTTTGCCATTGTTGCTGACAAAATCCCGACTATCCTCCGCTCGAATCTTCGAACTTCGAGCCGCTTATGTGTCTCGAACCTGCACAACAATGGTGAGCAAAGGAGACCCTGGCTTAAACAGGGGACCCTCCGATGTATAAGTCAGGTCAAGGGAATCTAGGTCTAAGTTGAGTTGTAGAGGGAGAGTGCAAGATTTTGCATACTTGTTTTCTCCCCGAACGATGCTATTTATACCCTCTCACCTAAGATGGGCGTGTCCGCATAAATCGGCGCATGTAGAGCAATTCACCGCGTTCTGCTGGCAGTTCAGCCACCCAATCGCTCAGCAGTCGTGCGGACGTGGGTAGTTGAATAACCGTCATCAATCGTGCAGTAGTGGGACACCTTATGGTCCCCCTCATCAGTGGATTCCAATCTGAGTCCCAAGTCGACCGCCTCGGCCTTGGATCATTCCAAGGCAACCGCTTCGGCCTCAGGTCATTCCAGGATCCCGCTTTGAATCCCGAGTCAACAGCCCCGGCCCCAGATCATTTTGCCTAAGGCCTCGAAGCGAAGGCATAGCCGACAATGAGTTGGAAGTCCATCCCTTGCCCATCCTCATGACTCCGAGCTTAATCTTGAGCCTCAAGTCGACTCCGAATAGCCTCGAGCCTCGGAGTTGAAATGTCTCTGATCTTCCCATAACAAAAGCCTCCTACTCTCCGAGTTTAGACACAGACTCAGAGAGTAAACACATGCGGAAAATCAGTAGCGTCCACCGTTACGCCCCTAACGCGTGCAGCCATAATGATGATCTCCACATCCGAGAAGATACGTACTCGGGGTTTTCCATCTGCAGGTCATCCTTAGGCGGACGTGTGGCGATATTTAAGATTTCGAATCACCAGAGCAATTATGAGGGATCGCCATGTGAGCTAAGAAGGATAGCTAGGTGACGCTTACATTACTCGGAGCTCGTCACCCGATGCCAGGGGCACGTGACTCGGTAGTGCTTAGGCCAGTGGCGCTCAGCCACGTGTCTCCTGAAGTTGAGTCGTGACAATTCGGTTACAGCCATCATGTCTCGCCATAAATGCGAGAATCACTCCTGGGTTATATAAACCCTAGCACTCGGAAACCCCCTCATTTTTATTTTCTAAGTTCTTGTTGCTGTGAGCTGCCTGAGGAGGCAATTTCCGACGAAGGCGATTTTTGGTAGTGCGACCTACGGGAGAGGTGATTCCGACCAATCTCTAGTTTTCGGTAGAGGTGATTCTAACCGATCTCCAGTTTTCAGTAGAGGTGATTTCCGGTGACCTTTCCGAAAGGCTTCCGGTGAGTCCCCCCTCACCTCCGTCTTACTCTTATTGATTCCATTTTCTCTCCGAATGTCAAACGACTCGGAGATGGTCCGAGGAGATTATGCCTTCGACAATGATTCCGGGCGAGAAAGCTCAGATGATAGGCGAGAGGCCTCCGAAGGCCCTCTTGATGCAGTACCCCTCTACCCTCCGCCCATGAGGGGTAAAGAGGTAAGGACTCGGACGCGCCGCAAGGGCGGTAAAAAGGCCCCCTAAGATAAAATGGGAGGGGCTACAGAGATGCCCTCAAGTGGGCGAACTACAAAGACCCACTACACCAAAACAACGAAAAAAGGACGGTCTTGGGCCGTCGCAAGGGCTGTCATATTTTGGGGCATCGTAATGGCCATAAACCATTTCTAAAGAAGGACGATCATGGACCGTCTATAAAGGTAGACATGAGTATTATGAAGCTTAAAATGACGGTCATGGATCGTCCTTAAAACGGATGGTTCATGTCAGTCAGTAAAAAAGACTGTTATAGGCGGTCTCTGATGAACCATAAAACGATGATCATGGACCGTCCTTACAAAGGATGGTCATCGACCGTCTTTATAAAGGACGGTTATGAGCAGTCTCTGATGAACCTAAAAAGGACAGTCTTAGACTGTCCCTAAAAAGGACCGTTTTGGACCATCCTTTTTAAGGACTGTTATAAGCCGTCTCTAATCAACCTAAAAACGACAATTATCAACCGTCTCAATTTGAATATTTAGGAAAATATGAACGACCTAAAAGCCGTCAGAAAATTTGTTGCATTAAAAATTAAAGAAAAAGAAAAAAATTAGCAACAATTTTCTTTTTGTCTTTCATCTAATAAAAAAAAATCAACCAATAAATAATCATAATTCATAATTATAAAGAATTGCAGAAAGTTCATTTGGGTTTAGGTAAAATTTGTTGCATTAAAAATTAAAGAAAAAGAAAAAAATTAGCAACAATTTTCTTTTTATCTTTCATTTAATAAAAAAAATTCAACCAATAAATAATCATAATTCATAATCATAAAGAATTGCAAAAAGTTCATTCGGGTTTAGGTTAAGGAGTTGAGATTAGGATTAGGTGTAGGTTTAGGTTTAAGGATTTGAGAATACATTTAGGTTTTAGATTTAGGTTTATGTTTTAGGTTATAGTTTAAGTTTAGGTTAGGTTTTAGGTTAAGGTTTAGGGAATTGAGTTTTAGGTTATAGGTTTAGGTTATAGGTTAAGGTTTTTGGTTAAGGTTTAAGCTATGGTTAAGGTTTAGGTTTAGGTTATAGGTTTTGAGATTTGAGAATAGGTTTAGGTTAAGGTTATAAGTTTAGATTTAGGAAATCGGGTTCGGGTTTAGTTTTGGATTTTCAAGTTTAGGTTTAAGTGTAGGTTAGGGAGTTAAGATTAGGATTAGGTGTAGGTGTAAGTTTAGGGATTTGAGAATACGTTAAGGTTTAGGTTTAGGAAATCGGGTTCGGGTTTGAGATAGGGTTTACGTTTGGGTTTTAGGTTTAGGTTTAGGTTATAGATTATAAGTGTAGGTTTAGGTATAGGTTTTAGGTTTAGGTTTAGGTTATAGGTTTTGGGATTTGAGAATAGGTTTAGGTTATAAGAATAGGTTTAGGTTTACGTTTTATGTTTAAGTTAAGGTTATAGGTTTAGATTTAGGTTAGGTTATAGGTTAAGGTTTAGGGAATTGAGTTTAGGTTATAGGTTTAGGTTAAGGTTTAGGTTTAAGTTTAGGTTTAGGTTTAGGTTATAGGTTTTGGAATTTGAGAATAGGTTTAGGTTAAGGTTATAAGTTTAAGTTTAGGTTAAGGTTTAGGGATTTGAGTTTAGGTTTAAGTTATAGGTTTAGGTTTAGCTTTAGGTTTTAGGTTTAGGTATAGGCTTAGGTTTTAGGTTACAGGTTTAGGTTAAGGTTTAGGAATTCGGGTTCAGGTTCGGGTTTGGATTCGGATTCGGGTTTAGGTTATAGGTTTTGGGATTTGAGAATAGTTTTAGGTTATAAGTATAGGTTTAGGTTGGGTTATAGGTTAAGGTTTACTGATTTGAGTTGAGGTTATAGGTTTAGGTTTAGGTTTTAGGTTTAGGTTAAGGTTTAGGGATTTGAGTATAGGTTATAGGTTTAGGATTAGGTTATAGGTTAATTTTAGGTTTAAGTTATAGGCTTAGGTTATAGGTTATAGGTTATATGTTTAGGTTAAGGTTTAGGAATTCGGGTTGGGGTTTGGATTTGGGTTTAGGTTATAGGTTTTGGGATTTGAGAATAGTTTTAGGTTACAAGTATAGGTTTAAGTTGGGTTATAGGTTAAGGTTTAGGGATTTGAGTTAAGGTTATAGGTTTAGGTTTAGGTTATAGGTTTAGGTTTAGGTTTAGGGAATTGAGTTTAGGTTATAGGTTTAACGAAAGGTTAGGTTAAAGTTATAGGTTTTGGCATTTGGGAATAGTTTTAGGATATAAGTATAGGTTTAGGTTAGGTTATAGGTTAAGGTTTAAGGATTTGAGAATAGTTTTAGGTTATAAGTAAGGTTTTAGGTTTAGGTATAAGCTTAAGTTATAGGTTATAGGTTATATGTTTAGGTTAAGGTTTAGGAATTCGGGTTTGGGTTCGGGTTTAGGTTATAGGTTTTGGGATTTGAGAATGGGTTCGAGTTTAGGTTATAGGTTATGGTTTTAGTTTAGGTTATAAGTTTTGGTTTAGGTTATAGGTTATATGTTATAGGTTTAGGTTTAGGTTATAAGTTTTGAGATTTGAGAATAAGTTTAGGTTATAAGTTTTGGTTTAGGTTGGGTTTAAGTTATAGATTTATGTTTAGGATATAAGTGTAGGTTATAGGTTTAGGGAAAGGTTAGGTTTAGGTTATAAGTTTTGGGATTTGAGAATAGTTTTAGGTTATAAGTATAGGTTTGGGTTAGGTTATAGGTTAAGGTTTTAGGTCATAGGTTTTGGTTTAGGTTAAGGTTTAGGTTTAGGTTTAGGTTATAAGCTATAGGTTTAGGAAATTGAGAATAGGTTAAGGTTTAGGTTTAGGAAATCAGGTTCGGGTTCGGGATCGGGTTTAGGTTTGGGTTTTCAAGTTTAGGTTTAGGTTTAGGTTAGGGAGTTGAGATTAGGATTAGGTGTAGGTTTAGGTTTAGGTTTAGGGATTTGAGAATACATTTAGGTTATAGGTTAAGGTTTAGGTTTTAGGTTATAGGTTAACGTTTAGGTTTTAGGTTATAAGTTTATGTTATAGGTTATAGGTTAAGGTTTTAGGTCATAGGTTTAGGTTTAGGTCAAGGTTATAGGTTAAGGTTTAGGTTTAGGTTTAGGTTATAAGCTATAGGTTTAGGGAATTGAGAATAGGTTAAGGTTTAGGTTTAGGAAATCGGGTTCGGGATCGGGATCGGGTTTAGGTTTGAGTTTTCAAGTTTAAGTTTAGGTTTAGGTTAGGGAGTTGAGATTAGGATTAGGTGTAAGTTTAGGTTTAGGGATTTGAGAATACATTTAGGTTTTAGGTTTAGGTTTAGGTTATAGGTCATAGGTTTAGGATAAGGTTTAGGTTTAGGCTAGTCCAGTCAAAGCTCCTCTCTCCACTTCACCCCGATCAGCTCAAGTTCCACTCACCACTCCCCCATCAACCCTTATCAAGTAGCCCAATTTCCTGTCAATGTCCACGTCAATATTTAGCTTGCTCATCAATTCTCCCAAAGCGTAGAAGACTTAGACCACCTCCTATGCAATGGGTTGGTCGCTTCCCAAGTCTGTAACTTCTTTGCCCGTTTATTCCAAGTCCAGTTCTCTCAAAGCCAACGTATAAGCCTTAGAATTTAGCAATGGGTAGCAACAGCTAGAAAATCTTCCTCCTAACAAGTACTTCGGGGCTTCATCCCCTCTCTCATTATATGAGAATTATGGATTGGTAGGAACACAGCCATATTCGACAATCGACCTTTTTCAGCAGGCCCAGCAATCCTCAAAATCACTAAATGGCTCCAACAACTAGCTACCCAGCTACCTTCCTTGGGCACCTCTTCCACTCATGGATTGTACATCATGCAGTCGTTGGGATTGAATATGAGCATCCCTTTTTCCCTTGATAGGGTTCAAGTCATTTCCTGGAGGAAATCCCAAGCTAATTGGGTTAAGCTCAATGTTGACGGCTCTGCGAGGGGCAACCTAGGAGAAGGGGCTGGTGGAGGAGTGTGTAGAGATCATTAGGGAAACCTCATTTTTGCATTCCACAATAGTTATGGTCCTGTTACCAACTCAATCGTTGAAGCCCACGCATTGGTTGATGGCTTGCATCTGTGCAAAGAAAGAGGCCTGTCAAACATCGTAGTAGAAACAGATTCTTGCATGATCTTCAATGCAGTTGCCAATCGCAATCACTCTCATAGCTGGAACATGTGGTACTTCCTAGGAGACATTCAGAAGCTCTCTTAGGCCCTCGACATCCATTTCTCCCACAGCCTCTGGGAGGGCAACTTGGTGGCGGATGGCCTAGCCAAATGTGCCAGCAACGACACTCCAAATAAACTTTTCCTTGCTCCGAATGATCTTCCCAATCTCATCCGAGGCAACCTTCTTCTAGACAAGGCCAGCATTGGCCAGATCAGGCTCTCTAGGCCTAAGAAGGGGGTCGGCTGACCTTCTGCTCCTTTGTGCTCCCCTCCAGTTCTGTGGCAACTTATGTTCCTTACTCCCCTCAGTTTTTTTGCTGAGCTTCTGCCTCTTTCGTTTAGCCCAGCTTCCAGTCTGGCTGAGCTTTCCTTTTTCGCCGTAGTTGGGGTTTAATTATGCCCTATTCTCTGTAGGATGGCTACAGTTTTTTTCTGCTCTTTTTCGCTAGATCTTAAGGGTATATGATAGGTAGGGCCTGGCCTTTTTGTGGTGCCCACCTGAAATTCTGATCCATTCATCTCTGTTCATACCTTTAATGGAATTGGTCTCTGTTTTTTTTTTAATAAAGTTTCAGGATGCTAGGTAGGGTCCACACTAATGTTTGTCAGAAATCTACCCCATTGATCTGTTCTATGAGATCATTTTAGGACATGGGACAAAAATCGCGATGAATCCAAAACTCAAGTGGGCCATATGAGAGGAAATAGTAGAGATTCAATGACTACCATTGAAACATTTGTGTGGCCACAAAATTTTGTATCGGCTAAGTTTCAGGTGTTTTGACTTCATCTTTATAAACGGTTTGGATGGCAAATAAACATCAAAGTGGAGCTCAGGAAAAATTAAACCCTAAGTATTTTTTTCCACAGTTTTTTATGTGTAGCACACTTGAGTTTTGGATCCACCTTAATTTTTAGTATGCAGAGTAACCTGACGCACCCCACCATGTCCCCAACTAGTACGGTCAAATACGTCCACCAAAAGTCCACATTCAGCTTATTAATGCATCAACTTTATATTTTAGTTTGGGCTTAACTATGGTGGGCCACACCATTTGAACGGCCCATGGATCTCTTGCACAAGTGGGCCTGGTCCTAACTTCACATTGATCTAGGTTGCACATTCTTTTGAGATAGAGCACATCGGTCACTTGATTTCATGTCTTGGGCCACAATTTCTTGAAAATAAGGTTTCATATAAAAAATGTTTATTTTCTTATTCTTTACACAAATCTCCATGACTCTAAACAAGCCCTAATGAAAAAGTGATGAAATAATGAACTTGGATGAGAGAAGTCTCGTGTTTGAGATTCTTATCAGGAGTGATTAATGTAGGGGCATTTACTCGTGCCCGAGAATTTCAGGTGTTAATAATGTAAAAATTGGAAGGTTCAAAATCGCAAATTGTAATATATATATATATATATATATATATATATATATATATATATATATATATATAATATCCAGTTACATTCACGAAGGTAACCATTCACGAGAGTAAAATCAATTGTATTTATTATTATAGTAAAAGAATTCAACAAATTATCAAATGCCCTCTCAATGAGAGCTTATTACATTATCAAAGTTCGCAGCGGAAAATAAATAAAATTAAACGTGTACTATTCTTCTTCTCTATTCGAACTCATCTTCCACAGAACGGTCGCCATCCGTATCATCAACCTGTAATTTACTTGCAGTATCTGTATAAGGTAAATGAATTAACTGACCATGCTCTATCAAATCGAGCTTTTAGAACAAATGGTTAATTGTCCTGCATCAAATGAGCACAAAAACAGCCTAGACTAGGTCTGTTAATAGGTCCAGCTTGGCCAAACTCCATGCTACCCAATCCTAACTCAAAATCCTTTGGGCTAAGCCAAGCTCGGCTCATGTTTAAAAACAAATTAAAAGTGTTAACCATGCCGAACCAATATGGCAATTTATGTGCAATAACCACTTGCACATGCCAAATATGTAGAAGTGACTAAATTCCGAAGGAAGATCTCAAATTGTTTCAATAAAGATTTAAAAAAAAAAAAAAAAAAAAAAAAGATGCAATGAAACACGCTACAAAAACTTCTTTTAATAGAGCAAGCCATAATTAAAACTATTATTTTTTCACTAGGAATCCATTGTACATGATGTTGAAACGTCCAAACCAAATGGACGGTTCAGATGCTGCAGTTTCATAGCATTTGAAACAGCCACAAATTTCACATTTTCCACGTGGTGTGGCTGGTGAGTTTCAAAACGTTTGAAACTGCTATAGTAAATGTAGTTAATATAGTGAGGGTATTGTAGTCATTTTACAATAGGTGCAAAAGCCTATAAAAGGCATACTATGTATCCTATCACAGCAAGTGTGTGCAGCAACCGTGTAAGCAAAGTGAAAAAGAAAAAGTAAAAAGAAAATAGCAATACAAAAGTTTTTTTTTTCTTTGTGGTGTGTACGGTCCGAGGCTTTGTAAAGTCGATAAATTTGCTTTGTATAGCCAATAAATTGGTATCAGAGCGAGACGATCCCATGGGACCAGGTATAGTTTGAAAGTTCAGATCGTGTGATCCAGGTGTTGCCACTATTACGTTAAAAAAAAAAAAGAAAAAAAGGCGTTGTTGATCCGTAGTGTGAAAAAGTGATGGCGTCCTCGATCCAGCCGCAGATTCCAAAGTTATCCAAGGATAACTATGAAAACTGGTGCATTCAGATGAAAGCACTATTCGGGTCGCAAGATCTATGGGAGATTGTTACCGATGGGTATGTAGAACCCACAACAGAAGAAGAAGCTCTCTACACCGCTGATCAAAGGGCGGTCCTCAAAGATCAAAGAAAGAAGGACAAGAAGGCTCTGTTTCTTGTCTATCAAGGGTTGGATGAGTCCACCTTTGAACGGATCGTTGAAGCAACAACATGCAAGCAAGCATGGAAGATTCTTAGCACAATCTTCAAAGGAGTTGATCGTGTGAAGAAGGTTCATCTCCAAACTTTTAGAGCCGAATTCGAGACCTCACACATGAAGGAAGGTGAGACCATTTCTAATTTCTTTTCAAGGTTACTTGTTATTGTTAACAACTTGAAAAGAAATGGTGACAAGATCGAAGACGTACGGGTTGTTGAAAAAATACTTCGATCCCTCACAACCAAATTTGAACATATGGTTGTTGCCATAGAAGAATCAAAGGACTTAGAAAATCTGTCCATTGAAGAATTGATGGGCTCGTTGCAAGTACATGAGCAACGAATGCAAAAGAATGCGAGTTCAATACTTGAACATGCCTTAAAGTCTAAGTTGACTCTAAATGAACAAAAGAATGGTCATACACAACGAGGGGGCCGTGGCACTAGCAATCGTGCAAGAGGCAGAGGGCGTGGATATTATCCAAGCCAATCACAAAATCAACAAAAGACTACCAATTTTCGTGGAAGAGGAAATGGTAGAGGTCGTTCCATGCGTGGACGTGGAAATACAAAAAATATTCAATGTTACAATTGCAACAAATTCTGCCATTATGCTTCAGACTGTTGGAGCAAACCAGTAGATCAAGATGAGCGATCTAATTATGCAGAAGCATCAAATCATGAAAAAGAAGACTCCACACTTCTTCTTGCACAAGAAAAAGCATGTGATCTGTTCACTCCCCAAGTATAGGGTTGTGATGTAGTAATAAACTCGGTAAGACCGAGGTCGAATCCCAAGGGACTGATACTTGTACGTAATCTAAAACTAATTAGAACTAGAACTAGCCTAAGATGAAATCTAAATCAACTGTAATTTGAGAAATAATTGTGAAATAACTATCTAAAATCAGAAGAAAGGACACTAGGGATTCAGAGGATCCACTTGTAAATATCAGGGAGATCTTACGCCAGTCTCACGAATTATGAAAATTTACTGAAATGCCATTGATATAGTTTTCAAGAGATGAGAGGTATATGAATTAGAATGGATTCCATCACCAAACTATGCCCAGGAGACAAAGCAAACAACAGAATTAAACTAATTACCACCCAATCAACATGCCATAGAGGTTAGGAAGGGTACCGACATCCAACCATTCCCAGGAGACGATGGTGAACAACAGGGCTTCCTGACGTCATAAATATAAAGAGGAAAAGAACATGCTCAAAGCCATCACAGACCCATTGTAATTTCAGTCACAACAGACCATTAACGACTAAAAACATTCCCTTAATAAAACTCAAATCAACATCAGTTCAGTCTAAACAAAGACACAAGCAAAGAGGCATCCCATCACACTACAAGCTTCACCTCTTAGCCCTAGCTAAGAGGTTTAGCCACACATGAGTGGACTAGATCTCTTAAACAAAAGAAAATAAAAATAATAAAAATAAAAATAAAAGAAAAAGAAAAGAAAACAATCTACTCCCTCTTCTCTCTCCCTGGCGCTCCACGTCGAAGCCCAAGCCTCCACCAGATCTCCTCTCTCCAAAATCCCGTCTGGTTCCTGTCCTCTCTCTCCCTTTTATACACACCAGGCGAAGAGTTTCCGCAACAGAGTCGGAGATGGAGTGTGTTACTCAATACGCAGCAACAGCCACGTTCACACGTTGAACCTTGGTGGGACCCATGATCGAATCTTCATGAGAAATCCACGCTGTCCATTAGAATCACAAGAAAAAATCACTCAGATATGGCTGGTTTTGGACTGCTACTGACGTGGCCCTCCTGCCGGAACAGTTCACCGTCTATCTTCCGTTTGGAAGAATAAAAACTGATCTCCACTATCTTCTAAAATTCGGACACCTAGGACATGTTTATAGGGCTTTTTAAAGCCTGATGGACGGTTCAGATTATCTGGATCATGATCCACGGAGGCCCACAAGAACAAACCGTGACCTCTGTTGCGAAACAGAGGTTCCGCGTCCGCCCTATGATGTTCGGTGGACCCCAGGAAAATATTTCATGAAAAATCCATGCCGTCCATTGCGTTACTCTCGAAAAACCGTAAGGAATGGACGATTTTTAGAGCAGTTTCAGTGTGGCCCACGAGATCTTTCACTTCGCCTTCCGTCCTACGTTTGAACAGATGAAAACCAATATTCATGACATCTTGAAATTATGCCACCTAGGCATGGGTATTTGTCGCCCCAAGAGATGAATGAACGGTCCAGATCATCAATATGTATGATGGGTAGGCCCCACTGGCTAAAACCGGCCGGACGCTGTCCGTTCGCTGGTTCCAGCTCGAGAAGGCTCCGGTCAGCGTAATGGCTGACCGAGTTTTGGTCCGGTGCACATCCATTGAATGTGTACATTATGTACACGCAGTGTACATATAGAGTCCTTCATGATGCACTCGAGAAATCCGCTCCGTCCATTCATTTTGTCATCTCATCTTAACCGTGGGGACCAAATCTGAAGCATATCCGGACAGCAGGTGGGCCCAGAATCATGATTCTGAGGGACGATCTATCGATTAGGCCACTTCCACCAGGATCCAACGGCCGAAATTCTACATGTATGGTTAATTTATGTTCTTCAGGCCGTGTATGAAATTTCGGGACAAACGGATGGTGAAAAACCTGTGATCTTGCATTATGGCTGACTTTCAGGCCACTTGAGCTTCAATTTCTCGATTTTCTCGGATCTCGGCTGTGTAAAATCGTCGATCCCAATCCCCAGGAGTCCGTCCCCTGTCTTTGTGACATCGGAGTGCCAAATCCATGCTTTTACTATCAGTTTTCAGTTAACGCTCCTGATTGAATCCTGCAACAAAACACAATTAAAATACTCCATTAAGCATTATTGTGTATGTAAAATTTGGCAATAATCGGGATCTGATATGCAATATTTGACCCTTAACATGATCAACATGACGTATGGTATCTCGACTCTGGTGCGAGTAACCACGTGTGTGGAAAGAAGGAGCTGTTCGTGGAACTGGCAGAAGATGCTCATGGCAATGTGAGTCTAGGAGACTCATCAAAAGTTCCTGTGAAAGGTAAAGGAAAAGTTAAAATCTATCAGAAGAATGGTGTGCCGAATTTTATCTCCAATGTGTATTACGTACCAAACATGAAAAGTAACATCCTCAGTATCGGCCAACTCCTTGATAAGGGGTATGTCATACACATGGAAAACCATTCTCTCTCTATAAGAGATGCACACAAGAGACTTGTGGCTCAAGTCCAAATGGCAAAGAATCGCATGTTTCCGCTCCATATTAACATAAAGGCTGAGAGTGCCTCTATGGACTCGTGAAGAATGATTCATGGAGATGGCATCTTCGCTTTGGGCATCTCCATTTCAGTGGCCTTAGACTCTTATCCTCATCAAGCATGGTGTATGGCTTGCCAACTATTGAAGTTCCAGAACATGTGTGCGAGGCGTGCACACTCGGCAAGCAACAAAGGAACTCCTTTCCAAGTGGAGTGTCCAGAAGAGCAAAGGAACCACTGCAGTTGGTTCACACTGACATCTGTGGACCATTCGAACCAATCTCTCTTGGAGGTAATAAATACTTTATTACCTTCATTGACGATTTCAGTAGAAAATTGTGGGTGTATGTAATCAAAGAAAAGTCTGCTGCTTTTACTATTTTTAAAAATTTTAAGGCCCTTATTGAAAAAGAAAGTGGTCTTAAAATCAAAACCCTTAGATCTGACAGAGGTGGAGAGTACACCTCAAATGCCTTTCGAGAGTATTGCAAGGAACAAGGCATCAAACAGCAACACACTACAGCCTACACGCCACAGTAGAATGGCATTGCGGAACGAAAGAACTGCACCATCCTCGACATGACAAGAACCATGCTCAAAGAAAAAGGCATGCCAAAAAGCTTCTGGGCAGAGGCAGTTGCATGTATTGCCTACTTGCTCAATCGGTGTCCAACTAAGAGCGTAAGAAACATGACACCACAGGAGGCATGGAGTGGCTACAAACCGAGTGTGCCGCATTTAAGGATCTTTGGGTGTATCGCCTATGCTCAAGTTTCAGAAGCAAGAAGAAAGAAGCTTGATGATCGTGGCGAGAAGTGCATCTTCATCAGCTACAGTGAAGTATCGAAGGCGTACAAGCTCTACAACCCACTAACCAATAAGGTGGTGGTAAGTAGAGATGTTGTATTCTGTGAGAAAGAAGCCTGAAAATGGAACGAGGAAGATTCAGCCAAAGAAAATCAAGTCGATGTTGAAGAACATGAAGAAGATAAGCATGAGAACCAGGAACAGACACCTGCAACACCCTCTTCCGCCGAAACATCTGCACGCAGAAATCCAGGAATACGTTCCATCTCCTTTGGAAGTATTTTATCAAATCAAAATTCAGCCAGCACATCATCATCCAGTTCTCCTTCACCCTTAGCTCCTATTAAAATGAGGAGCCTTAACGATATCTATGCTGAAACTGAGGAAGTAAATTTGTTTTGCTTGTATGCGGACCATGAGCCTCTTACATTTGAGGAGGCTGTAGAAGAAGAATGCTGGAGGACGGCTATGGAAGAAGAGATCCAGGCCATTGAGAAGAACAATACATGGGATCTAACTTTACTACCTCAAGGTCAAAGAACTATTGGCGTCAAATGGGTGTACAAGATCAAGCGAAATGCTGATGGTGAGATCGATCGCTACAAGGCAAGGCTCGTAGCAAAGGGTTACAAACAGAAGTACGGAGTAGATTATGAAGAAGTCTTCGCTCCTGTTGCTCGCCTTGACACTGTAAGGATGATTATCTCCCTTGCAGCCCATCACAGTTGGATGATCTACCAACTGGATGTGAAATCTGCATTCCTGAATGGAATTCTGGAAGAAGAGGTCTATGTTGACCAGCCTGAAGGTTTTGTTGTTCAAGGGGAGGAACACAAAGTGTATCGACTGAAGAAAGCCCTTTATGGGTTGAAGCAGGCTCCTCGTGCTTGGAATGCACGCATCGACAACTATCTTCAAGAGAACGGCTTCGCCCAATGTCCGTATGAGCATGCAGTCTACATCAAGAAAAATGCTCATGGCGACATCCTCATAGCATGCCTATATGTTGATGACCTGCTGTTCACAGGAAATAGTCAGGCGATGTTTGAAGAATTCAAGCATGCTATGTTCAATGAATTCGAGATGACTGATGGTGGATTGATGTCCTTCTTCTTGTGCATTGAAGTAAAACAACAAGTCGGCGGCATTTATATATCACAGAAAAAGTATGCCAAGGAGTTGCTTGAAAAGTTCAAGATGGCAGACTGTAATGCCGTGAACACGCCTGTAGCAATGGACCTGAAGCTGACAAAAGAAGGAGAAGGAAGAAGCGTGGACTCGACTATATTCAAGAGTCTGATTGGAAGCCTAAGGTATCTCACAATCACAAGGCCGGATATCGTCTACAGTGTTGGACTTCTAAGCAGGTATATGGAAGCACCAAAAGAATCATACTGGCTAGCCGTAAAAAGAATCCTGAAGTACGTCAAAGGAACAATGGAATTCGGTCTTTTCTATCCATACGAAGATGAAGCAATACTGTATGGATATTCAGACAGTGATTGGGGAGGTGACCAAGATGAAAGGAAAAGCACCACGGGATATGTTTTCTATCTTGGATCAACTGCTTTCACATAGAACTCAAAGAAGCAAAATGTGGTTGCTTTGTCCACATGTGAAGCAGAGTACGTGGCAGCATCGTCCACAGTCTGTGAAACAATACGGTTGAAGAACATGCTAAAAGAGTTGAATCATCCACAGGAGGAATTCACTGTTATATATGTGGATAACGAGTCGGCAATTGAACTTGCCAAAAATCCGGTGCAGCATGGAAGGAGCAAGCACATTGATACTAGGCATCACTTCTTACGAGATCAAGTAAAGCAGAAAATGGTGAAATTGGAGTACTGTCACACCACTGAACAGGTCGCGGACATATTCACCAAGGCATTACCGACTGATACATTCAGACGACTAAGGTCAATGCTTGGAATGAAACCGGTTTTGGTTTGAAGGAGAGTATTGAAACGTCCAAACCAAATGGACGGTTCAGATGCTGCAGTTTCATAGCATTTGAAACAGCCACAAATTTCACATTTTCCACGTGGTGTGGCTGGTGAGTTTCAAAACGTTTGAAACTGCTATAGTAAATGTAGTTAATGTAGTGAGGGTATTGTAGTCATTTTACAATAGGTGCAAAAGCCTATAAAAGGCATACTATGTATCCTATCACAGCAAGTGTGTGCAGCAACCGTGTAAGCAAAGTGAAAAAGAAAAAGTAAAAAGAAAATAGCAATACAAAGGTTTTTTTTTCTTTGTGGTGTGTACGGTCCGAGGCTTTGTAAAGCCGATAAATTTGGTTTGTATAGCCAACACATGAATCACATTCTCATATAACTGAATATGTATTACAGGGGAAGTCTTCGCATTCTCATATAACTAAATATGTATTACAGGGAAAGTCTTTGAGAAAGAGAGAGAGAGAGAGAGAGAGAGAGAGAGAGAGAGAGAGATCTAATGAACAAGATGAATGGGGCTACTTGTATTGCTAGAAGACCATGAGCTCCACTTTACTGGGCCCCACTTGGGTTTCATTATCTTCCAATGATCTCCCTTTAGTTTCAGGTGTGAAAAAATAGGTGAAGACAGCCCCTATAACACCAACAACACCTAGAATCATCAAAGAACGGTGCATTCCAATCCCAGGCTTATAACCAGGTTCTCTAATCTCTTTCTTATCGCTACTTTGAGAGGCCCATAAGAATCCAACAGTCCCTATGATGGCCCCCAACTTCCCAGCGGCCCCACTTATCCCATGGCACGTTGATCGGAACCTCGCTGGGAAGAGCTCTGCAGGCACGATGAATGTGGTCGTGTTCGGACCTAAATTTGAGAAGAAGAACATGAGCCCCAGGAGACAGTAGAACCCCACGTCTGGTTTCTTGGACCAATGATTGTCATACAGGCCACCTATGACAAACAAGCAAATGGACATGATGAGGAAACCCATGATCTGGATCTTCACTCTCCCCACACGATCGATGAAAAGGACAGCGGCCCAGTATCCGGGGATCGTCGAAGAAATGGCGATGATAGCCTGGAGTTTCGCGACATTGTAGGCTGCATGATAGACATTTGGTGGACCAAGCTTACGATGTTCATCTTCATTGGTCTCGAACTCAGCTTTGTAGATTAGTGACTGGAAAACGTTGCTAATGTAGAAAATTATGTCGACCAGAAACCATGCAGTCGCAGTGGCGAATAGATCGCGTCCATGCAGACGGACAAACTGCTTAGAGAAGAGGTCGTAGGACGGTGGCTCCGGCAGGCAGTTGGACTCTTCTGGAAGCTGAGGTTCTGGCCGGGAATCGGACTCTTCTGCGATCTCAAGCAGCGACCTGTCGAACACCTTCTCCATGTCTCTGACTGCTTGTGGGATGTTATTCTCTACCAATGCCGTGTATCTGCAAAAATTAGGTTTTGTTATTTAAGGATTGCTACTAAAGAATCTTGATCTCAACCATTGGTAGACATGAGATTGTGTACAAATGGCTTCCAACCATCAATTTCATGGTGGGCGGGAATCTAGATTCACATTCAAAGTAGGATTGTTGGGTGTCCTACTTCGAGTGTGTGTAGAAATTCCCAGGGCAATCTCCTCTTTGGTTATTGGAACATGGTCAAGTTGCGGTCATATAATTGAGCTAATACACTTTTAAATCAACCTATGAGACATGTTCAACTTCCATGTGCCTGCGTAGAAGCATCACACAAAGCTGAGTATCTAATAACTCTTTTTGTAGCAAACCAAAGTTGGCATTGATGCTAGCCTAGGCATATGGCAATAGGTTTGTTATCATGGTTAAAAGACTCAGCAACACAGACCGACTAGTGGAGTTGTGCCTGAGTCGGGGCTGAATTTACTCAGCTCACCTTAGCTCAGGGTGATGATGTAGAACATGTCACAAATACAGTCCTAACATAGTTGAACCAAAAGAAGGTAGATCGTAAATTGATCATAACTTTTGATCCAGGTATCGTTATGGCGCACCAAACCGAGTATTGAGAACTGAAGCAGCACGAGAACTCGAGGACGAGTTCTTTTAAAGTGGAGTAGACTGATGTAGAGCAGGTCATGGATACTTTCATGTCCAAGATGAATTAGAAAAGGCCCGATTAGAGGCAGAAGTCATCGAGACTGTCAGAACCTTGAAATAAGCATATCTCGCAAACCGAAATGAGTTACTCAATATAGCATATATGATTTTGGGGTAGGACGAGTTACTTTAGCCAACCAAGTGTTGTGCCGAGTTGCTCATATTGAATTATCAACTATTGAATTTCATGTTTAATTCTATTTTTACAACTCTAAACCTATTGAGTTTCAGAAGTTGTGAGACTCATTTATTTCAGCTATTAATATTTAACGAATTTATTTCAATTTTTTAAAATTATTTTTAATTTTTATATTTTCACGTGGCTGATTTGAGAAGTCTTGTGAGGAGTCCAGAGAAGCTCCAGCTCCGTGGATTCGAAGTGGTTACCCACTCGAGGAAGACGGTGATCGACCTCATCACATACGTCCTTGGTGACTCATGGTAAAATGTATCGAATCGGGTCTAACTGAGTCTGACTCTACTCGTACTAATCACCATCAGACTTGTCAGAGTATTAAAACCAAGTTTTCTATATCATGCAGCATGATTGTGTTTTAAGCTGGGGTTGTAGCTGTTGACGGGGGTTATTTCTCATTGTTCCAAAACCGTCTATTTAGTGGCCCATACCATCGTGGATGGGTAATAGCAAAAGGATTTAGATTTGGAACATGACAACTGTGGCCCACTAGATCAATGGTTTAAGTAAACAGTTTATGAACAACTCGATTTACAGTAACTTTGCCTTTGCCGTCCATTGACAGTGAAATGTATGTGACCATTTCTCCACAATATATATATATATATATATATATATATATATATATATATATATATATATATATATATATATATATATATATATATATATATATATTCTTCATATGACTACCTGTATTTCAATCCTGTCGGTCCAAATTGCTAGCCTTATCATGGATGGAGCGTGTACTAATAGTCACGCTTACAAGATGACACTAGCCATCTGATACTGACCATTGAATTTGGACCGTCAGCCATTTTTCTTTTAACAATCCATTCGATGTCCTTAAATTGGACGGTTAGGATCATGTAACAATTGCAATTTTCTGGTCATGCTCCATTCATGAGAATGAAAAATGACCGCAGATGAAAGGATAACCAACGATCGACATCCTACATATGCCAACCACCTGATGAGTGGTCCTTCCTAATATTCAGGCCAGGGCACATTCACCATGAGGCCTGGCTCACGGAAATGGTGAACCATGGTCCATAACACACAAACGATAAACCATCTAAATCATCATACCTAGCAGTTTCGGGCATCATCATACGCCAGTAATATGTTAGCATAGCCGGGACCGCGCCAAGCATCAGGATCAACCTCCATGCCAAATCCGCCTCACCAGGTGGCTTCGGACCCGCCGTTTCCGATGGTGATCTTGGTATGTGTTGAAACACACGGCAAACAATCATAGTGACCGCCGAGCCGGTGAGGATCCCAAAGCCCTGCATTGAGAATACAGCGGCTATGAATGATCCACGTGTCCTCTTATTAGCAAATTCGGACATGATCGTTGCCGATAATGGATAATCCCCACCGATCCCCACCCCAAGCAAAAACCGAAAGAAGGAAAGGCTCGTGAACACGCATATCTTGGTCTTACATATTGAGAACCCGCATCCAATGGAACTAAACACCATGAGCATGAGCGCAAGGCCATAGACCCGCCTCCGACCCATATGGTCGCCGAGCCAACCGAAGACAAGCTGGCCCACCACAGTGCCCAAAAGTGGAATCGCGATAGTAGCTGACACGACTAGGGCTGGAAGAACACCCGGTTTGTTGCCGATCCCATCATAATAGAGTGGGCCAATCAATTTCATGATTGGTGCTATGCAGAAAAGATCATAAGCATCCGTAAACAAGCCCATTCCTGCGATGATAATCGCTTGGAAATGGTAGTATTGTATTTTTGCAGTATCTAGCACCGAGAGTACCCTTGGCCCCGGCATCTTCGGAGATTAGAGAAGATTAGAGAGGAGATTGTAGTACGTGCTATGCAGAAAAGATCACCTTTAAATTTTAAAGAGTACGAGTTCTTGATAGTCACTTTAACATTTTTTTTACTGCGAAACGCGTAGACGAAGACTTTCAATGATTCTTTATAGCTTCATGTCACCAAGATACCACCTTGTGTTTGTTTTCTTGTTTTTAACTCTTATTTTTATTCTTGGTGATGGGGATTGCAATTTTTTTTTTCTTCCTAAGTTTCATCTTCTGACAAGATATTTTCCAACTGGTTGTAGATGAGAACTTCCGTGCAATAAGTTGCATGTGCCACCACTGTAGCATTTGTATGGAATCCAACGTATCTAGAAGTGCCCTCGTATCTTGCTGCTACTGTATGACCCAAAATCAAGCAAGATGGACAACTCAAAAGCCTTCAAACTCATGCAGGGCCCACCTGATTATTGGATTGGCTATCCATGGGGATTCCTATTTTCATGTTGACCCCATAATCGACTAGTTGCAAGAACTCATCTACAACAAAGTCCTTGCTACATATATGTAGCACGAATAATTAGCTCAGACCATCCTCAACAAGTACATTGCTATTTAGATTTTACTTAAATTTAAAATTGGTATAAGCTTTATACCTTTACACAAATGATTAAGGCCCTGCTTAAATGCATGAAATTAGTGCCGCAAAATTGCAAATTAGAAAAGTGAATAACTGAATTAAAGAGATTATTGGAAGAATGTCAGGAGACGATGTTATGATCCCAAAGGTTTAATAACCTAACTTTATGCGTTCCATCAGTCATGGAAGGGGCAGCCATTGTAAAGGGCAACTTGGACCAGAGTGAAAGCCGTCACGGTATAAAAAGGGCTACCCATGCAACAAGAGTGCAGCCGCAAGGTGGGAAGGGCTACCTGGATAACTAGAGTGTAGCCACCATGCCCTGAAAAAGAGGCCAGAGTGAGTGCTGCCATAGACCGGGCGTCCTGGACATCGACTGCGGAACATGGAAGAATGTTACGACCCCTAAGGTTTAATAGCCAGACTTTACATGTTCCATCAGTCATGGGCTTTTGGTGAATTGGTTAGGGTCTTAACAGGCGAATCTAACTCCTATTTGGAGAATGTTGGGCTCGAGGCTATGGAAGTTAGAAGGGTGTATGCTGTGTTCCGAACCAGAGCCGAGCTCCCAAGGGAGGCAAGGGGAATGTTGGCAATCAAAAACTCTAGTATTGGAAAAATCAGTTGAAAAAAAAGCAGTAGCTAGGGGTCAAGACTATATACTCTGTCCAGCTCTATGTAAGTATGGGTCTGCCATAGCTAGTTGCAATCATCAAATAGGTTGAATCCGTGGAATCTTATAGGTTGCTTGCTGAGTCAAGTTCGATGCTTTGGTACTTCTCTAGCCTCTGAAATTTTCTGCAGCTCCTGTCTGCTTAGTGCGCTGTTTCTAACCTATTGAGCTATTCGAGCCAGTTAGCTGAGGCTGGGCTTTCAAGATCCCACCATGATCCTTTTATTCTCATTGCTCATATGCTGTGTTAGCTGCTGATGTAGAGCAGGTCGTGGACACTTTTATGGCCAAAATGGATCAGAAAAGGTCTGGTCGACGGCAAAAGTAATCCAGACTGTCAGAATTTATTTATTTTAAAACACACACTCATATCCGGACACACCCATGCACTCGTATCACAATGATTTTTCACCGGCACTTAAACTCATGATCTTGTGTTGAAACTTTGGGAAGTCTACCATTAAGGCATGAGTAAGGACCTATTTTTTAGGACGGAGGCATGAGGAAGGACCCACCCTTGTTGAAGAGTCGAGAGTAATACATTTCTAGCCGGCACAATAAATGTTTGAATGTTCAAATTACCCTTGAATTTTCTAAAATTTAAAACTCCTTGTCAATGTCAGACTCCTTTGTTGAATATATATATATATATATATATATATATATATATATATATATATATATATATATATATATATATATATATATATATATATATCTCGAAGAAATTGACAATAACCCTGTGAAGAAATTGATGCAGCTAGGGCCTGGCCCACATATTTCTTAAACCCACACGCGTGTACAAAGACAGACCATTTGTAGATGAGCTTGCGAGTCAATGTGGAGTGCAAAATCCAAACCGTTCATCATGTAGGTCCCACTGTAAAGATGCCTTGGCCCATAATTCAGCCCAGTCCACCTATTGGTTTGACCATCGTTTACAAAATAAATGGACGGCTGAGAAATAGTTGGCAAAGTTTCGCCTGTTTCTAAAATTGTGGCCCACCTAGGGAGAATATCAGCTTGAATTTTGAGCTAGATCATCTACATGGTCAGATCTATGTGATAGACAGCTTCAATCCTATTCACAGCCTTTTACACGTGTTAGTGCATCATCTTTAGATCATATTTAACGGTGATCTGATGAGTTTTAATGGCATTATTTTGACCAAACTTCACCATGGTCACTTATCGAGCTTGTTTAAAAAATTAATTAAAAAAAAAAAAAACAGATTGGCTGATTTAAAGACCAAAGTAGGAAAGCTCATAGAGGCTTCCTTGAATACACCATTTTAACCATCCATCAACATCAGCTACCAAAATAGATGGCTACCACCGATTATACTGGAAAAGCTCTCATCATTGATCTGGGATTCGAATTCGGTAGTGACCCCTCCAGTACTGAGGTCCGTATTGGTTGGTGCTGGAAAAGCTCTATTAGCCCCACCATGATGTATGTGTTTTATATATGCCGTCCATCCATTTTCATTTTATGGTATGATCCCAAAAATGAGGCAGATCCAAATCTCAGGTGGACCACACCACGGGAAACATGTCCGAGCCATTGATCTGGACCTTCTATCTTTTAGCCCCATCTTTTATTATTCACAACTCAATGACCATGTTCAGGTAATTCTATCCATCTGATCAACAGCCCAAAAAAAAAAAAAGAGCCCATATTAATTGGTACATTAAAAAAAAACTTATCTT
The DNA here is from genome assembly GCA_030180095.1 of Magnolia changhungtana. Taxonomy (NCBI): domain Eukaryota; kingdom Viridiplantae; phylum Streptophyta; class Magnoliopsida; order Magnoliales; family Magnoliaceae; genus Magnolia; species Magnolia changhungtana. The sequence continues at coordinate 2,915,149 of JASAUF010000330.1, read as the reverse complement.
GGATATATGGACCATCTATCATGTAATCCGCACCTTTAATTAACCATAACTTTCAAAATTACTTTAATCAGACGATTCTAGCCATCCGATTAGGAAACTAGTACCATATCTCATTGCGACGAAAAAAGCCAAGAAGCAACAACTCTCTTTCTAACACTAATCCATGTTTCAAAATTACAAGTAAATGATTTAATGTAATTACAGATATAGGCCAAAGATATAATGGTATTACAAAAAGCTATAGATTTCTCTTGAGAAGTCGCCTCGAATGCATCATCAAGATCTAAAATATAAAAGGAGAAGATTTTACTGAGGCTAAGGACGGTTTTAATGAATTTTACAGCCATCGTCGCTTAGCTGGATTTATGGGTCATCAGCTAAATATGTTATTACCCGCATGGTGGAGGTATTTGGGTTCCTCTGTATGCAGCTTTCACGTTTCGGCAACTGGATACGGCCTTACGGGAGGTGCCTGCGGCATCGGATTGCATGCCGTTGTAGTCTAGATGAATGTTTTGGAGTTTTACGTTCTTGCATGGGCTGTTTTTGCTACAGTGGAGCGTCACGGCAGTCCGAGTGGCTGACGTTCCTCTAATGTTTTCGAAAGAGATGTCTCTAAGCTTCACAGGCGTAGACGACTGCCAGTTTGTAGTTGAACAAGATTTCAATTGAATTAAATCAGAAATAACAAGATTTTCAATCTAAATACATCAGAAATTTCCCTATTGTGTATGTGTTAGGGCCATGGTTTGATGATCTAGACCATTGAATTTGTGTCCTTTCATGACTGGACGATGCCCAGATAATTATATTCAAGCGAACAATGCCAGCCTTTTAATTGTCTGCGTGCAAATAAATGGTCCACGGCAAATACACCAAGTCAATGTAAAAAAAAAGGCTAAAGATTGGGTGATCAGGACAATCTAATTTGGGAGATTTTCGGATCATAGTCTGTTGATAGGACCATCAGATCAACGGGATTTTGATAATCCAACCGTGGGCCCACACAGCCTTGAAAAATATATACCAAATGACATGGTGCTCTGATAGAATTAAGTCAAAATGCTTTTGAAAAAAGAAATATGCATGATTCTCCTGATTGAATTGTCCTAAGAAATTAGGACCATTCACTGGGTCGGATCGAGTGGGCCTCAAAGCCAAATGGGTCCACCTGGTCCACTGCTAACCTTAATGCATATAAATTTGGCATGACCATATTGCCCATGTGTGTAAAATATTGCCAAAAATAGAGATTTTTTAATCTTATAACCGCCATCTTAAAAATGTGGACCGTGGGCTTCATTAGTTCACGTGCTCTCGAGCTGGGGAGCGGATTACCTGTTGCCCGGGTAACACCTTGCTGGGTGTTACCCTTACCGTGTGGGGCCCATCTTCATGAATACTTTTCATATCCACACCGTCCATCCGTTTTCTCACCTCAATTACGGACGTTAACATAAAAATTAAGCAGATTGAAACCTCTAGTGGACCATACCACTGGAAAAAGTGGTGAATAACCATTAAAAGCTTTATAACAGGCCACAAAAGTCTTGAATCAAGCTAATATCTATATCTTCCCTTCATAAAGGCCACAAATTTCTTGACCCTATTAATGGGTTGGATGGAAAATAAATGTTACAGATCTCCTTGGGAAGTTTTTAACGGTGAATGTTCAATCATCACTTTTTCATGCGATGAGGTCCACATTTTATATATATATATATATATATATATATATATATATATATATATATATATATATATATATATATACTGTTACCCAGGTAACACCTACTCCGCGCCCCTTGGACCGGTACGCGGATTGCGCTCAACGCGGATTGCGCTCAACCCCGCCTGTCTATAGCCACAAATGGGCCGTTCCGTGGGCGGGGCCACTGTTATGTATCTGTTTATATAAATCATTCATCCCTTCTGTCAGATCATTTTAAGGAATGCGTACCATAATGAGACAGATCTAAGGTTCAAGTGGACCACACTAAATAATAAGTTTGGTTGCATTAAATGCAACATTCATCTTTGCTGTGCTCTACTTTGATAGTTGGATCTGCCTCATTCTTATGCACATACTTAAAATAATCTGACGAAGGGATGAACGGTGTATATAAATAGACACACTACCCGTTGGTGGCTAGACGCGGGCGGAGCAGGACCCAATCCGCATCCCTCGGGCTGAGCCTATTCTTGCTTCTAGTCATTGCTTTGATCTCGACTCGGCAGAATTTCAAGCTACCCCACTAGGAAATGTGCTTGTGAGAGAGATTCAGCCCCGAGTTGACTCACTAACTCAGTTTAGTCAATGTAAGTCGTGACACCCTGACACAAGTCGTTCACCTGGTCACCAACCCGCCCAACATGGGCTGCACAAATGTACTTATGTTCAGCTGACTAGGCATTCAAAAGGCCTGATCTATGAAAGTCATGCATGCGCAAAAGGTAGTGTAGGTTAGGATCACATAATCACGTACCGCAGAAGCACATTTTCTGTACGGACAGTAGGTCTGGTCGATGATGATGGGATTTCGAACGTTGTTCATGACTATGTTCCGGAATGTCACGTTGTTAGCAGAACTGCTACCCGGGGGGTTAGACCATGTCTTTATCCGGACGCCATTTTCAGTCCCAACAAAGGTGCAATCTGCCACCACCAGTCCGCTCACATCGATTTCACCATGATATCTTCCCAGGCTCCCCACACTACAACAAGAGCGCCCCCAAAAAACCAAGTAATTAGTTCACCGAATCCCGCTAGCAATGACGGGAGAGCAATCTCCGTAAGAAAGATGCCCACCCACATGGTATTAGACCAATTTTTCTACGTGGCCTCATACACTCAAGATCCAAAACTACATGGAAACGGATTGGCTACTCCCTCTGCCATCAGCCCGGTGGCTGGTGGTTGGTGCTCTGTGGACCCCACCATGATGTATGTGTTTCATCCATTCCGTTCATCTATTTTTACATATCATTTTAGGCTTTGATCACAATAATTAGAGGAATATAAATTGCAGGTGCACCACACCATAGGAAAACAATATTGATTGAATATCCACCATTAAAATCCTCCAAAGGCCCACTGTACTGTTTACATACAGTACCCAGATGAAGGGAAGGAAAAAAGATCAGCTTGATCCAAAACTTTTATGCCCCGAAAAGTTTTTAATGGTCGACGGTCATTCAACATTGTTTCCTGTAATGTGGTCCACTTGATATTACCTCATTTTCAGTCTCATACCATAAAATGATGTATAAAAATAGATGGACTGGCATGGATGAAATACATACATCGTGGTGGGGCCCACAGAGTACTGAAGTAGCCAATTCATGTGCCCTGTAAATAAGAATTCCTGGCCTACGGTCGTGCATTCAACGACGGGATTACAAGGGATTTCTATTATTCCTATTTACAAGGAATTCATCAGATGTACCCCACCATGTGCCCGCCCAATTCTGTTAAATAAGTCGACCAAAAGTACGCTTTCAGCCTATTAATGCATCCATTTGATCTTTTAGTCTGGGCGTAACCATGGTGGGCCACACTGAACGAATGGCCCATGGATCTCTTGCACCCGTTCCTAGCTTTACATTGATCCAAAATATAAATTATTTTGAGAGGAAGAAGAGCGGTCCACCTGATTCCATGGCCTGGTCCACAAGTAACACCTCTGATTAAAAGGTTCTTGCTGCCATGTCCAACGGAGATGCAGTCGTCGCCGGTCCCGATCTTGGATGAGTCAATGGTGATGCCGGTGCTCCGCTCGATATGGATGCCGTCCGTGTTGGGGCTCTCATCTGGTGCAATGATTTTGAAACCCGTGGCTCGGAAGTTGGTGCAGTCGACCAAACCATAATGGAAGTGTTTGCTGTTCAGCGACGTTATGCCCTTCACTAGCGTGTTTCTCATCTGCACGAACTTGAGTGACTGCAATTACAACAAGCAACAGAGAATAGGTGAAGAGAAGCCCAGTCCTAGTAGGTGGAGCCCACATGCGGCCCAAATGATTGTAACCATCCATCTGTCATCATGGAACTTGAAAACCAGAACACGACGGTCCACATACAATTAGAAAAAAAACATACGTGCTGGATTAGGCATGTGTCATGCAAAACAAATCTAGACTACACATCTGGTGGGCCCCGTAATCAAACAACACGTTTATAGTGAATGGGAACATTTACAAGTGTTTTTAAACGGTCCATTCTTTTTGTATAAAGGTGGGCCCCATTTGATGAATGGGCCATCTTAGACACCTGCAGCCGTAGATTTCAAGCCCAATCGGCCAAGTTTTGAGAGAGACGTACCGTTGGAAGAAGTCTGCATTTCCTGCTAGTAGGGCATTTATTGTACGGCCAAGCTTTGGCACCTTGGCCATCAAAGGTCCCACCTCCAGTCAAAGTCAACCTATCTATCCATCCAAACTGCACCCACTCCTCTGACGGGCGGAACTTATTCAGGTCCGCTGCCTTTATATAACCCTGCAAACGGCTAACCCATATTTTTAGGATTTTTCTCATCAATCTAAAATCCATTTCCGTTGAGATAAAAATATTAGAAACAATTTAAAAAATCCGAGATTACATCTTAAACATACACGTGGCAGGCGGATGGTTAATGAGGATCGTCCATTTCGTGGATCCTACATTGGGGGACCACAGTTTTAAACCAACCGGACGATCTTAGCCATCACTTCTTCTTATTTTCTAGGAGCAACGGTCAGATATCCAAGCAGTAAGGTTTTCTGAGGTGTTGAGTGTCCACTGCAGGGGCCACTATATGGACGGTCCCGATTCAACATCCCCTGCCACGTGTACATTGAGAGGTTTGTGTTGAAATTTTAACGCGAAGGCTTCCACTCAACCATTTCCTACGTATAAAACTTGACCAGGTGGTCGCCATATGTAGGGACCACCACCTGCTACGTTGGTGGGCCCACCTGGTTTCAAGCGTTGATCTCCAAATGACGACCGTCGGATCAAATATTAATCCTGATTGCGAAGAACTGATTCCATACAATCAGTTCCCAAGTATAGAGTGGGGTCCACCATCATATCGAGGTGGCATCGACCTACTTGGCTGGGCCCCACACACCTTACATAGCAACGCCCCAATCATCAATACCTCTTCACATCCACTACTGATGAGGATGTGATGGTATGGACAGCTAACGATGAACATGCATGATGGGGGACCCACCAGAGAACGGCCCAGATCTCACACACGCGTGACATGCGAGCAAGTAGTAGTAAGGTTTAGAATCTTGCCTGCACGTTCATTGTTATGGATGGTACGTTCTTGCATGGGCCATGGAATTGAACTGGGCCGAGCAGATACGTAGCTTTAGGAATCAGGAGCCTCGCAGCGCCAGTGGAACTGCATGCTGCCTTCCAGGCGGCCATAAAGGCCTGCAATCAGCAAAACAAACAAACATCATATCCCTACGTACATGTTAGAAAAACCCAGTAGAAAACGATAACGTGCGCCCAAGGAACATTTTGTAATTAAGGGAGTGTTTGGTTGCACCAAATATTTTATTTTCTATTGATATTTGGTGCAGCCAAACGCTACATAAAACACATTACGGGAGATGAAGCAAACCCAAAGATCCATTTTTTAAAAAATGATATTCACCAAAAAAGAGATGGATGATCGCACACAACCATAGCATGATAGCTGCATTCGTTATTCCAGCCCTGTTGGACATGGTGCCAAAAGATGAGCCCCAGAACCACAACGATCAGCTGGCCTGAAATTCAGGCCAATCCACTCATCAGGTGGGCCACACCACCAAAAAATTTCGCCTTCTGCTGTCCACTGATTTCAACGGTGCGGTCCCAGCTGATCGTCATGACAGGGCCCACCTTTTCCGCACGGCTTGGATGCTGTATACACGCGGCTGGCTGGCTAGATAAACGGTGCAGCATCGTCAACATAGCAATGCTGGCCTCTATAGATAGGTGGAAATAAAAAAGCAATTGAGGAAATGAAATCAAGTTCCTTGGATGTGACGGTTTCCCTCGCTTTCAAGAAGGGAGGATTGAGGAAATTGATTTCCTTTCTCTTTAGATTTCCTTTTCCACAGTTTTCCTTTCCTCGTCTACTTTTGATTTCCACCAACCCCCCCAAAAAAATAATAATAATAATAAATAAATAAAATAGAAAACCCAGACCTTGCTATCGTCGGTTCTACCATCGGCGCGAGCACCATAGTCCTTGACATTGAAATATCCAGAGCTCCCTCTTTTCGCAGCTTCAGCAATCCCATTAAAAATACATAGAATGCAGAGGAAGAAGAATAACTCTATTAACTGGATTATCATTTCGTTTTTATTTTTTATTTATTTTTTATTTTTTTTCCTTTGTGGGAGGGAGATCTGTAGCTCTCCGGGGTAGTGGGCGTTTGTAATTTATAGGGATTTGAATTTTTAAAAAAAGTGGGTTTTGGAATTTGGAGTTCCTTAACTGTCGTAACTCCCTCCCCACTAACATCATTTGTTCATAACCGCCGATGGTTATTATCCTTGGATGAGAATGAAAGTCCCGCTTCTACCGAGTAGAAAGAATGAGGAAACGGTGGAGACCCTGTCCACCGTACTCGTGGCAGTTGGACGTCATGGCCTACGGTTAACGGGCATTTTCCCACACGTTTTTCTTATTGACTTACGACTGCTGTGCTTTTGCTTACCACCGTCCGTTTGGTAGCAAGAAATTGGATTTCTAGGATCCTTTGATTGGAATTAGGCTGTAACCATGGGCCATCCGTGGTAGCACCCGCTACGTTTAGGTGGACGTGGCTAGTTACCGGGGATTTCCTGGAAAGCCTTTCGCGTGAAGTTCCTAAGCTGTAAAGCTATGTGGGCCCACTGTGATGTTTGTGAGAAATCCAGCCCGTTCATCCGTTTTGTGAGATATTTTAGGACAATCCAAGACTCAAGTGGGCCGCACTAAAGGAAAAGGTGGGTAGAGAAATTCCTACCGTTGAAACCTCCCTGGGGTCGATAGTGATGTTTACATGCCATCCATGCTGTTCATAACGTCATTCCTACCGGGATGAACTGAAAACAAGAATATTTGCCTGATTCAAAGCTTCTTTGGGCCCCACGAATATTTCAACTGTGGACGTTCAATCCTCACGTTTTTGCACAGTTGAGTCTTGGATCCTGCTCAGTTTTGGCCTCATGTCCTAACATGAGCTCACAAGACGGATGGACGGTGTGGATTTCTCACAAACATCACACTGGCCCCACCTAGGTTCTCAGTGCAGGAACTTCCTGCCAAAGGCTTTAGCAAGAGATCCGCGTCCGTTGTGGCAGTGGATTAGGTGGCCCTTACCGTGGGGCCTACCTTGATGCATGTATTCTATATCTACGCCATCCATCCGTTTTTCCATATCAATTTGAGCCACGATCCCAAAAACGAAGCAGATCTGTGGAAACAGTGGTGATTTGATTGAGCGCTCCCCCATTAAAAACTTCCGGGAGCCCACCGTAATGTTTATTTGCCACACAACCTGTTGATGAGGTGATATAAACCTGGATGAAGGGATAAAATAAAAACAAATCACAGCTTGATTCAGAATTTTTGTTGCCCACAATAAGTTTTTAGTGGTCAATCACCACTGTTTATATGGTATGGTCCACCTAAGATTTGGATCTGCTTCATTTTTGGGATCATTTCCCAAAATGATATGGAAAAACGGATGGACGGCATGGATATATAATACAGCATCAAGGTGGGCCCGACAGTAAGGGCCGTACCTAATCTAGCTCCCCTTGGTTACGAGGCACCCTGATCCGTAGTGCACGGGCGCCAATGTATTGCATGCATTCCATCCATCCATTGGACTTTATTGAGAATGAGTTGGGCCCCAGAATCACAATAGTCCGATTGGAGAGAACCTGTTTTAGTTATAGCTGTCGACAGGCCGGATGGGCTGGGCCCATTCAAAACTTTGATTTTTGCCCGGCCCGAGCCCAGCTTATTGAGAGCCCCAGTTGGTATTCACAGCATTTGAATACGCCCATATAGAGGTTTGCTAAACGCACACGCGTGCGTAAGAAAGCTTGTGTAAGCACCACACGTGCCCGCGTGGCATGATATATCTGAGATCCAATCCATCCTATGAGAAAGGAACCACCATACGGATGCCCTGGCCCAAGATTTAGGTTGCTCCATTGGTCAGGTGGGCAACAGTTTACAAAACAAATGAACGGCTCTCTAAAACTGGGCTGAACTTCTCTAATCCATCCACCAGTTTCCGGCATTGGGGCTACGTGCTGAGTGGACCAGATTTGCTTTCCGCAAAACATGTAGGTCGGACAGACTTGATGATGTGTTGGTTCTTGAAAATACGGATGGATATAAATATTCCCAAACACCTTTACACCATCTTCTATTTTGGAAGTGAAGCTAGTGGTGGTGTTACGAAGCAAATTGTTCAACCGTTGCTCTGTGTTGCTCATAGATCCGTATTTGTATGGCTTTCACGGCAGATGGAACTTTCAGCTCATAGCAGCTACGGACCAACGCCCATTCTTTGCTCTCAGGCCTGTCAAAACTCTGCTATTTAACGTCAAGACGGGGCCGTCCACCAATCAAGACCCACTATGGATGATCCGTAACCAAAAGTATCACCAACTGAATGATTCTATCGATCCGATCAACACCAACAAAGGGACGGTAAGCTATATCGCTGCACTTTTTACATAAGGCCAATCCACAATGGGGAGCATTTCAATGACCGTTGTCATCAGGGAAATCCCAAATCTCATCAATCAGACCATCTTAACCATTCAACTGATCCCAGGATGGGTTTTAGTCCAAGCAACCGAGATCTACTCAGCTTGATCTTGAGGTGTATTGGCCTGATTCGCCTGGACGCGGTTTGGCTAGTGACGCCGCCATCAGCCAGGTGGCTAGTGGTCGGTGCCATGTGGACCCCACTGCGATGTATGTGTTTTATCCGCGCCATCCATCCATTTTGAAAGATAATTTTAGAGCTTGATGCCAACAATTAGGTAGATCTAAATCTCAAGTGGACCACACCATGGGAAAACAGTAGTGATTGAATTTCCACCATTAAAAACCTCCTAGGGCCCACCGCAATGGTTATTTGACATCTAACCTGTTGATTAGGTCATACAGACTTGGATGAAGGATAAAAATATATCAGCCTGATTCTAAACTTGTGGCCCCCAAGAAATTTTTAATGGTGGGCGTTCAATCAACACTGTGCGATCCATTAGAGATTTGGTTCAACCTCATTTTTGGGCTCAAACTATAAAATGATCTGGAAGAATGGGTGGACAGATTGGATGAAACACATATATCATGGTGGGGGCCACATAGCACCGACCACTAGCCATTGGCCAGTGGCAGCACTGGCAGGGGGAGTAGCCAATCCCTTTCCAACTCGCCCAGGTCAGGGGCGATCAGGTAACTCATGGAATCATATAAGGTAGTATCTGAATCAAAGTCAACTAGGACACGCTGCATTGGACTTGTCCCGGTCTTAAAGCCATGTTAGTAGCAAGATTGCAACCATCCACCCTCAGAAGTGATACCTGCACCATGGTCCGTCCATTATGAGGTAACTAGCTGAATACATTAAAAGCAAAAATGGGTCAGGGGACGGGTGCAGGTGCAGACATTCTCGTGTGCGTTTGTGTCTGAGCCTGCATACTCTCGCACACATGCCCTACGAAAAGAACTGCACTTGGCACAGCAGAGTTTCAAACCTTCCCTCACATGGACCGACCCTTTTTACCAAAAGAGAGCCTTGAAAGCACATGCACTATTCCTCTCTAGGGTAAAGCCAAACAGTAGGATCTTCCTATAACTTAAAATCAAACACTAACAGCCTCCTGTAACTTGAAATCAAACACTAACATGTCTATGATTTGAAACCAAACACTACAAGTTCCTGTGTAGAGAGAAAAAGGAGGATCAGCTGTGTACCTGCACCCCAGAGACCTTAGGTTCCCTGTACTTCATTACAATGGCTTCCAAGATACCATCGGACCCAAAGTTAGCAGTAAACAGCCTTGGGTCCACCGGCCCAGGTAAGCGGAATGAAATGGTGAATGGGCCAGGGGGGCAGAGATGCTGAGTTGTCATCTGAAATACGCGTGAGTGTCTCGTGACAACTCTCTCACCAGTCGTCGTCAAGCCCTGGAGTTGAACTTTCCCGTCAAACTCGATCTCACAACTGAACTGACCTGCTCAGATAAAGGGGCTACAAATTAGTGATGGAATCAGTAACATACAAACAGCATCAACATCAACTAATCCATGATATTGTTTCCAGCACGTCAATCTTGTTCAGGTAATACCAGGTGGTAATATTTCAAGAGGATTTTATGTGATAGTCGACATGAGGATGTGTATAAAGAGCATCTTCAGGTAAACATGGTTTGGGATCTAGACCATTGATCCATTAACAGTTTCATGCAGTTGTTTTATCATGACCCAAAAATCTCCTAACCCACTGATTAGCAGCCCATCGACTGAAGAGAGGAAATAACAAAAGTCTTCACATTCTGCAGAAAAGAAGGAAAAAAGAAAAAGAAAAATTTGATAGCTAGGATCTCAAGACTGGGAGCATTTGGGGCATTAGTCCATATCAACACTATCGATACCTGCAGAGTGGACCCCACTGGTACAAACTGCATACCTTGGATACTATGAATCCCAGGATTGAGGACCATAAAAGCTTGTTAACATGGTGGCTATATTCTTTCCAGAGTCTGGTTCATCACACACATTTACTCATCGAATACCTGAACTGACATTCAGGCTCGCGAAGTTTATTTAGAACAATAGGTATTGTTCAAAGAGAAGGTTTCAGAGTCCAACTGATTGGACCACAAGTTACGGTCCACTTGATGTGTAGATAGGGCTGGTTTTTGCTCTAGGCAAGCCTCATTACGGGTCAACCTAGTGGAAGGGTTGGATGTCACGTGCACTTAACAGGTTTGAAGTTATCCTCTGGGTGGACCGTAACTTGTGGTCCAACCAGTTGGACTTGAAACCTCCACTTGTTCAAAAGAAAACCAAAAAGAGCACACGAATATCTGCAATAATATACAAGAACACCTCTGCAAAGCTTCTTCTCCAAACATATCTTCTATCATAACACATGGAGTTATTAAGATCACCAAGATACTGAGAGTGATAAAAACATAAATGAAAATCACCAAGATACTGCTATGAAAATCACAAAATGATATAAAGATGGGATGTTTTTTTGTCAGCACCAAGAACAGAGCATAAAAGGGCAAAACAACTTACATTGGTCTTTCTTGACGCCAGGTAAAGCAACACGAAAAAGATAGGCATCCTTACTGATGCCAATATCAACGAGTCCAACAGGTGGTCCAGCCGTCCCATCTTTTGCTGTCCCAGTTAAAAAGACAGATGTCTTGGGGTTCCAGTGTTCTATTCTGGGGGTGGATGCAAGCACCACCATGGCAGGTGCGGCCAAATCAATGGCCTTCACAGGAAACGCCTCTTCAAATGGAGGTGCAACATGATCATCATACAAAGGAGCGGCGCTCTGACATGGCATTGGCATCAGCAGTGGGTCTTTCAGACGCCTTTTTTTCGAATTATTCCTACGCCTGGAAGATTCAGCTGCATTTCCATTTGGAACATCTTTCGTTGATGTGTCTGCATAACATAAAGTATAGTTTGGTGATGGTTGGCTTTCGTCTCTGTCGGTGCGATATCCATGGTGATAGAATAGGGCTTCATCCCTATCAATGTTCAGATCATTCACTCCAGCTAACCACCTGAACCTTTCAAGATCTGCTGGTTTAATATAAGAAACATCAGGATCACCAATCATTACGACCCCCTTGAAGATCTTGAAACTCCCTTTGAATCTACCCTGCCTGTGAATATCTCGGGGGAAAAAGCTTGTAAACTGGCGCTCATCCTCGAGAATGTCCGAGTTGGAAGGATGCATATCACCCTTGAAATACATGTACAGGGACTGCAACTTCAATACAGCACTGGGATGTGCGTTCCTCAGAATATAATAATAAAGGCTCTCAACTTCCGAGAGCTTTAGGAATGCTGCACCCAAATCAGTGATATCATATGGCGGAAGGCCTTCGGCTATTCGTTGAGAGGCTGACCGCCTTGGGATGTCTGTTTTGACATCAGGGCCCAAGTAAGTGCCCATAATGAAATTGACCAAGAAACATTGATCATTTGTGGATGCTTCAACTGAAAGTCTAGATATAGGCCTCACAGAATCCATCTTGTCCACTTATGGCTGCTTTCGCATTTTCCAGGGTGGCCTATCTCAGCAAGTAAGAATCCACATGGATCTAGCCTGAGCCCCTGCATAATGGTAAAGATGAACAGATAATAGAAGCTCTTAGAGACCAGAAGAATGAAGTCGAACCAAGTTTCTGCAACATTAGAAATCACTGCCGACTCCCCGAGAGTTGGATTACATGTATGAAATTGCTGCTTGGTAACTGTAAAATTGTAAAATTATCTTTTCTGAAATAAAATAATAATAATAATAATAATAAAGTGAATACACAAGCTTTGCTAAGTGCACACGCGTGCAATAGAGCTCCTGTACAGCCACACATGTGCCAGCATGGCACAATTGGTCCAAGATCCAATCCATCCATCAGAAAGGAACCACTATATCGATGCCCTAGTCCAAGAACCAGGTTGATCCACTGGTTAGGTGGGCCACAGTTTGCAAAATAAATGTACAGCTTTGAAAAACCTGGATGAAGTTGTCTAACCCATCCACCTGTTTCCAGGATTGGGGCCCACAGGATGAGTAGACCAGATTTATTTTTTGGGAAAACATGTAGAAGGTCAGACCAACCTGATGGATGGATTGGATGTAGAACCTATGTGCCAGCTGTGCCATGCTGGCACATGTGTGAAGTGCACACGGGTGTGCACTAAGCAAAGCTCGTGAATACAGAAGACAACAAAAGATAACAAAAAAGGAACATGAGATATTTCCAATACCAAATCATCATCATCATCATCTAAACCTTTGCCCAATTAATTGGGGATATTTCCAATGCAAAATATGCATGAAAATTTGGTATCAAAATTGGAGGTTAGCACAGAACAATCTAAGCCAAATATGACCTGGCTAACAAAATACGGAAAACCATGCACCAAATCAAAGCCCTTCATTTGATCTTAGAAACTCCTTGATATCAGCATGATCCAGAAATCTAAGATCCAACATTAAAAAGACCAAATCCAGCACACATGGGATTTTTCCAAAGATTCTAAGGTGAATGGGCAGGTTAAAGATCACGACAAACAGTAAGCCATTTCACGTACACAGGTTTGAGGAGATGAGAGGTACAGAGAAAAGAGAACATGTGAGGTTACAATGCCAACAAAGAAATGGTCAAACAGCATTAAAAAACCCATTCTGAAAACACTAAACCCATTCCTCCTAAGTGTATCTAATATATCACACCCGTGTGCACGTAAAATACACACAGACAGACAGAAAAATGATATTCATGTGGGGACATGTAAGCAAAATGTTAACTACTCTACTTACTGCATTTCAAGCACTTGGAGGTTCTGATAATTTAAACCTCTTGATTTTATTTATTTTGTTTATTTGTTGAAAAGTAATTTAAAACTCTTGATGCAAAGCATTCCTCCAAACCTCTAATTTATAATTTTAAAAATTAAAATTAAAATTTAAAAAAAAAAAAAAAAACACCTAAAATCTCATTGACCAGAACCATGTAATTGAGCACTACGTCCTCTGCAAACAGTGTGCACTAAAGGATCTCATCGTAACTCATCTGCTGCAACTGAAAAAAGGTAATGGCTTAATGCCAACTCCTATTGGAGACCCACCGCCACAAGGAACTCACGGCTCCCACAACATGCCTTAAGTGGAAAATAACTATCTTTTCCAGTGCTTCTGCTCTATATTAAACTATGTCATGTCTGGGCCATATATTGTTCAACTACATAGTCACTTCTATGTAAAGATGTGTTTTCAACTTCCTGTGAATTCCATGAACATTTCAAGACTAGCATATTACCATATATGGCTGGTCTCTCCTGAAACAACACTGGGCTTCGTCTTACCATTTACACTTTCACAAATTTGGGCAGCTGAAAACACAGGATATTCCTAGATAGCACTAATTGTTGCTTTGGATATGCTCTAGAGTTTATTTGACAAAGCCACAATGATGCTTGTAACCATAGAATTTTCCAACTCCTAATATTAATGAGTTACCTTTCATGCCACCAAAAAGCTTGAATTGTCAAAATGGCAACAAGTGTTTTTGGATCTCTTGTCACTTTTACGGTTTTACCACTAATCATTTTGCAAGATGATGAACTAACTCAAAAGGTCACCAGGAGGAACGGTAAGATTCAAAGGATCATCCTAGTCATGCAACTCCAAACCCTTAGAAAGGAAAGATATCTGCCTCGAAAGATATGTTCTTTATCTCCATATCCCAATGATAGAGGAAGTAGAGGCCGTTGGCCGAAGCCTTTAGAACTGAAAGGCACTCCCAGAGTAGATGCCATCAAGAGAAGGGTAAATCACAACTCAACTTTATGATTTTATTTTTTTTAAAAAAAAAAAGCAGATTAAGCTGTGGAGCAGAAGATGATCTAAAAAGAAAGTGGAAGATGTGCATAGCCAACCAAGCTGGAGAGAATGATAAACATTATGGTTTTGCCATATATCCACTACCAAAGTATATGAATGCCATAAATGGTCAAAGCTTTCCAAATCTTCACAAATCACAAACACAAGAGTGATTCCTAGTTGGATCATCATCTAACCTCATCCACTAATCGAGAAAATCTGATTTTGATCCAAGCCGATCTCTGCAGTAGAATTTCTCACTAGTGATTCTGCTCTAATTTTTATGAGAAAACCAATTAGTGGTTAAAAAGTAAAACCATATCACACTTGATCAGATGCACAATGCTGCCTAATAATCTACTCAACTAACAGATAGAAGCATGCAATAGTAAGCAGGTTATGGTGCAAAGCACATTTAAAGAGCTTATAGAACTTCAAAAGGAGTGAAGCAGGTACTCAAATGTGCATTTGCAAAACAGAACTCAATTGATATCATCACTGTCTTTTGCAGTGACAATGATACCAACATCACATGTCTAGCTAATGTTGTTATTTCAGTTATTTCAATATTCACTCATCTGGGTCCTCCAGTGTCCATCAGCATCTAATTAATTTCTTCATCATTCTTTTGTTTTTGTTTTTGTTTTTTTTTTTTTTTTTTTGGAAAGGTAATATTTTTTTCAAACAAGCCAAAAGACTCAAATAACAAAGCTAAAAACGACCACCCATTTTGTTGCTTGATACATGAAATCCACCCTATTATGTACATTTTTACCCTCTTATATACTTCCAACTCGGTCCCGCTCTTGTTTTGGAAGCATCACCCATTTCTCTCCCCCCATATAGCCCAAAAGATTGCCATTATTATTATCTTTCACACCGCCATCTCCTTTTTCTTCAAACCTTCTCTGGACCAAGCTAGTAGAAACTAGAAAGTCCTACCATAGAACCCAGCATCACCCAAGTAAATCCATAGGAAACGATAAACTTTTCCCACACCTTGCAAAAGAGCAATGGATGAAAAGTTGGTTTACTAATTCCACCACTTTCATACAGTCAGGAATTTTTTTAGATCTTTTCTGCAAATTATCAATAGTAAGGATCTGATTCCTACCTGCCACCCATGTAAACAGCGCCGCTTTGGGAGGAGTCTACGAGACAATAAAAACGATAATGCACAGCTACCCTCTCTCGAGGTTGTTTGCCCAATCACCCTGTAAAAAGATTTAACCAAAAATTGGCATGGTTTCTCCCAGGACCACACTATGGAATCCTTCTCTCCTGGGACCACCTGTATACAATGAAGCCAATCCAATAGCCGTTGCGGCTCTACCTAGAGATGGGAATGCCTTTAGCAACGGGCATTCCCCACTCCATAAGTCCTTCCAAAACTGATTTCTTCTCCCATCTCCCAATGAGAATCGGATCTCCACTTTAAACTCGTTCACCAATGAGCTCATTTAATGTTGAGCACTTAAATAGTGACATGAAAAAAAGTGCTAGGTTTGACATAGCAGCCTTTATCAAAGTTAGCCATTCCCTGAATGACATGTTTGTTTTTCCTTTTGGATAGCTTCCTTTCTATAATTATATCCTTTCAATGACCTTGTCCCAAAGTTGTTTAGAGTCCTAAATACATCGAGGGAAGAGATCCAATCCTGTATCCAAGGATTCCTCCCATTGCCACCACCTCTTCCTTTGAAGAACACACCCCAAACAGCTCACTCTTAGATATGTTGACTCTCAACCCTGAACTACATCAAAACATCTCACCAAACAACTCGCTCTTGGATATGTTGACTCTTCATCATTCTATTACCAAATCTCTCTTTGTTCCCAGAAAATCTATCTCTAGGAAAGGAAGAGCAACATCTACTTACAGATATATCACCAAAAAAAAAAAAAAAGGATTTGAGAAGTGTGATGGAAAAGAATAAGACACATGTTGATACAGGTCAAAATTTCATGCAAAATGAGAATAAATAAATCTTGTATTTAGGAAATGCAGTCTAAGGATGACATATGGATAACCTAGAAGATCTAGAAATTCTCTAGAATATTTTGGAGATGATGGGAAACCACAAGAAAACCAAAAAGAAAATTAAAAAAGCATATGCCAAGGAAAATTCTAACAACACGTGCAAAATGAGAATAAATAAATAATCTTTTATTTAGGAAATGCAGTCTAAGGATAACATATGAATAATCTAGAAGAGCCAGAAATTCTCTAGCAGAGTTTCCATGGAGTAAATTACACAAAACCTGTTGCAAGAGTTTGTCACAAGAAGCTACCGCAATAACTAAACTCTTCATCTTCTAAAATCAGTAATTGTTTACTCTCTTTTCTTCTTGTTCTTTTTTTTTTCTTTTTCTTTTTTGTTTCTTTTTTTGAGAAGTAACAATCACTTTATTAACAAGCTCACGAAGAAACGAGCAAAGAATACAACACCCACCAACCACAATCAAACAGAAGATGCGGCCAATGCGGCCTTTACATTAATAGCCCATCCTGCTATAAGAAGTTTAACTTTCCTAATTACCTCATCATCCCCCACCCTAATATTTCTAAAACAACACTCATTTTTAGCCCTCCAAATGGCCCAACGCACTGCCATAATGAGCAGTCTCCAAATTGCTTTTTTGAATTTCCACACTCCTCCGCCATGCCAAGCCCAAAGAAGATCCCGTACCGATGCCAGCATAACCCAGTCCGTCTGAAACAAAGAAAAGAAGTGACTTCACACCTTTCCAGCGAAGGCACAATGAATGAAAAGGTGGCTCGCCGCAATGAATGAAAAGGTGGTCGATGGATTACTCACTAGACATACACATCAAGCAAATATTAGGAAGAATCATGGCCTTTTGTGTAAGTTGTCAACAGTGAGAATCCTATGTCGACGAACTAACCAAAGGAAAACTGCATGTCGAGGAGAAGCACCATAAAACCAGTGATGGAACGGATGGACAGGGAAGCGACTCCTAAGGCTCTGAAATCAAAATATAAAGCGACTTACTACGAATTTCTAGGAGGGATTTCTAGCCCAAAAGATAGAATCCACCTCCTAATCGCCGAACTTAACATTCATAGCATATCAAGAAGGCTCATGAACTCAATAGTTTCTGCTTCCATTAGGTTCCTATGGCATAGAGGGGCCCACACCACCTAGCCACCAATAATAGAATAGCAATCCGTAACGACGCTGAAGCGATCAAGAGCAACACAGGCAATTCTCAAAAATCAAGCTTGAAACACAAGATCGCCAACACCAAATATCTACGCAAAAACGAATGCAGAGCCCATTCCCAATGGCAAAAGACATACCCTTCTAGACGAGGTGCTCAATAGCGGTAACCGCTTTCCAAATAGCCGAGGCCTTGTACTACGAAGAACCCATAACGAACCACCCACATTCCTTAGTGTCATACCTTGTGGCCACCAATACTCTCCAAAGCCTACCCTCTTCTGCTCCAAATCTCGATATCCACTTCCTTGGCAACACTATATACATGTCCCTCAAAGATTAATACATGAATAGGCCTCCACACCTCATCCCATTTAAGGAGATGAAACTTTCTACCTTCGTTAGCACCCTTCCACAAAAAAATCACGCCTCAATATTTCAAGTTTGGAAAGCACAAACTTTGGGCATTTCAAAATAGGCATGAAGTATATGGGCATGTTGGAGAAAGCCGTCTTGATGAGAGTTAAGTGCAGATAATGGCATTTACAACAAGCCAATCTCCTCTTGATTCTCTACCACCCTATCCCAAAGATGAATAGCCAGATTCGCAATCCAAAGTGGTACCCAAGATAAATTAAGGGAAAGGACCCTGTCTTGCACCCAAAAAATGCTAGCAAGTTTCTCAAGCTCTTCCTCCCCGACATGAATACCAAGCATTTCCAACTTTGAAACGTTCACCTTCAAACCCCTAATTCTAACTAATAAGGAAATAAACATCATTGAAATTTTTCTACCCTGACAGATTCCAAATAAACTGGAAAGTAGAGTGTGTGTGTGTGTGTGTGTGAAGAGAAGGTCTCAAGTCCAACCAGTTGGACCACAGGCTATGGCCCACGCAGCGAATAACTTCTAACTCATTAAGTGCATGGGTCATCCAACTCGTGCAATAGATTGGCCCCTCCATGAGGAACTCTTTATGCGAAAATCAGCCCTATCCACTCATCAAGTGGACCGCACTTATATTTTTCTATGTATCAATCGCTATACACTGTTTTCTATGGTGCGGCTCACTTGATGAGTGGATAAGGCTAGATTTTTGCCCAAAGAGTTCCTCATGGTGGGGCCAATCTATTGAACGGGTTGGATGTCCAGTGCACTTAACAGGTTGGAAGTTATCCACTGGGTGGACCAAAAACTATGGTCCAACCGGTTGGACTATAGACCTTCTCATATATAAAAGATTTGCAAAGAAGACAGATTTTACCGGAAACCTACCCCAAGATCTCTACACACGTAACCAAATCCCTCTATGCAAAAAATTACAGAAAAAAAAAAAACTAATCTACCCTCTGCAGATTGACTATGTTGCATGACTGCCAATTCTATTAAACACTCATTCACGTTCTTCATTAATTATGGGAAAAAAATGGAATCCTAAATACCCAAAATATTCCTAGAAAATAATTGGATCACCTCATTAAGCAATTTCCTGTAACCATGCTCTGAAGGGATGCATCCTCGCCAATTCTTTGCAATACGAATATGCTTAGAACACCCTTTTCAACAAATCTCATATTTAAAACTGCATTACATGCACGAGCATATTCTTCACTGAACCATAATATATAATTTATATTGACATATTGTGTGCCCATCAATTTGCACGTTGCCAAAATCTCAACATGCCTTCATAAAATTTCAGATTCTCTTAAATGCCTCAGGAGGGAGGGCACACATGAGCAACTAGGTCTTACGAAGACTTAGAACAGCTGCTGTGATTCAAAACATCTCTGTCGACAGACCTGAATCTACAACAAGCCTGATTGTAAGCATTGCCAGCAAAAAACATAGGACATCAGAACTGCCTTGTATGACTGGCAGACAGGGATGTCATATGGAAATAAATACATACACAGACACAGTATCCTTAACGCAATTTAGCAGTTTTCAGATAGCTTGGACACTGTAACAGGTACAATCATCCTAATAATATATGCAATTACATTATTATTCATACTATTTTAAAGATGAGCACATTAAAAGAATTGAAAAAAAAAAAAAAAAACAGTACAAAAAAGTATTATTCACGATCTTCATCTCTTCATCATTTTGTATCATATTCTTTTATAAGAAGTGCTCCAATGCTCTCAGAGCACTATAAGTGATAGCACTCCCTAGTTGCATCAGGTAATTTGGACAGTTCAATAGAATGATCTTAACCGTCCATCAATTCTAGAACATGTTTCAAGGGTTACCATGCAAAAATAAGACCGATCAGATGATCAAGTCCTTTAATCTGGCATTCTATTTTGTAGCCGTCCTTTTTCCTACCCATGAAAAGGATGTGATTAGGATTGCCTAACAGAAGTGATTCTTCAGAATCTTAAGCAACCCATGATGGGAATCATAAAATAGATGGATTGAATTGTTAACTAGACCTATTTTTGTACAAATGATCTTGACCGTTCATATTATTAGTGGCCATTGATCAAATGGTTCAGATTGTTAGATTGGTGTGATCTTCCATGGTAGCCCATGAAGTGTGGGTTGGACATAATGGACAATCTAGATCAATCGGTTGAATTGTTTAAGTGTCCCATTGTAACTAGGAGCACTACAACTTATGGTGCTCTAAGAGTACTGGAGCATCTCTCTCTTTTTATTTTAATAATATATTTACAATATAAGCTATAATGTGTTGTAAATATAGTACGGCCAAGTATGTACTAAATCATTATGAAACAGTATATACAACAATAGCCATTTACTTCCATATCTGTACCTGTATCCATATCATATCCTCTGGATGCTAAAGGCCGGGGATATCGGTATCCAGGTACCATAGACAAAGAGATTACCATTATACAAAAACTCAAAAGTGACTGACCTACACAATGGCACTCCTCTACTGGCATTTACAGAACTAATGGAGGTCATTAAAAAGCTGCTATTTGCAGACTGTATGCTAAGCAATGAATAAGGAAAGACTGGAGGTTAATTGGTTCATGACTTTCACAAGTAATTGGAAGACATGCTAGGTTCACATGAGTCAACATGGGGAAATTGGTGGAATTTCTCAATGAAGCTTCAGGAGATGCTAATATATATATATATATATATATATATATATATATATATATATATATATATATATATATATATATATATATATATTAGTGATATCGATACATTGGTGATATTATCGAAATATTACTGATACATTGGCGATACAAGTGATTCCTGGAATTTACACAGTCGAAAACATTAGCGATATCAATACATTGGCAATACTTAGTGATATATCGCCTACACCTGGAATTTCTAATACTACTATTGTTATGGGTATTGTCGAGCTGGTGATACCGATAATATAGCTGGTGATACCGATAATATCAGCAATATTATCGTTTATATAGCCAATACTCAAAACAATGCTCATCGATCAAGAGACAGTGGAGTCCTTGCACAATAGATAACAAGTTAACAACAACAACTGCGCAGACGTTGACAACCCTAATGACAATGAATGTCCACCATCACTAAACTCATTTAAATAAACCATGTCAATCCATCAGCTTAGGCTATCAATGAAACCACATATATGTATATATATTTATATATAATAGGATATTAAATAACTCTAAATAACCTCTATCTATCTTATAGATGCATTGCAACGATAAAATTTAAGGATGAAAAATACCCCCTCTAACACGACACAGAGTCGTCTAACAAAAGATTTAACACAAAGGTGCAGTTATGGCCATAGTTGATGAGCAATAACCAAAGTTGGATACAGTTGTATACTAATTATTTAAGGAGGGAGAATGCTAACATCCCCACCTTCATGGAAACATCAGCAATGTCCCCAAAGATTTTTTTAAGTCGCATGTGGGACGTCCAACCCGCTCGTTAGATGAGCGGGTGGAGATAGTGTAGCATGCATGAGTGATCCATGGTTCAATCCCTAGTAGTGTTACCTTTCAAGATAAAAAGTGGGACAACCAACCCGACCCCAATTAGTTGGGATAATGCTTAGATAATGATGATGATGATGATATAGTAGAACCAACCATTGATCCAAACAGTTTGGTCCATTCAATCATATAATTGGGAGCAAGCTATGGTGCAAAAATCATACCATATACAGTTGAGATTGAACAAATAAACAAAATATGCCAAAATCATCATGAAAAATCTATTCAATAGATCCCACCATGGATGCTTATGATTTAAAACAAGAATTTCCATTTGATGATGCTAAACATCCAATCCATGGCTCAGAAAAATCAGATGGTTGTAACAAAACTGCCCACATTCAAAGGGTTGGGATTGTCGGATTGGTGTGACTTTACACCATGGCTAGCTCCCAATTGTACGAATGAATGGACTGTCCAGACCAATGATTGCCCATGCCACGTGACTTGAGGCTTTGGGAATGTTTCTAAAGAGGGGGGGGCGGGGGGATGTTGGATATTCCCTTAGAGGAAAATGATTATAAAAACACTATAAAAGTGGAACATACAACGGGCATCTATCGGATGACATTAGGGTGTGAGATATTCCAATGCCATGCAAACAAGAGACCAAATCAAACTTAAGAAACAAAAAGAACCATGCTTCATTAAGGCACAGGGGCCTAAACACTCACTATATAGTTGTAGATGAAGAGAGACCCGAAAGTTTAAGGAAGAAAATTTGTGAAACTTCTATAGAAGCACCATCAGTTGGCGATACACACATCACACAATCATTGATGCAATTACATGACCAAGCATGCAACCAATGATAAATACACAACCATCAATGTGAATCAACTATAACTCCTGGTATCGCATTCTTTACGAGATTAGAAAATGCATATCTTTGATTAATGCACGAGACAAAGGTAAAAATAGAAGTAGATATCAATGCTCTCTGACAATGCCACTAGTAACATCACCGATAGGCACTGATACAAAGTCTAGACATGGAATGTGGTAGGCAGTATTTCTTAAATGGTGGTGACTCATCCACCGTACACATTACATACATGCAGTGTTCAAAATATCGATACTATCGGCCGATATATCGGCCGATATTATCGGTATCGCACCCCTGCGAGACGATACACTCGCGATAACCCCCGGAAGATACCAAAAAACCCAAAATCAAGATATCGGCCGATATATCGTCGATATCGCACAATATTTTGACGATATCGCGCGATTTCCTCTCCATTATTGTCGATATCGACGTCATCATCCAAAAAATCGAGATAAAAAAAATAGAAGGTGAATTTCGGTACCTGTAGAAGAGATCGCCATGATCGGAAGCTTCCATTTGGTGGGCGAAGCGTCATTCCTAGGTTGCCGCAAACAAAATCTCCGATTTTGGAGAGAAGTCCGGAGACATTGGCGATGAGCTTTGGGAGAATTTTAGGGTTCCGAAAGCCGGAACCCTCTCTGCTTAAAAAAAGGCCGTTCGAGCCTTTTATTCGGACGCGGATTAGCTACTGACAGGTTTAGTAGCGAGATCGCTACTGAAGTGACGTCACCAAGTTACGTGGGTCCCACCATGATGAATATGTTATATCCACACGATCCATCCATTTGGAGATATCATCTTAGGACATGCGTCAAAAACAAGGCAGATAAAAATTTGTAATGGACCCACTACAGAAAACAGTGGAGAAAGTGACATCCACCATTGAAACCTTCCTAAGGTCCACCGTGATGTTTATTTGAGATCCAACCCGTTAATAAGTTAAAAAAGACATTATAAAAGGGAAAAATATATATATCAGCTTAATCAAAAACTTTTGTGGCCCTCAAAAGTTTTTAATGGTGGGCGTCACTCTCTACTGCTTTCTGTGGTGGGGTCCACTGGAGCTTTGAATCTTGGCCATTCTTAGGCTAATGGTATAAAATGTTCTCTTCAAATGGATGGACGGTGTGGATACAAAACATACATCACGGTGGGGCCCACGGAACTCGGTGACGTCAATTCAGTAGCATGTCTCGCTACTCAACTTGTCGGTAGCTAATCCGCGGACGCGGATTGCGTCCTACCCCCGCCCGGACGGTAATCCGTCTGGGAAGGACTCTGTGGAGCCCACCGTGATGTAACATCCTGCCGTCCAACGATTTTTTCAGAAAATTTTAATACGTGAACCAAAAAATGAGGTAGGTCCAAGGCTTGAATGGACCACAAAGTGGGGATTGAACGTCCACCATTAAAAGCTTCTTGGGAGCCGGGGTTACTGGATCAAGCTGATATTTGTGTTTTCACTTCATCCACGTCTACGTGATCTTATGAATAGGTTTTATGGTAAAAAAAACATCACATGGGCCCTTAGAAAGGTTTCAACGATGGATGTTATATCAGTGCAGGTTACTTTGGTGTGGTCCACTCAGTCCTTAGACCTGCCTCATTTTTTGGTTCATATATTAAAATTTTCTGAAAAAATCATTAGACGGCGGGATAAAACAATTACATCACGGTGGGCTCTACAGAGCCCCGCCCGGACGGATTACCGTTCGGGCGGGGGTAGGACGCAATCCGCGTCCACTAATCCGCGCCCTTTTTTTAATCGAAATCACGGTGTGTTGACGTCACCAAGTTATGTGGGTCCCATCATGGGCGTGTGTTATATCAAACCATTCGTCCATTTGGCGAGCTCTTCGTACGGCTTGAGCTGAAAAATAAGACAAATCCAAAGATCAACTGGACCACACTCCAAACAGCAGTGGTAGATTGAACGTCTACCATTGAAACCGTTTTGGGGGTCACAGAAGTTTTGGATCAATATGATATTTATTTTTCCTCTTCATCCATGTCTGTGTGACCTAATTAACAGATTGGATGGAAAATAAACATTATGGTGGGCCCTACGAATGTATTAATGGTGAGAATCAGTCCCCTACTGCTATTTGTGGTGTGGTCCACTTGAGCTTTGGATATGACTCATTTTTGGGTTCATGATCTAAAATTATCTCTCATGCATGAACGGTGTAGATATAATAAATACATTATTGTGGGGCCATATAACTTTGAAATGTTCCTGCCAAAGCCTTCCGTAGTAAGTTCCTGCGCTTGAAACCTTAGTGGGGCCTACCATGATGTTTGTAAGGAATCCACTCCGTTCATCCATTTTGTGAGATCATTTTAGGACATAGAATAAAAAATGAGTAGCATCTAATACTCAAGTGTGCCAAAAAAACTATTATTAGCTTGATCCAAAACTTTTGTGGCCCACTAATGGTCAATCACCATTGTTTCCTATGGTATGGTCTACGTAATTATTGGATCTGTTTTATTTTTTAGATAATGTCCTGAAATGATATGGAAAAACGGATGGACGGGGTTGATACTGAATATAGTTATCTTAGTTCAATCAGACAGCGCATAACTTAAGACCCTATACAAAGGAAATCTATTATGTACACTTCTTTTTTGAAACTTTATGACTTAAAAGTGTGTATTAAGGGCCTTTTTAACAATCCCCAAAGTTTTATTAAAAAATTCAACCATTTTCCCAATGTTTCCACATGTTTCCCAAAAAGTGCGATAAACTTTGCGATACAAACGATATATCCCGTGCGATAACCGATACGTATCTGTATCCCAAGGGTGCGATACATTGTGCGATACCGATATTTCGAACACTGCATACATGTAAGCCAATCCTGATTCTAGATCGTCCAATTTGTGGGCCCAAAGGTCAATGGAGCATAGTTCCACAGTCGTGCAAATCGGATGACCTTAAGCATCTGCTAATTTCCATTCAATTTCAACCGCTGGCCATTTACTTTTTAACCGTCCATTTCATGGCCACAGATTGAATGGTTTAGATTATCCATTCCCAGCGGTATTCAGGAGATGATCCATCCAAATCGGGGCTTGAAATTGGATGGTCTGTATTAACATAAATATATTGCACACTTATGGTGGATGCGTTGCTCCCACTTAGAAAAT
Source organism: Magnolia changhungtana (assembly GCA_030180095.1). Taxonomy (NCBI): domain Eukaryota; kingdom Viridiplantae; phylum Streptophyta; class Magnoliopsida; order Magnoliales; family Magnoliaceae; genus Magnolia; species Magnolia changhungtana. The sequence goes on along the minus strand of JASAUF010000330.1, from coordinate 2,889,375 downwards.
GGTGGTAAATGCATTACCAGTCCATCCTTATATATAACGTCAGCATGAATCAACTCTCCTTAACTCCTGCTACTGCTCACAACATGGAAACAATTTCTTTCTTTCAGAACTAGAAAACTGACTTCCCTTTGATGGATGCGAAAACTTGAAATTGAACACATGATGTAAAATAATAATAAATAAATAAATAAATTGTGTAGACTCACCAAGCAAACCATTAATGATTTGAAATAAAGCATTAAATTAGTACCCAAAACATAAAGCATTAAACCTGTTCAATTTTATTTTGATTCCAACTGCTACTAGAATCTTAGAAAGATCTTTCTTTCTAAGATTGGAAAATCTTGTTTTGCAATTAGTGCATAAGAAAATATTTAAAATACATTTACATGATAAACATGCCAAAGAAACGCTTTAGAAGAAGAGAACTCGTTTTTTTTTTCTTTTCATGACTTTGATGCAAAAAGTCCAAACAGCAATCAAGCAATGATAGTGAGCATGACCATTTTACTAGGTAAGCTAAGATAGAACCTCCAGCTGACATTAAGCACTGCCTAATAGGGTCACGTGAGACAATATTTAAAATGCTTGCTTTGTCAGTAACGCATGAACCAATATCTACAAGACAAGGATACGAAGAACATGCCAATAAATGCTTTAGAAGAAGACAAAGTATTTTAACTTCTAACCGTTTCAACACAACAAGCTAAAACGGCACTCAAGCAATGATAGAGAACATGTCTTCTTCTTCTTCTTCTTCTTCTTCTTTATTATCATTATTATTATTGTTATTATTGTTATTATTATTTACTTTATTTTTTTACAGTAGGTAAGCTGGAACAGAGCCTGCAGCCGACGTTGAGCAATGTCCAGTAGGGTAACAGGATCAAACACCGACATAACATAGAAAATGACGTGCAAATTCCTGTTCTCCCTTTAAAGCATGAGACAAAACTGAAAACAGAAAAATAAGATAAAAGCGGGTTCCAATGCCTTGCAGCAACGCCATAGAATGTCATCAATAATATAAAATATAATCACTAACACGAATAAACTATAGCTTCATTCGAACAGGTACTAGCATCCTGAAAAGAATCACTTTTTTTTAAGATAGAAATGCCCACTATCTCTCCACTGCATGAGATCCATGTATATCTATAGGTGGTGCAAATGGAAATGAGGGGTCTAACACAGTGGTTTTCAAAAGTCAGATTCGCCAACACGTCATCGTCATCATCATGTAAGCCTTATCCAAACTAATTGGGGTCGGCTACATCAATTCTTTCCCGCCATTCCACCCTATCAAGGACCATAAATTCAGTTAGACCATAGTTCATCAGGTCTTTTCTTCCTACCTCCAACTACATCCTTCTAGGCCTTCCCTTTGCCCTTTTAAAGCCTTCAACTTGTACCAACTTACTCCTAACTGGCACAGTTCATTCACCAATTCGGCAACACACCCACATAAATTATTTAAATATTAAATATTATATTTTAGTAATTGTGTTGTAATTATTTATTTGTAAGAAAAGGGCCAAGAATAGACCATAATAGCAGACTAACAGTCAATTAATTATATGTAATGCAGGAAGTATCCCGACATAAAAGATATAAAAAATAATTTACCAATAAAAGAAATTATTAACTAACCACAGTTTACAAACAATAACTAAACATAAAAATATATTTTTAACATGAGCCATGTCTAGGAATGTTGGATGCAGACAGACACATGTCAATATGGCACAGTTTCAGTGAAGTTTAATGCCCTTGTATAACATAACTTAAAGGAGAAAATATGATAAAATGGGGGACTGATGCTTTAGAAGAATTGAATATATTATTACTTTGAGAAGTTCATCACAACAAGTTCAGACTGACTATTATGCAATGACAAAGGACGTGCCATTTTTTTATCGGTGAGAGGGGTTCGAACATGCAGGGTCATAGTTTGGCAGTGAGCACGTCCAATTGGATTACTGGATCAACTGCAACAAAGTTAATGGCATGGAAAAGTTTCAATATCGTTCCAAAAGATCCCTTTTTAAAAAGACTAGAAAATGCAGAAACTTAAAGGCAAAACAAGATAAGATTTTTTTTAAAAAAAAGAGGGGGGGGGGGGGGGGTGTACTTGCTTTGGAAAAATGCCACTAAGAATACAATTAATGATGTAAGATGCGAAATCAACAATGCAATGTAAATCAATTCTAACTTGATTATCAGCTACGGGAACCCTGGAAAAGATTGCTCTCTAAGATTAGAAATGCCAATCATTAATGCATGAGAGAAACATAACGCTTCATTCAGATTCAATAAATCGGTTCACTGGAAAACACATTTTTCATGGCCCACGCAGAGAACATGTTGGCAACATTCCCAATTTGAGCGGTTATCTTCCATGAAACCAAGTTGCTAAAACTAACTCTTAGCCATTTTCTTTTGAGGACTTTAATTTTGGGGAGGAAAAGGTGGCAAGAGTGGAGAGAGTCCTAAGCTGTTGTCAGGTGTGAGTGCACAGAGCTTCCAAACAAAGCCCAAAAAAGAACATATTCCCAATAAACTGGATATCAGTGCCTTCCAAGTGCCCATGCAAATACCATCATAGGTATGAAAATGATCGGTTATAACTTGATACCAACAGCTTCTGTCATCTTGGAAAGGAATCGAGGATTGCTTTCTTCCTAAAATTAGAAATTTTCAATTTTCTATCTATCGCATGTAATAATTAGAAATATGGAAAAACAAGGAGAAATGGCAATTCACTATTTTAGAATCTCCTAACCTATTCAAATTTATCCAACTCCCTTGCCACTAACTTCATGGAAGCAATAATAAGAACATGACACATGGAAAGCATGAATTGCTTGCCAACATTAATAGAACAAAATAGAGGAGATACTCTACAAGACCGACAGGGTATGATAATCTATACACACGGCATCCATGTGATCTGTAAACATGCCATTCATTTGAATTGACCAATCCATCCAATCATTGGTCCCACTGTAGATGGGCCATATCCCAAATTATACTGATAGGACAATCTTAAAGTCTAATTAATGAACATATGTTCATTCAATTTAGACTTTTTGCCCATTTCCATTTCATTCGTCCATTTAATGGACATTAACTGGACAGTGAGGATCAACCTCATTCAATGTGATTTTGGTTTATGATCTATCTACAACAGCACCTACTACATAAGAGGGTTTGGATTGAGGCATACATGCGCCCTGCATACAATGGCTGCTTGCATGTTTATGGATCATTATCGCTCAGACTCGAGTAATTCCTCAATAAAATATCAGGACTGTTCTTATCAATGCAACTTACTAACAAAAGAAAAACAAAAACAAAATCTATCAAGATTACAACTCAGCACACTCGACAAATATTCCATCCCACCGATCAATGGCTTTAACTAAAGCGAATGGACCAATCATGTGAATTGACCAATCCATCCAATCACTAGACGCACTGGGCCGTACTGTAGATGGGGCTTATCCTAAATTATACTGATGCTCAAGATCACTGCTTTCTTTTTCCTGAAATAAGTAGATCCTTTCACTTTCATTACAACCGACTTCATCCCCAGATTTCTGGCGGATCGCCCGACATGTTCTGCAGTTGCTCCAGCAGCATACCGAGAAAGACGAGACCCCCCTTTGATTTCCTCCAAACAACCTGCAGAGGCCCCAGTTTTTTTTATTCCCCTAGCATCCGTCACGGTAACAAAGGTATTATTATTGTGGATCAGTGGTAAATGGACAAAATCTCCTATCTTAAAGTCTACTAAATGGACATCCGTTCGATCAATTTGGATCTTTGCCTATTTCCATTTCATCCATCCATTTGATGGACATTAACTGGACAGTGAGGATCATCCTCGTTCAATGGAACTTTGGATTATGACCGATCTACAGTGGCACCCACTACTTACATGGTTTGGATTGAGGCATACATGCGCACACATACAATGGCTGCTTGCATGTTCACAGATCACTCTCAGAAAGTAATTCCTCAACAAAATATCAGCACTGCTCCTATCAATGAAACTTACTAACAAAAGAAAAACAAAAACGAAATCTATAAAATTAAAACTCATCACACTCAACAAATACTCCATCCCACCGATCAACGGCTTTAACTAACGTGAACTCGAAACAGTACTCAAACAAGCCATGCAAAAGAAAGCAGCGCCCAAACAGAAAAAAGGAATAGATCCTACTTTCTAATCAACCAAATTCCAAACAAAAGTACTCTAATAAATCATCCAAACACACCAAAAACTAAAAATTTTAAATTTAAATCAGAATGAAACAGTACGCAAAAACGAACAAGCACCAATAATTGTTTTAAAAAAACAAAAACAAAAACCATATTCCATCTTCCACCGCAACAAACCCTAAATTCGAGATCCCACGCAATCGCAATCCGAGAAATACCATCTCAGGGTCACGAGAGCTCGATCTCGGAGATTTCTCCACAAAACTGAAGATTTATCAGCTCGCATGCAATAAAACCCTAATTCCTTCCCTTATACACAAGATCCGAACCATCAGCAAAAGAGAAAACCCCAGAAATCAGACATGCAGCTTATAAAAACGAAGAGTCTGACAATCGAGGAAGAAGAGGAAAAAAAAAAAAAAAAAAAACTGCCGTAAATTACCGCTATCAGGACAGAATAGGGAATTCTAGGGTTTTCTGGGGTCAGAGAGGGGATATGGCGGACGAAGGATTCGTCTCCCGTCAGCCTCTCTCTATCTCTCTGCTTCGCTCGCTCAGTCTGGAACGAGAGCTCTTTTCTCTCTCTGTCTCTCGCGTTGAGAGCGGGTTTCATTGCTATTTTGTAATACGTACTGCCTGTCTCCGTTTTGAAAATCTGTCCGGATAGGCTGCATTTGTCCCATTCCGAGAATGCCTGCTTGCCATTTGGTGTTTGTGTGAGAAATTACGGAAACCTCCTTGCTGATGATAGATGAGTTTTAGCGTTTCAATAGCCCAGGCCGCGTTTGGGTGGAATTGAGATCATGATGCAGCAGGAAGTTTTGTATCGTCGCCGTTGGTGATTTGTTGAAGGAATCGTACGGTTTTGGTCTGGAGTTTGGAAAGATACGCGGCCTACACTTTTTAAAATTTTTTATGATTTTTATTATTAACAGTGGACGTCCAAACATGTGTTAAATGTGCATGTTGTAATTGATTTGCTCAAGGCCTGTTTGAACTGTGAATTACGTTAGTAATGTATTATAAAAGTGTTATTGTTATGATTTTTCAACTCCATCCAATGCAAATGGAATAAAAGATCAGAAAAATAATAATTATAATAATTGCAATCCCTGCATTTTTAGCATATTATTGGATTGGAAATCTCTTATCCAAATACATGTTAGTGTATTCTTTCTTATGATTTTACATTGAATACAATTTTATCATACTTTTATCCAAGTATGGGAATTGTCAATTAAAATACTTGTTTTTAGGTGACAGATACTATAATATGTAATTATATCACTTTTACATTGATGAAAATTAGAATCTAAACAAGCCCTACGAATAAGTTTTATACCCATTGAGTTTATTTAACCTACGTATAAATATATATAAGTTTTGCTAACATCCCAAACCTATTTAAATAACACACATGATAACTTAATAATAAGTTCATTCATAGAACTAAGAGCAAGTGATGGTACAAAATCATGCCAATCAAGTGATTCTAAGCTTCCAATTAATGGCATGGAAATGGACAACCAATGTTGACTGGAGAAACAAAATAGGTCCAATCATCATCTTGAAACGTCTACCTGATAGATCCCACTTTGTATTTCTTATATGAAAAAATAATATTATAATGTGATGATCTTGTCCATGGTTGTATTAATAAATGAATGGTTCAAATCAATGCTAGGTCACCCCATGTGCTAGTTACAAAGATTGGAGATGTCAAGCGACATTCCTATGAAGGTGAGGACGTTAGTTTATGTGTGTGTATATATAAAAGATGGGTTTTGAATATCTTATTAGTGTGATTCATACACCATGGCTTGCTCCTAGGTTTATTAATGAATTCATGGTTCAAATCGGTGATGGGTCGCCCCATGGGCTAGTTAAAAAGTTTGGAGCCCAGCAACATCCCAATGAAAGTGAGGATGTTAGCAAAACCCTATGAGTGTGTACCTATAAACGATGGGTTTCAAATCTATAGCATAATTGGTTAGGGTGATAGTACTGTCTTATTGTTCACAATGCTTTGCAGATCGCTTTAATAAGAAGGTTTTGCTAGTTTTCATTTATACCTTCATAAAAAATCAATAAACTATTTTAGTATTATTTTTCATGAGTAGGAGTTCAGTCCTTGTTAATTTATTTAGGTTACAATGAATTCAAATAAATGAAGCATGCAATATTACAGGTCATCCTAGGTGATGAGATGGGGAAAATGTTTATCCTTTAAAATCATTCTTCATGTTCAAATTAGAATCCATGCATGCATTAAGTGGAATGATCACAAGTTTGAACATGCGGTAATTACTCCACATTCAAGTTGTGCAGAGCTTACCTATGACTCGTATGCGGAATCTAAACCATAGACTTAGGGCCTGTTTGTTTTTTCAAAGAGATGATAAATATACGGTAAACAGTAATTTTTGAACCGCATGCGTATGATATATCCATTTTGTCCATCTGTTTTACTACAATATTCTGAAGCATGAGACAAAAAATGAAGTAGATCAAATACTCAAGTGGCCCACACCAAAAGAAACAATGGCCCCACAAAGTTTTTAACGGTCAGTATTCAATTTCCTTTTTCGTATGACATAATCCACTTGAGTTTTGGATATGCCTCATTTTTTTACTCATGCTATAAATTCAACTAGAATAATGGATGAATGGTGTGGATAAGCAAAATGCATCACAGTGGGACCCAAGGGTATTTTGCAGTATTCTTGGTTTTTGTGTCAAAAAGTAAGCAGTCAAATCAAGTATGATATAAATGCAGAGGGAAATAATTATTACTTTTTTATACTGTATTTGCCATTTCACCCATAAATCAAACATGCCTAACTATTTTTTTTTACACGGCATGTTTGATTTCCGGGTGAAATGGTAAATTCCATGTAAAAAAATAATAATTATTTCCCTCTGCATTTATATCATACCTGATTTGACTGCTTACTTTTTTACAAAAAAATCAAGAATATTGCAAAATACCCATGGGTCCCACTGTGATGCATTTTGCTTAGCCAAACCATTCATCCATTATTCTAGTTGAATTTATAGCATGAGTAAAAAAATGAGGCATATCCAAAACTCAAGTGGACCACGTCATACGAAAAAAGAAATTGAATACACAGTTAAAAACTTTGTGGGGCCACTGTTTCTTTTGGCATGGGCCACTTGAGTATTGGATTTACTTGGGCCACTTGAGTATTGGATCTACTTTATTTTTTGTCTCATGCTTCAGAATATTGTAGTAAAATAGATGGGCGGAATGGATATATCATAGGTATTATCATGCAGTTCAAAAATTAAAGTTACCTCTTTAATTTGAACCAATTTCAAGGACATAAATTCCTATGAGTTTTCAAACACATGGGATAGGGGGAATTAGTATTTACCATCTCTTTTAAAAAACAAACAGCCCCTTAGTGACTCTTCATGTTCAACATGCACCCAAGAATCATCTTGATACAAAATTCAGATGGGACACTATGGGGAGCAACATGCAATCACACCTGCAGCCTATACATTCACTTTTGTGGCCCAACTGAGATTTGGAATACATTGAGTTTTTGTTTGCCTCTTGTTGAGAAAAGTCTTAAATCGGAAGGTTTTGAGGTCGTTCGACCGGTCGTGGGAAGCTACGACTGGTCGTGGGAGACGCTCGACCGGTCGTAGGTTCGAGCCCTTGTACGACTCAAAGTTCAGAAAGTTTTGCTGTTTTTTACTTGTAGCTAGGACTGGTCGTGGGTGGTCTACGATCGTAGGTGAGCTACGACCCGGTCGTAGGAGAGCCAGACTAGTCGTAGGTTCTGTGATTTGTTCGCGATTTTGCTTGAAGCGCTATGATTTGAGTCCTTTCGCCCGGGACGGAAGGGAAGTTTCCCTAAACTATAAATAGGTATCCCTAGGGCTTTTCTAGGGTATGGTGATGAATGCTTTAAGGCTTTCTAAAAGGGTTCGGGGGTTTAAAGGGTGTAGTAAGGGTGAGATAGGTTGTTCGAATCGGGTTCCTTTCTCTTTGTAATTGATGCTTTCATAGTGGTGATCACCCGCAAGGGTTTCACGTTAAATCATGTGTGTTCTCTTTTCTTGTGTGTGCTTGGTGCCATTGGATTACCATCCTAGATCTAGATCTGTGTGATTCCAAAAAATCCCAACAAGTGGTATCGAGCTATCGGTTGGGACACGATCTGAATACGAGGATTAGTAATAATGGCGAGCGCCATATATGATATTGAGAAGTATTCGGGGAAAAATAATTTTGAGTTATGGAAGATCAAGATGATGAGTTCCTTAATCAAGCAAGGCGAGGATGGTGCTCTTGAGGAGCGGAAGTCCACTATGATCGATGGTGATTGGAATACTCTTGATAAGAAAGCATTATCATCGATCCGTTTATGTCTCACGGATGAGGTTCTCTACAACGTCATGAGGGAGAAAGCTGCACTAAGTTATGGGCAAAGTTAGAGGATGTCTATGCGAAGAAATCCTCTGAAAATCGTCTGCACTTGACGGCGGTGGTATAACTTCAAGATGGCGAGGGTGGAGATCGGAGGCTCACATCGGCCAACTTTAATAAATTGGTTTGCAAATTGCTTTGGATATGGAGGAAGTGATGAAAGATGAAGAACAAGCATGTATGTTCTTGAATTCTCTCCTGCATCCTATGAGTCATTCAAGGATACTATGTGCAGCATGAACAAAACCCTGAGTGTCGACACTGTTATCTCAGCCCTTCAAGGGAAGGCTATGAGACAGCTAGACAGCAACATGGGGACGTCTTCTGATGCACTGTTTACGGTGGTAGGAATTCAGACAAGGTACAGGTTCTTCGGGTTCTAGATCCAAATCCAAGGGCAAGGGCAAAGGAAAGGTAAAGTCTTTGGAATTGTGGGAAGGAAGGACATGTGAAAAGGATTGTGAAAATCCTAAATCTAAGAGGGAAGATTCTGAGGCTTCATGCAGGGAGGCTAACACTGCCACGTCAGATGAATCGAGTGGATGTGATGGTGATGTTTTGTCTGTGTCTTCGCTCAGACGGTCATACGATGATCGTAAGGACGAGTGGATGCTAGACACGGGGCATCTTTTCACATGACTCCTCATCGGAGTTGGTTCACCACTATAGGGAGTGCGATGGTGGACGAGTGTTTATGGGCAATGGCTTTGCACTGTAATGTTGTGGCTATTGTACGGTGCACATCGGGATGTTTGATGGGGTGGAGCGTACCCTGACAGATGTGAGGCACGTTCTTGATTTGAAGCAGAATCTGATTTCTCTTGGTGTGCTTGAGGCAAAGGGATGCAAGTACACAGGTATTGATGGTGCTCTTAAGGTATCCAAGGGGGCACGGGTAGTCATGAAAGCACAATGACTCGATCATGTTTACAGGTTGATCGGGAGCACTTCAAAAGGTGGAGCTAAAGTGGATGTAGCGGATTCCACATCTGCACGTGTGTGGCATGATGGGCATAGCCACATGAGCGGGCGAGGCGGGCGGGAAGGCCGAGACGTGCGGACGGGGATCATGGAGCGGCCATGTGAGAAGAATCACATTGCATGATTGCAAATATCGGCAAGGTACATGGACGACTCCAATATTATTCATCTTCTATTCGATGGCTCTAGGTGAGCCAATGGAAGGTGACTATGGGCGATGTGATGGATTCGTTGTACCGAATATGGGAGCCGGTGGAGCTTCCGGTGGGCGGTGAGCGGTTGGATGCAGGTGGATCTTCAGGAGGATACATGGGATAGATACAGGGTGAGGTTGGTAGCGAAGGGTTATGCTCAAAGAGAAGGGATCGGCTTCTCAGAGATATTCGTGCCGACGGTATAGTAAGTATCTATCAGATCCGTGATTGGCACTGGTTGGCCAATGAGATCTTGAGCTATGATGTGAAGCGAGAGATAGAAGAGGTCAAGGCTCTTGAAGATTGAAGACTTGGTGGATTGTTGAGAAAAGTCTTAAATCGGAAGGTTTTGAGGTCGTTCGGCCCGTGGGAAGAACGCTCGATCTTCGAGCCCTTGTACGACTCAAAGTTCAGATGGTGGGTGGTCTACGGTCGTGGGTGAGCTACGACCGGTCGTAGGAGAGCCGGAGTCGTAGGTTACGCGCTTGTTGTCATTTTGCAATTTGAGTCCTTTCATACCGGGATGCGGAAGGAAGTTTCTAAACTATAAATAGGTATCCTAGGGCTTTTCTAGGGTATGGTGATGAATGCTAAGGCTTTCTAAAAGGGTTCCAGTTTCTAAAGGGCCCATAGTAAGGGTGAGATTCGGGTTGTTCGAATCGGGTAAGTCCTTTCTCTTTGTAATTGATGCTTTTAGTGGTGATCTGTCGCTTTGTGCTTTGTTAAATCTGTGTGTTCTCTTTTCTTGTGTGTGCTTGGTGCCATTGGATTACCATCCTAGATCTGATACATGTGGATTCCGCAGGGTATACACCCATATGGGTTGGATACCATATTCATATGAAAGTTATGTGTGGGCGTCCCCATCCCAAATGTCCTCCCATTGTTTTCTTTGGTATGGCCCTCTTGAGTTATAGATCTGGCTGGATTTTGAGATCTAACCTTAATGTGGAGGTTCATCCAATCGATTGATTGGATGGCACCCACATATCATGGTGAGCCCCACACAACTTGAAGGAATGGTAACTACCATGCGTAGAAAAGTTATGTTAGCGCCTCTTAATGACTATCCCCATTCATAGTAACTGCTCTCAAAGTTTATGATAAATTAGCCATCTCTTGACATTTGTAGCAAATTAGTGTAGATTGATTACCACCTGGTTTTGACAATTTAGTCAAGCTGAAAATCTAATGGGAGTAACCTTTAACCCGAATGTCAATGAATCTTAGGGTCTATTTAGATAATGGAAGAAAAGAAAAGAAAAGAAAATGAACTAAAATTGTAGTGAAACCAACAATAATTTTTCAAATTTTCCATGAGACATGGATTCTAACAAATTTTGTAGCAGAAGCATGTTCGGATAGAAAGTGAAGATATGGTAAAGCTCTCACATTGGTTACCTTGTAAATTATGCGTGAAAATTCGACTATAGTATTTGAATAATGACTCATTTTTAACTATTCAAATATTATGAAATGTTCCATCATAGAAAACTCATCCATTTTCTTTTCTTTTCATGCTGCCCAAACAAGCCCTTTGCTGAAATTAGGATCTCCAACCAATTGTTTATTCCCATATGAGTATGAGAAGATGAAGAGCAGGCCAACTCCTACAACCTAAGTTTTTAAATGATCAAACATGGGTGGAACTCAAAAACTATAAACACTGCCTGTTCTTTCATACTTTAGGCAATGCTCGTTGGTGCAACCAAACGCAATCTAAACTTTAATAAAAAAAATTACAAAAAAGGAAAAAATGAAATACTTGCACTTCTGCAGTAACTGTTACTATTGCGGTATCTTTTATATCTTACTCTACAAACATTTCATATTTTTGGTGAGCATTTTAAGAATAAAGTAGACAGTCAAATAGCTTTTAGAGGAATCTGGGTTCATGCCCATTAGCACAGCTAATGGTAGATAAGGTGTGTTTCTACCCCAAGGTCTCGGGTTGGAGTACCACTTGCCTATTTTGAATAATTAAAAAATAATAAAAATAAAATAAAATAAAATCTCAAAGTGAAATCCGTGATATCCATCGTAGTGATATGGTTTTCAAATGGTAAAATCCACCATTAGATAGATGATCAAAACCATCAAAGACATTAACCTCACCATGGATCCACGGTGGACAGTCATAAAATGTTTTCTTGGTTTAAACATCCCAGCTGTTCTATATTATGCGAGGTATCACCTGCAAAAAACATAAAGAAAATTAGAGATAAAATACACCACGAGAGCATGCTACTTGTACACGAGAAGGGATCCGAAAAACAGTGAGTAAAATTCAAGCCATTTGTTTAATGGAAAAATCCCAATTTCCAGTTTACAAGTATGCAGATTTTTAAAATTGTATAAATATTTTTATGTATTTTAAATTTTTTATTTAATATTTTGTAAAATTTTAAAGACCACATCTAAACTAGAAGTAGCTATTCAATCCAACAATAGCCAGTCTTGCTACGAAAGCGGTGTCACCACCTTCTTTGGGCTGCACCATGATATATGTGTTGTATCCATGTTGTATATCCATTTGGAGAGATCATTTCTGAGCATGAACCAAAGAATTATGCACATCCATAGTTGAAGTGGACCCCACCACAAAAAACCAGTAAGGCCAGTAACACCGACCATTGAAACCTTCCTAGGGCCTAAAATGGTGTTTATCTGATATCCATCCTGTTTATCAGTTAACACAGACATAGAACAACGGAAAACATAAATATCAGCTTGATAAAAAAGCTTCATTGGACCAAAGAAGTTTTTTAATGGTAGGCGTTCAATCCTCACCGTTAACTATGATGGGATCCATTTGAGCTGTTAATCTGACTCAATGAAGGGTGCGGATACCACACATACATCATGATGGGAACCACATAAGATGGTGACGTCACTTCAGTAGCGAGAGTTCGGTAGCTAATACGCGTCCCCGCAACTCTACTGAAAGTAATTGGATGGGCAAAATTGTCTATTTGCTCTTGCATTTTATACGGCAGAGATGTAGAGTTTTTCCTTGCATTATTTTTCTTGAGCGTCTATTTGCAGGAGACTTATCAATGGATTAGTATCTTCTAAATTGGATTTTTTTTAGTATCTTAAATCCACACCGGGCCCCATCAAATAAACGGTTTGGATCACTAAATCATGGGTCCAATTGCTCAAATGGCAAAGAAGGTCACTACTTACGTTCTTGGTTCATCTTCCGTAATATTTTTCTTTAGCTGATCTGTTAAAGTTTAATAGCTGTAGCTATAAATTATTTGAATGCGCGCAAAGAATTCGTGCAGTATATGTGGGTTCTTCATTTCAGGCCAATGGATCCATTTTCAGTAATCTAGACCGTTAGTTTGTTATATCCCACCATAGATGGATCATGCTAAAAATATCTGGTCTATAGGGGCAATCAAGACCGTTTGATTATTGGTCTAACAAATAAAAGGTTAAAAAGAAACACAGAAACAGTCCACATTCAACTGGAAAAAAAAAAAAAAAGGATCCAGAGATTGGTGGTGAGGATCTATCATGGGAGATTTTAGGAGAATGGCCCACCAGCAGTGGGCACGGATCATGGAAAATTTTAATGGTGCATGGAAGTCCAGGAAACAAAATCAAGGAACCTGAGCTTTTTAGATTCAACGGCTCGTATTAATGGTGCTTGGCGGTTCCACCTATTATTGGCGAGATTTTCAAAATCTCGGTAGTTTTAAATTTCTCGTGATTTTTTAAAAAAAATATTGCGACTTTTACAAAATAAATATCTAATTTTTTTAGTAAATTCATTTCACTCGAATTATAAAATTGTAAAGTTATATACTAATTTATAATAAATATTTTTAATTTTTTATTCTCAGCGAGAATTTCCCGATATTATCCCGAGAAATTCCGAGAACAAAATCTGTCACTGTGGACAGAAGATCCCACGAAATCCGGATGGGTGGTGATTCAACCAGACGGGAAATGAAACGTAAAGAGCCTAAAACAGCCAAGCTCTGTGGGGCCCATCATGTATTATATATATAATCCATTCTGTCTATCAGGTGGGAAGCATTATTTTCACCGTATATAAAAAATATCGGCCCGAGATAAAACTCAGGTGGGCCACATAAATGACAAAAATATAAATAAACTAAAGCTCACATGGTGTCGCCCTTTGAGTTCTCGATCAGGCTGATTTTTGTACATTTAATTTATTATTGTGAGATAAACCTGATTAACGGATTTGATGAAAGATAACAAACATAGTGGGCCCCACACAAACCTATGGTTGGAATCCCATCGCCAGCTTTCCACGTGGAATGGCCCATCTGAGTTATGATCTGCGTGCCTTTTGGTCTCATGGCCTGATATCAAGGGAAGAACATGATGGACAGAGTTGATTTTTCGCGTACAATATGGTGGGCCCCACAGAGTTGGATGGTTTATGCACTGCGTTAGTAAAGCAGGCGTTGTGGACTATTGTGGTCCGATGCAGCCACGCCCCTGATGTGAGGGGACAGAACACTTGGCGGAGATCTAGGCGTAAAGCAGACAAGTGTCGGAGACTCAGGGCATCCACCTGTTGGATACACTGACAAAGTGCCACGTACAAAACTCATCACGTCAAACTTGCACGAGGAAATGGGTGGTTTTAAAAAAAAATCCAACCGTCCAAAATTCAATGTAGACGTGTGACTCATTTGATGAGTTTGCTATTCTCATTTTTGGCATATGCCTCATTCACAGTGTTCCCTGCCTGATGAATGGCCCAGATCCCTGATATTCATTTTGTCTTCCTTTTTCTTCGAGTTAATTCCACGTCGGATTTGCAAAAGTTGTACCTTTTTCAGCTTAGGACAATCCCTAACGTTAAAAGGTGAAAATGACTGTTTCATAAGCGTGAGATATTTAAAAGGTGAATCTGGCTCATAAATCAGGCAGTCCCACTCCTACGAAGGAAATGGACTGCTGTAAAGAAGATCACCAACAGCTTATATCCAACGGATAGGAGCCGATCCTTACGGCCTTTGCCATGATCCTCCATTCCTGCATGCTCAGTCATTGATTGGCCATTGGCCCAAAGTTAGAGCCCCACACGAGTCTAACCGAGTTGAGCTTGGCGCAGGTCAGCTCGGCTCCTCGAACTTGGCTTGGTTCGGTCCTTGATCCTCTCTGGCAACTATGGCTGAAAGTCAGGCGGGTTCAACCCCACCCCACTGAACCCATGACCGGCCTAACATTGGGTTGGGCTTGGGCAGGATGCATCAGTTTTGGTTTCGGGCTTGGGCCATACAAAAACCAACCCAATAAAACTTGGGTTGGGTTCAGGTTGAGGTTTCGGGTTGTCCGACCCAACCCGAACCTACCTTATCAATATATAAGTTCCTTATAAGTTAATTATAATTAAGTGTAGATAGTTGTGTTGAGGGCACAAGAAATTCCAATATTATCGAGTTTCATTGGCCCACGTCATTTCTAATGACTCAAACTAATAAGACATGCTGGATTTCTCTCTTCCAAATAGATTGCTTGATACACAATACAACTTTTAAAGGAGTAGTTATCCTATATTTTTGTTTATTTGTTTTAAAAAAATGAACTTCTTTACAGTAAATAACTACATATATAATAAATAGAATTATAGGTACAAAAAATAAAATGCGTATTGAAAATATAATAGACTAATGTAATAATAAAAATATTAACATATATCTACCCGACCAACCCGGCCAACCCGATCATGCCCGCTTGGGTTGGGCTGGGGTTGAGAATTCCCAACTAAAGGTTAGGTTGGGTTGGGGTGGGTTAGGGTTAGACTAATGTAATAATGAAAATATTAACATATATCTACCCGACCAACCCGGCCAACCCGATCATGCTCGCTTGGGTTGGGTTGGGGTTGAGAATTCCCAACTAAAGGTTAGGTTGGGTTGGGGTGGGTTAGTGTTGAGGTATAGGAACCTTGGGTTGGGCTAGGGTTGAGCACCAACCCGACCGACTTTCAGCCCTATTGGCAGCTCGGCTCAGTTTGGTTAGCAGTTCAAGCCAGTTCAAGCCTGTGCGGCATTTTCTCAAACACGTATAATACATCTTCAATTTCTCAAAGAATGCAAAACAGTAACAACATTTGTACAGGTATTTCATCAAACACATGGAGAACGGCGTCAAAATCATACAACCAAGGAGCATCGTCAAAATCAAACACCTTGTATCCATTCCTTCCTCACCAACACTTTATCGAGTCATTTCATCAAATACTCGGCGAGCAGCATTTATATCAAAATAATCAAGTCACCGAACTGATTTAATCCGAGTCAGTTCAAGTTAAGGTTTGATCCGAGTTGAATCGAGCTCGGACTAGGCTCGAAATTTTTTTAACCTCCAAAAACCAGCTTGACTCATTCCAAATCTGATTTTGAGCCGAGAAGAGTTGAGCTTTTCCAAGTCGAATCGAGCGAGTTGACCAAGCTAACTCGACCCTTGTACAACTCTACCCAAATTTCCTTTGATTGGACTATTTTAACTATGACTGTAAAATGAGAGCAGCTGCTGATTTTATATATATATATATATATATATATATATATATATATATATATATATATATATATATATATATATATATATATATATTATTTTCCTTTTAAGCGTGCATATATATGGTGCCCACTAAAGAGCAAGGTTTGTCCAAACATGGTGGTTTTTTGGCCATGATCAATCCACTGTAAAAAATACCAAATGAATGGAGTTAATCTGATCTATGTATCCGAGTCTAACTCGGTCAAGAAAACCGAGTCAGATTAGATTGGGCAAGATTCAGATTCATTTACTGTGAAAATCATTATCCTCGCTGCTATTTTTGGTGTGGTTCATTTGAGCTTTAGATGTGATTTTTTTTTTTTTTCAAATGCTCTAAAATGATCACGAAAAATGGATAGAACTGTATGGATATAATAAATACATCATTGTGGGGCCCATGTAATTTTGATTTGAGCCGTTCGTACAACTCAGCGCTCGAGGCGTAGGCGTAGTTGTTGACGTGCACAGCACAAAAGTGCAGACTTGAGGTGCACTTTGTTGTATTGACGTTAGCAAGTTCTGTTGGTCTGATCATGGGGTATGTATTATATCCAAACCGTCCACTCATTTGGTAAACTTGTCTTAAGGCCTGAGATGAAAAATAAGACAGATCTAACTATCAAGTGGACCACACGAATTGTTTAACGGTGAAAATCATTTTCTCTGCTGCTATTTGTGGTGTGGTCCAGATGATCTTTGGATATTATTCATTTTTTGGATAATGCTCTATAATAATGTCTAAAAGTATATGAATGATGTAGATATAATAAATACATCATTGTGGGGCCCATATAACTTTGATCTCCTTTGAACCGTTCGTACAACTCGGAGCTCGAGGAGCGTCGACACGTACCTATAGCTACAACTACATCAACTAAATATAGTTCTCTCTCTCTCTCTCTCTCTCTCTCTCTCTCTCTCTCTCTCTCTCACGAAAGCTCTGTCTCCGTCTCTCTCTCATGAAAGCTCTATCTCTCATAAAAGCTCTCTTTCTCTCTCACTAAAAATGATAGTATAATTGTATGATATCATCGTCCTCGTGAATGCATGTGGTTTATCCACTCCGGATCGGGTCGGATCGGATTCATTCGGATCGGGTTTCGGATCGGATCGGTCCGGATTGACCACGATCCAAACTCGATCCGAAAAACATTCGGATCTGAATGACCCAACTCGATCCGTACTGATCCAGGCCGTCGGTTCAGTTCAGTTCAGCTCGGATCGGATCCATTGGATCGAGTCAGACATGCCCATGCCCAATTATATGTGCAGCTCCCGGAAGGCACTGAATCTGTTGCCTCTCATACACATATGGGCCACCATATAAGTGGACAAGCCTAGATTCTGAGATAGAGTACGTGGGCATAGAACCATTGGTCCAAATTGTAGAGCAGAATCCTGTGTATATTGTGCAAAATAGCGGGCGGTTGTATGATATAATCCTGTTAAATGGCCCACCCACATTCCATGATGCTGACCCACTCTATAAGTGTCAAACTCAAATAAAAGGTCGTCGATGCGACATGGTCAGGCTCAATTGAATTAAATCATCTCGTCAACATTAATGGAAACGTGCGTTAACCAGTCCAATCTCCAAGGAGGACGAATTATAGAATCCTCCCCAAGGCTTTTTACAGTATGCTCGGGTTTTCAGCTTACGCGGGCGAGGCCCATGTTTTTCAGCAATCCCATACGGTAAATATGTTAAGCTAAGCTCCACCGGGGATGGAAAATGCTTCAAAAATAAAAAATTAAAATTAAAATGGACGACGACCTTAATAGGAGAACTGATAAAAGCCGTCCAGCTCACCTACACTAGCCGTTTATTTTTTTTCTAGGAGAAGCTCATCCTGCAAAAACTTTGTATGGGCCCACCATGAT
Organism: Magnolia changhungtana; assembly: GCA_030180095.1. NCBI lineage: Eukaryota > Viridiplantae > Streptophyta > Magnoliopsida > Magnoliales > Magnoliaceae > Magnolia > Magnolia changhungtana. The sequence goes on along the minus strand of JASAUF010000330.1, from coordinate 2,871,078 downwards.
GTTTTTATATGACGTCTTTAAATCCATCCATCACGTGCGTCCTAAAACATTCTCCATGGAGGCCAAAAATCGGACCAATCCAAAACTCAGGTGGCCCGTGCCATGTAAAATCACATTTTGTGGCTCACCTGAGTTTTGGATTGGCCTGATTTTTTAAGCGTCCATTCATCCTGGTCAGAATCATCTTTTGAATGGTTTGGATGGCATAAAAATACAAGGTGGATCCACACATAATCTCGAAGGTTTTAAATGGTGGGCGTTCCCATTCCAACCGTTCCCACTGGTTTGGCCCACCCGACTTTTGGATCAGCCAGAGTTTTGGCTGCCAAGGAAAAAAAAAATGAAAAGGCACACGTGATAGACGGATCGGATGTCATTTACACAACGTGGACCCCACAAAAAGCTTTGTGTTTTAGTGTGGTGCGGAGGCTCCGGGCTCACCATTGATTGCCTCACTATCAAACATTCGCGATTTAACACCTCCCACACGTTTTCGAATGGATTGCAGGTGCACAGGATCTAAACCATTCAACTGAAGCCTATCACGTGTCCGTGCCTCAACGGTAATATCACGTCCGTCCATGCACATGCAGGCAACTGCAGTGAACTGAATCAGTTGATTTCTAAGAAAACAAATGATTTTTCACACAATGCCACAAGTCATGTGTACGGTGGATAAGATGATCCAGAAGCAACGCATACCACCACTAAAAGAAAAGAAAAAAAAAAAAAGAAAGAAGGGACAAAAATGAGGCCGAGGGAAGGCAGGTGGGCCCACTGTGATGTCTGTGAGAAATCATCCTATCCATCCGTTTTGTCAGATCATTTTAGGACTCGGGACAGAAAATGAGGCATATCCAAAATTCAAGTGGTAGGACTCGGGACAGAAAACGAGGCATATCCAAAATTCAAGTGGCCCCACAACAGGAACAGTGGATAGGGAAATGCCTGCGGTTGAAAACTCCCTGGGTCCATAGGATGAAAAGAACAAAAATATTAGCCTGATCCAAAACTTCCGTAACGTGGCCCACTTGAATTTTGGATATGCCACATTTTTTTTAATCCTATATCCTCAAATAATCTGAGATCTCTCCCAAACAAGCCAATCCCGAGCACATTTTAGACTGCACCACACCACAGGAAAATGTGGGAATAGTGACTCCCACGGTTTTAACCTTCTTAATGCCCACCATGGTGTTTATTTGCCATCCAACCTGTTCATAAAGTCATATAAATGATCCAAAACTTCTGTGGCCCACAAGAACTTTTCAACAGTAGGCATTCAATCCCCACTGTTTCCTATGGTGTGGTCCACTTGAGCTTTTGATCTGCCTCATTTTTTGGATGATACACTAAAATGAGCTGGAAAAATGGATGGACAACATGGATAAAACACAAACATCATGGTGGGGCCCACGGAACTTTGTTCAGTACGAAGCTTGATATGGGAGGGGTCACTACCGAATCCGAATCTCACTTTTGGTGGATTGAGTAGCCGACTCCAATTTGATTGGTTCAAAAAGGCACCAGACGATGCACGCAAGGGTGCCATACTCTCAAAGGTGTGGGTTCCACCATCTACTATCATCCAATCAAAATCAGCTGGGAAAAGCTCACGGGCTTACTGCAACTCAAAAAACCCACTGTATGTAGCAAAGAAAATCACAGCTAATGGTTTTAAACAAATGATCGTGAATGATATTACATTTCCATTTAAAAACAAACAGTAAAACTACAACTTCAAATTCCCCAATTGTGTTGAGCTTCTATTCTGCATCTGAAACCAATCAATTGACATGATCGACAACACCATTTTCATTAATGAGAAAAGATTGCCAACGATTACCCACACCCTTACCGATGAGAATTGCTGGCACTAAGCACTTGCTGCTTGTATGCATCTTGATTTAGATTGATCTTGGCACAGGTCCTGGGTAGCTGACAACTCTTTCTTTTGTTGACAGATCTCATTTCTTTGCCTTTGAAAATCTGAGGCACCGATACTTTTCACCACTGACAGTGATCTCGAGAGCACCGTCTTGGTTATCCTGATTCAATGCAGTGCCCATAAGTACGCTTTTCTCTTTTTCAAGGTATTCTTTCTCCATCTTCAGCCTTGCCTCTTGCCGGGCAATCTCAGCCTGTAAAATGGAACAGGTTCTAGGAGATTCAAACATCAGCTTTATCAATACCGGAACCTTTAATATTTTTTTATCACTAAAAACAACATAATTTAAAAGGAACTTCACTGAGAATTGAACCTAGAGAACACATGCAATTATTCTTGGATTTGATAGTCTGTTTATATAAATAGCCTATGATGAAGCTAGTATGCAGTGATCCCTTGGTAGCATTATCAGGAAAGTCTTCGATCTGATAGAGGATTGGGTTTTCTTGATTCCTGGGTGTTTGGGTGGCTGCGGCCTTTATTTTTTCCGTTTCCTGTTCTCTCTTGTTATTTTCTTTGCCTTTTGGATCTTTTACTAATCAATTTTAATCTTCAGAATTTTATTTTATGTTATCTTTTAAATGAAGCTAGTATGCAAGTCTCAAAAAAACATGGCTTTGTAGTAAAATCACGTGCGGGTTTCCCAAATGATGATGGTTTTTATAAGATCTCCGAATTCTAATTATAGGTAGGTAATATGCATGAACAGTTTGACATTACTGTATAGCTGTCAAACGTAACAGCATGTTGGATTAATCAGGGTTGGAGAGATTGGCAGCTCGTGTCTGCATGAGCCCAACCTTGTCCATTCCAACAAGTAATTTGAATTTCAAATGAAACTTTACATTAACAGCAAAAAGGGCATCTCATTGCTCGTGCACTCCAAATACTATTGCTAGTCGGGTTAAGGCAGTGAATATTATTGATTGTTACCACAGTCATCTCCATTAAGCCCTTGCACAAAGCCCATACCACTATCAGAAGCAAATGTTATGTTAATACCATTGCAAGAGAGGACTTTGTTTATGAAAATCCTCCTGTTCCCTTCCTACCGCATGGATCACAGTGGATATGGAAGCATCTTCCATATAAATTTCTTCTAAAAGAAAAGCAATCCCTAACCACCCATAAGTAAGGCCTTTCAATGATTCACTCAAGACCCAGTTAATTCCGGGCATGCTGAAAAAATGGTTCCAAACCCTCAGAAATGGCCATTGCAAGAAAAATGTGATCAACAGATTCCTTGCTCATCCAAAAGTGTAAGGCCGGCCATATCTTTGTAAATGTTTTTAATATAGGTAGGTTGACAACACAAAACAGGGAGATGCATATGCAAGAAAACTGACACAACAATGAGCGTCAATAAAACATGGCACGTATTTTACTCCATAAACACAAAATGAAACTACAACTGCATTGGCAACAAGGGTGAGAGGATAATTATGTGCATGAGAGAGCTATTACCACAAACAGAAACCATACAACATACTAGTCAAAAATAAGAAACAAAATACATTTGTCAAGAAAATTACCTTATGATTTAAACAGGGATTAGTGTACCCCTAGAGAAACACAAGCACAGCTTTGCCGTGCTTTCTTATGCTCCCACAAAAATCTATTGCACAAACTCGTTGATACAAATGAAATACAAATCATCATTTAAGCCATGTCCCAACTGATTGGGGTTGGTTACACAAATCCTGTTCTGCAATTCCACTCTGTGAAGGAGCACAAATGGAAATACAAGCATGGAGGGGAAAAAAATGAAGTCAAGCATGCCACTTCTTAGTGATTGTCATTACCATCTGGCACTCACTGTGACATTTATAGACTAGCATGTCTATTTCTGGCAATTTTTTCCATGCATAAAAAATCCAGAAATAAGCCCATTTAAAATGTTTTTTACATTTTTCATTAGTTATGGGGAGCAGATATGGGCTAAAGAATCAATGCAATTTGCCTGGAAGGATCGATGAAACTAGAAAAGGAAGCCCGGCTAGTCTTTTCAAACAATCAACTAGATATGAGGCAAAACAGGAAACAGGCCAAACGACATGAAACCGTATAACCAAAATCCAAAAAATAACCAGCCACTGTGACTTCAGATTGAACAATCTGTGTCTGGAAGTATGGCAACAGGTAGGATGGTTGGTTCATGGGCACCCATGCTGGGGTTGTGGCCCGGAAAACCAATGTTTATACTCTTAGATGTTGCTTATTAATGATACATTTATCCATTAGCCCCATTAATGTGTGGAACATGGAAATTATACTATGTGAGTGGGTTAAAAAGAGGGACTCCTCCGGTTGTCCCAGGGAACTTAAGATTGGACAAAATGGCTATTGGTCAAGGGGTATTAATGGGCCCATAGATCTCAATACCATGTTTAGCCATGACCACTTAGCAGGTTGTAAGACAAACTTATGGCTATTCTTGTTTCAGTCATCCTGTGTAAGGGGGTTGATGACGAATCAGGATGGAAGGTATCCACAATCAAGCACAACGAGTTGCCGTGCCATTGCCCTACCCCAGATAGGAGTGTAAGTGTGCTATGGATATAAGCTCCTGGTGTTGGACTTAGTGGAGACGGCATTAGTGGATCAAGTTCAAGTCTCTAGACTGGGCCCATCATGACCGAACTAGATTGACTTGGCAATGTACTAGCTTTGACTAATCCCTAGACCCGAGCACGTGCGAAGAGTTCAACGTCTTGATGACATGTGCTTTGGCTTAGTTTATGAGGTCATCATATGACCAACAAAAAAGAGTGCAGTTGCGTGCATACATCAAGGTCAGGTTGCGAATCACATGATTCAAAAATGGATCCACTTGGTTACCCAGGGACATTACTAATGGATTGATCTTATAGTTTAGACCATCCATCAAGTGTTTTAAGGGTTAGCAAAGGTTTTCTATTGGTTAATCAAGGTTTTTCAACCGTTAAGTTTTAGTTTTAAGCAACAATTTGTTTTAAATTGAGCTTGATGAACATCCAATGGTTAAGATCTGTGATCCATACGTTAGGTCCACATGTATTGGCTAAGGATAGTGGCTAGAGTGAGTGGAGGGATTTGATCGATTTGGGTGCATGGCTAAGGCAACATCATAAAATTTTAATGTGGTGGGACATACCAAAGTTTATAGGGTGTTGAGTACCATAACTAGTGTCACCCCGTACAACACTATTTCCTTCTTATAAATATATCCTATCCTAGAGAGAGTGGTTAAGAAGAAGGGTCAACGTTGGACGTCCTAAGTCCATTTAAGCACGGCTTGGGGGGGGGGGGGTGTTCCCACCTATCTCTCTCCTTCCACATCACATGTGTGGAACATGTGGGTTCCATGATTGGACAACTCTCGTGTGTCAAGCTGGCTCTACTCTAGGGCTCACCTGTAGCTCTCATCCTACCATCTAGGATAGATTGGGGAAGGACCTTTTAGCTTGAAGGATCGGCATCGACATTTTTCAGTTATTGGCAGCATTGGTCAAGGTAATCACAGCCATAGGAAATATTTATATATATATATATATATATATATATATATATTATATAAATTTCTAGAAATTGATGATATCTAAATGGAGATCCTTAGGGTGATTGAACTTAAATCTGATTAAAAAAAAAAAAAAAACCATTTTTTAAGTAGTATCTTTTAAAACTTTTATATTCCTCTACATTTCGAAAATCCTAACAACCCAAGTACATCTATGGTGTGCCGTAAAGGTCGTTATGTAAAGGTAACGGTGGCAACCGTTACACATTATGGGGTCGTAAAGGTCGTAACGGATAAAATGACCCATAAAGGCCGTTATGTCCCCCGTAAAGGCTGTAATGGCCCTGTAACGGCCCGTTAAGGGGCCGATACAAGTTTTTCGGCCCGTTAAGAGAGAGAGAGACAAGAGAGAGAGAGAGAGAGAGAGAGAGAGAGAGAGAGCTCGTAACAACCATTATGGGGGCCATAACGGCCGTTACAGCCCGTATTGTAAAGGTAACAATGGTGGCCGTTATGCTTCATTCCCAACAATGTACGTAGGTCTCCCTCTCTACATTGGTCCTCCTCTTATTTCCCTATGGAACAAGATCATCCTAAGGTTTGAGAAATTTTTAGCCAAATGGCAGTGCCGGTTTCTTTCCTTGGGCGGTCGGCTCACCTTAATCAAATCAGCCCTCTCAAATCTCCCCCTCTACTATATGTCCTTATTCAGATGCCCGACAACTGTTTTGGCCTCTATTGACAAGCTAAGAAGGGACTTCTTATGGCACGGGAAGGAGAACCTAAAGAGATTCCATCTGATGGATTGGAATCAGGTTTGCAAGCAATATAAAGATGGTAGGGCGGGTATCAAAGACCTCAAGCAAATGAATAGGGTGCTGCTAGGGAAGTGGATTTGGAGGCTAGGATCCGAAAAAGACAGCCTCTGGATCAAGATAATTAAGAGCAAATACGGTACTTCGCCTGAGGGTTGGTGGACTAAAGAGTCGTCTGCGCATAGGGCCTCTGCCATCTAGAAGGGCATTCTCCGTCTCAACAAGATCATTCTCAAACACATCGGTTTCGACCTAGGCAAAGGTAATCGTATCCGGTTTTGGAAGGACATTTGGGTAGGGGACAAAACTCTTAAAGAATCCTTCCCTTTAATTTTCGTTTGTCTCCCAATCAAGACGCGGTAGTGGCAGATTTTTTTGAATCTAAGGACGACGGACCAGTCTGGAACCTGTGCCATAGAAGAAACTTGGAGGACTGGGAGATCCCCGACTTTGTCAGCCTGCTGGAACGCATACACAAAATCAGTCCTAATCAAGAAATGGAAGATAGAATCTCTTGGAAGCTTGACAAATCTGCCTCCTTCACGGTCATATCCTTCTACAACCAGGCTCAGCTTTCGGGTAGCCAGTTTGCTGATTTTTTTCCAGCCCATGTCTGGCGTTACTTTGCTCCCCCAAAGATAGTGGCCTTCGGTTGGTTGGCGGCAAACAAAAAAATCCTCATGATCGAAAACTTGAGGAAGAGAGGAATGGTGCTCCCCAACATCCGCCTTTGTATGAGGACCGCAGAATCGGTTGACCATTTGCTGCTGCATTGCTCTTTCATTTCCCTTATCTGGGCAGAATTTTCTTCAATCTTTCAAGTTTACTGGTGCTTCCTGGATTCAGTGGACCTCCTCCTCAAAGCGTGGCACGGTATCAAGATTGGAAAGAAGAAGACGCAAGTCTGGAGAATGGCTCTCCTTGCCATTTGTTGGTCAGTTTGGGGAGAACGAAACGAGAGGTGTTTTAGGAATCTCTCAAATTCAGCCAAGGCTGTAGCTTCCAAAGCTAAACGGGTGGTGATCAAATGGGCCACTAATGTCGCTAGTTTAAAAGATGAAGATTTCCTTTTTCTAGGAGCATAGCTATCTCTTCGCTATCTCAGCGATTCGTTCCTTGCTCCTTTTCTTTTCCTGTTTTGTTTTAGCGTTTCTGCTTTGTTTTCGTTATGTCTGTTAGTTTCCCTATTCTTCTTAATATAATTCAGTTATCTTTCAAAAAAAAAAAAACAATGGTGGCCATTATGCATTACTGTTACGGAATACCTTGAGTACATCATTACCACAAAAATAGAAAAACAGAGCAAGCAGTCTAGCGGCTTACATCCCCATATGGGAAGTCTAATTAATAGAGGAAAGTCACAAACAAAGACTGTAACAGGATTAATGGGCAACTGCAAGAGCAAAATGTAGGAAGTGCGACAAGAAAAACCCACAATGGAGCATTTCTTTTTGGGAAATGAGGCATACATTTTCTCCAAATTCCATGAATTTAAAAAGATTTAGAGACGATAGGGCCCTTGACAAAAGACAAGGGGCATAGGCACCATCCTAGTTACTATGTTGCTGCTTGCAATCTCTCTTATTTGATCATAGGTCGGTTTGGATAGCAGGAAAAGAAAAGAAAAGAAAAATTAATCATTACTTACTGACTATTTCCAACCCTATTTTCCCCAACGCACTCCAAAAGAAGGGTTCATGTTTGGGTAGCAATGGGAATTTTCATATATACTAGACATCAGTCAGCTACTTTCTTGTGCTTGAGAATCCTAATTATGGACAAGTCTATCATTGCTTTATGTATTCCAGTATCATTTTGCTATACAAACAGAAGGCAGGAAATTATTATTAAGTAGTAGCTATAATTTTCATTTCTTTTCGTTTCTTTGCTTTTCCAACTATTCCAAATATAGAAAATTGGGTTCGAAAGAGAGGGCCAAAGTGAATTGGGAAATCCACTTGGGTATAGTAATGTAATGATCAAGCTTTCCTTTCTTCTTAATATCGAGAGAGAAATTATGAACATTTATTTAAAGTAATGAGGCAATCAGTTTGTGAAAGCTAGGAGATAAAATCTGGAGACAAAAACAGAAAAACCAGCAATTTTAGGGACTAAGGTAGTTAGAAGTAATCCACTGTTCAAATTCTGTGTACAGTCATCTGGGCCATCCAAACGCAGGCCTCACCTTGAAGATCACTTGAGGAAAAGAATCAGGCCAGTCCAATCATCAGGTGGGCCACACTAATCATCACCAACAACATATATATGTGTGTGGGTGTGTGGAGAAAGCGAGAGACATGCTCACTTGCACACCTTTGCACACGTGTCATGGGCCCAAAATCTGAATGGTCCACATGATGCACACCCCCCGAAACCATTAGGGCCCAACTTTCAACCTGATCCAAAACTCTGGTGGGTCGTAGCAAAGAGAGAGGTGAATCAAGTGAGGAAACTATTTCCTTTCGCCATGGCCCACCAAAGTTTTGGATCAAGGTAAAATTTGGGCTTGGGGGTTTCATGGGGTGTTGCATCACGTGGACCGTTCAGATTTTGGACTCATATATATATAGTCATCAGCTCGCGTTGACTACGTCCATGCCCTTTGTACACACCGCCCGTCACTCCTACCGATTGAATGGTCCAGTGAAGTGTTCGGATCGCGGCGACGTCGCGAGAAGTCCACTGAACCTTATCATTTAGAGGAAGGAGAAGTCGTAAGTCGTAACAAGATTTCCGTAGGTGAACTTGCGGAAGGATCATTGTCGAGGCTCGTCGAGCAGCGAGACCCGCGAACCAGTGACCCTAATGAGACGCGCGTGGCTCGGGGAGCGCGGCGCCCGCACGCGCGTCGTGCACACAGACCCCAAACAAGCTCTCCTCTCATCTCATTAACTCTTTCCGACTCTTTTTAAGGCCGACGGGAGTCCGGGGACCGGAAGCGGAGCCCTTTGGTGTCCACGTGAGCGCCTCCAACCTCCAAACCGGTGCCCTTCAGGTAAAAAGGGGGGGAGGGATATATATATATATATATATATAGAGAGAGAGAGAGAGAGAGAGAGAGAGAGAGAGAGAGCGGGGGGGGGTCTTAGATGATGATGATGATGATGAATATCACAGTGCCCACCTGATGAGTGGATCATCCAGATTTTCACATCAACTGATCTTCAATTTGGGGCCAACCTTTCAGGCAGTGTGCATGGATTTCAGATTCAGACTCGGTGACTTTTTTTTTTTTTTTTTGAAAGATCACTTGAATTTCATTAAAAGAGAAAAGAAACAAACAAGAGAAAGAGGGTCCGCTGAGAAGGCATATTCTACTAAGCTCCTAGAAACAGAAAATCAGATTCCTTAAAATGGGCAGCATTAACCGCCCGTTCTATCAATAGGCACTTAGCTTTACAAACTATGACCTCTACAGAGTTTGAAATGTTTTCAAAACATCTGTTGTTTCTCTCATTCCAAACAGACAACCAAACTGCTAGGATAGACATTCTCCAAAGCCGACTCCTAAGCTTGCCCAGGCTGACCCTGTGCCAAGCAAATCGTGGGTGAATAATCACTTTAGAGGTCGTTTGGATGCCTGTAAATGGTTTACCAGCCTGTCCTTTTTGGCTGTAAGCTGTAAATGATTTACAGGTAAATGATTGTCTGTGTTTGGATAGCCTGCAAATTGTTTTAGTCCTGCAAATGGAGAGCCAATCTTTCCATTTAGAGCTATTAGGATGTAAATGGAGAGCCTGTAAATGAAAACACAGTTTTTTGCCTATAAATCAAATGGGGCTGAAAGCTGTAAATGATTCACAGCCTGTAAATCATTTACAAGCATTTTTCAGCATCCAAACACAGATAGTAAACCATTTACCTGTAAAGCATTTACAGTTAGCCCCATTTACAGGCATCCAAACGATTCCTTAGCATCCATTTAGCTTATTTGATCATTCCTCATAAAAGGATGGAAGCAGAATAGTGAAAATTTAATCCACACTTCAAGACATCGGCCAAAAACGCAGAGAGAAAATTCTAAAATCTCAAGACGGCAAATAACAGGCAATTTCTTAAAAGCATGCGAGTATTCGTATTCAAATTAAGATATTTACCTCGCGGCGTGAGAGCTCGGCCTTCCAAGCGGCCTCTCTTTCGGCAACCTCTCTCTCTCTTTCCTCAATGTAGCTCTGCATCTCTCTCTCCTTCATGATCCTGTCTTGAATGTCAGCGTCCAGAGCTTCTTGCAGCTCTTTCACGAACTTGTCGACGACGGCTTTGATTCTCATAGACATGCCTCCGAGATAAGAAAATCGCGGTTCGATCGTCTGATCCAACGGCTCAGAGCTCGGATTCCGGATTTCTGTCCGATCACCTGCTTCGCTGTGGCCTGAGATCTTCTGTTTCCGACGGATATTTTCTGAGAACCGCCACTTTCCGCGTTAGGGTTTTTACAGCCACGAAAAGGCCGTTGGAGAGAGAGAGAGAGAGAGAGGAGAGAGAGTAAGTTCCATACGTTTTGGGTTGAGCGGATTCGGTCAGGTCGGAAGCGGATTGCGTCCTGCGCCCTGATGGACTGGGTCTAGGCAGGGGCTCTGTGGGGGCCACCGTGATGTACGGGTTTTATCCACGCCGTCCATCCATTTTTCCAGATCATTTTAGATTATGAGCCCAAAATTAAGGCAGATCCAAGGTGCAAGTGGACCACACCAAAGTAAGCAGCAGTGGGAATGATGCCCACCGTGATGTTTGTTGAGTGATGCACACGCCACCACATGTGCCATCGTGGCACAGAGGAATGTGATCTGATCCGTCCATCAGGTGGGTCACGTTACACTGACATCAGAAACAGCTAACCGGATCAAGAGGTGCGTGGAATGAACGGTTGGTGAGTTCTTCTAAGAAGTCGGACTATTTCTAACCATGTGGAGCACTTGACGAGAGACGGACCTGATTCTCCAATACCGATGAGACCTACGTGATGGACGGGTTCGATCTCATGCCGCTGTGGCCCATATGGTGGGACGCGGCTTGGCTACTGAAGCTACCATTAACAAGTCAGTAGTACTATGTGGGCCCCACCATGATGTAAGTGTTTCATCCACGCCGTCCATCCATTTTTGGAGATCATTTTATGGCATGAGCCCAAAAACGAGATAGACCCAAATTTCAAGTGGACCACGTCACGGGAACTAGTGTTGATCGAACGCCTACTGTTAAAAACAAGAGTTTTAGATCAAGCTGATATTTGTTTTTTTTTTTTTTTTTTTGTCTTTTTTTAACCTTCATCCAGGTATGACCTAATCAACTGGTTGGATGTCCGACAAACATGACAGTGGGCCCTAAGGGGTTTTTAACGGTGGACATTCAATCACTACTGTTTTCCTGTGGTACGGTCCACCTAACTCATCTGCCTCACGTTTTTTTGGATCAATTCTTAAAATGATCTGAAAAAATGATGGACGGTGATGAGTACACAGAACACCGACCAGTAGCCATATGGCTACGGTCAGCGACACTAACTAAAGCATATCGGCGTATACACGAACCACCTTTAGGGAGATCGCTTTGCCTCGATCCCGACTCAGGATCCAGCGTGCATCGCCACCCTTTGAGACCACATGATTAGTGATCCGATGATCAGAGCCGTCCATATTGTGCTGATGGACTTACAATAATGGAAATAAAATATTTTTTTTTATGGCATGCATTCAACTCTAAAAATCAAAAGTTAAGACTACCAACGAGACGTGATTGCGTTAGAATAGCTTATTTGTTGTAGCGTGGAGAATATAGACGGTTCAAATCATCATATATCAGCATGTGGGCCCCAATGGTTGGCGACACACCGCTGGATTCTGAGTTGCGACGGAGGCAAAGCGAGCTGCTTTGGCAAACCTCTCTACATCTGATGAACCAGCTTCAGTTAGAAAAAGGGGTTTTTTTGAATTTTTGAACTTCCAAACGCGCCACATATGAAATCCCTGTTGAAATCCATCACTCCTCTGTCTTTCAGTAGAATTGCTTCTCCTCTCTTATACTCTTCCTCTATCTCCCTACAGATCCAAACCGTCCAAAACCCAACTCCTCTCTCCACCTTAATCGATGATTTCACCCGATTCTGCTACCAAAAAGAACTCCCAAAAGCGATCAATGCCATGGATTCCCTCCAAAAACACGGGATTTGGGCTGACCCCATCTCATATTCCACACTCATCAAGTGCTGCATCGACAGTGGAGCAATCGAGCAAGGCAAGCTCATCCACCGGCATGTTTTCTCAAATGGGCATGAGCCCAAAACGTTCCTAATCAACAATCTCATCAACATGTATCTGAGATTCGGCCTCTTCAACGATGCATGCAAGCTGTTCGATGAAATGCCTGAACGAAATGTAGTTTCATGGACCACCATGATTACAACTTTCACTAATAGTAAGCGTGGTGAAGAAGCTTTGAAGCTTTTGATTCTGATGGTTAGGGAAGGTGTGATGCCTAACATGTACACTTTCTCATCAGTGCTGAGGGCGTGTGATGGATTGAGTACCCTACAGCAGCTCCATTGTAGTATGATTAAAAGAGGGCTGGAGTCAGACGTCTTTGTACGGAGTGCCTTGATCGATATCTATGCGAAATGGGGCAATTTAGATGATGGGTTTCGTGTTTTCAGTGAGATGGTTACCTGTGATTTAATTGTTTGGAATTCAATCATCGGTGGATTCGCTCAGAACAATGATGGTCATGAAGCTCTGAATCTCTTTAAACGAATGAAGACGGCTGGTTTTCAAGCAAATCAGGGAACATTAACGAGCGTTTTAAGAGCCTGCACGGGGTTAGTACTGTTAGAGCTGGGAAGACAAGTGCATGCTCATGTGCTGAAGTTTGAGAGAGACCTGATTCTGAACAATGCCCTTCTCGATATGTATTGCAAGTGTGGGAGCTTGGAGGATGCAGAATCTGCATTCAAGAGGATGTCGGAAAGAGACGTGATCTCTTGGAGCACCATGATCGCTGGCTTGGCACAGAATGGTCAGAGCCGGCAAGCTCTGGAACTGTTTGAGTCGATGAAAGCTTCCGGAATGAAACCGAACTACATCACCGTTGTGGGTGTCTTGTTTGCTTGCAGCCATGCGGGCTTGGTCGAAGATGGATGGTACTACTTTCGATCAATGAAGAGACTTTATGACATCGAGCCGGGAAGAGAGCATTATGGTTGTATGGTGGATCTCCTTGGCAGGGCAGGCCAGCTCGATGAAGCCATTAGATTCATCCATGAAATGGAATACGCCCCGGATTCTATTACATGGAGAACACTCCTTGGAGCATGCAGAGTTCATCACAATGTAAAGCTGGCAGTGTATGCAGCAAAGCGGATTCTAGAATTGGAACCTGACGATGAAGGGGCATACATACTCTTATCTAATATCTATGCGAATTCTTGGAGGTGGGACGACGTCGAACAAGTGAGGAAAGCAATGAGAGGGAGAGGCGTAAAGAAAGAGCCTGGTTGTAGTTGGATTGAAGTGGACAAGCAGATTCATGCCTTCGTTGTGGGAGACAGATCACACCCACAAATAGATGATATCAGTAAAGAGCTGAGCAGGTTGATCCAGAGAATAATGGATGTGGGGTACGTTCCAGACACAAATTTCGTGTTGCATGATCTTGAAAAAGAGCAGAAGGAAGATTCGCTCCGCTATCACAGTGAGAAGCTGGCAATGGCTTTTGGGCTGATGAACTCTGCAAAGGAAAAACCGATCAGGATCATGAAAAATTTAAGGATCTGCGGCGACTGCCACACATTTGCAAAGCTTGTTTCGAAGATGGAATGTAGGAACATTGTAATCAGGGACCCTATCTGCTTCCACCATTTCAAGGATGGCACGTGTTCGTGCGCAGATTATTGGTAATGCAAGTGGACGATGCAAACATACAGATGCATCTTTGCTTGCTTGCTTCTGTTGAGCGCTAAGATCAGAAATAGCTAATGATCAGAAACTGGTGGGGAGTACACATGGTGCGGTAAAGGCTAACTGTTGAGCTTGGCCAAGCATCCGCGTTGATATTGTTATGGACAGATGTCTTAAATTTGTCTGGTGGTCCGTCGATGATATCGACAGGGTTTTGATGACATCGACGGTTGTTCGATGCCATCGATAATTCACAGAATTTTTCACCTCTGGTCGCTGGACAATTTTGGTCCATTTTCGATGACATCGAAGATGTTATGCAGATTTTGTGATTTTTGTTTCCTATTCCGATTCTACTTTTTTCTAAACTTATATAAAAGGGTGTACGCGGGATTGAGAGGTATTCTAAGGCTTTCTAAATGAGTTCCAAGGGTTCCTAAAAGGATTTTAGGGTTTTTAAAGTGTGTAGCAAGGGTGAGATTCGATGTTGTTCGAATCGGGTAAGTCATCTCTCTTTGTAATTTCTATTTTCATAGTGGAGATCTGTCGCTTTGTGCCGTGGTTTTTTCCCGCAAGGGTTTTCCACGTTAAATATGTGTTCTCTTGTGTGTGCTTGGTGCCATTGGATTGCTATCTAGATTTAGATCTGTGTGATTCTGGGTAGTAGATCGAGCAATCGTTGGGGCACAGATCTGAATCTGCAGGATAAGTAATAATGGCGAACACCAGGTATGAGATTAAGAAGTACTCAGGAAAAAATAATTTTGAGTTATGGAAGATCAAGATGATGAGTTCATTGGCCGGCGGTTCTCTTGAGGAGCGAAAGTCTACTATGATTGATGATGAATAGAATACTCTTGATAAGAAAGCATTATCGTCGATCCGTTTTTGTCTTACGGATGAGGTTCTCTACAACGTCATGAGGGGGAAAACTGCAGCTAAGTTATGGGCGAAGTTAGAGGATGTCTATGCGAAATTTTTTTCTGAAAATCGCCTACACTTGAAGCGAGTATAACTTCAAGATGGCAGATCTGAGAGCTCACATCAAAGAACTTTAATAAATTTGTTCGCAAATTGCTGAATATAGAGGAAGTGATGAAAGATGAAGAACAAGCATGTATGTTGCTGAATTCTCTTTCGGCGTCGTATGAGTCATTCAAGGACAATATGTGCAGCACGAATAAAATCCTAATTGTCGACACCGTTATTTCAGCCCTTCAAGGGAAGGCTATAAGAAATCTAAATGGTGACATGGGGACATTTTCTGATGCACTATTTACAATGGGTAAGAATTCTGAACAAGGTACGAGTTCTTCAGGTTATAGATCCAAATCAAAGGGCAAGGGCAAAGGAAAGGTAAAGTGTTGGAATTGTGGGAAGGAGGACATGTGAAGAAGGATTGTGGAAATTCTAAATCGAAGAGAGAAGATTTTGAGGCTTCGTACAGGGAGACCAATGCTGCCACGTCAGATGGATCGATTGGATGTGATGGTGATGTTTCGTCTGTGTCTACTATTAGGCAGCCATACGATGATCGTAAGGACGAGTGGATGCTAGACACAGGGGCATCTTTTCACATAACTCCTCATCGGAGTTGGTTCGCTAGCTATGGCGAATGCGATGGTGGACAAGTGTTTATGAGTAATGGCTTTGCCTGTAATGTTGTGGCTGTTGGTACGGTGCACATCAGGATGTTTGATGGGGTGGAGCGTACCTTGACTGATGTCAGGCACGTTCCTGTTTTGAAGAAAAATCTGATTTCTCTTAGTGTACTTGAGACAAAAGGATGCAAGTACATAGGTATTGATAGTGCTCTTAAGATATCTAAGGGGGCATGGGTAATCAGATTTTACGATTTTTGTTTCTTATTCCGATTCTACTTTTTTCTAAACTTATATAAAGAGGTGTATGTGGGATTGAGAGATATTCTAAGGCTTTCTAAATGAGTTCCAGGGGTTCCTAAAAGAATTTTAGGGTTTCTAAAGGGTGTAGCAAGGGTGAGATTCGAGGTTGTTCGAATCGGGTAAGTTATCTCTCTTTGTAATTTCTATTTTCACAGTAGAGATCTATCGCTTTGTGCCGTGATTTTTTCCCGCAAGGGTTTTCCACGTTAAATCTATGTTCTCTTGTGTGTGCTTGGTGTCATTGGATTACTATCCTAGATCTAGATCTGTGTGATTCCGCAGGCCAAAATTCCAACAGATATCTTGTTGATCATGAGGTAAAAGAGCTGGGATTTTCTGCTTGTTTATACTTACAAAAAGACCGCCACATGACAATGAGCCCGTGTGGCAGGTAAGAATAGTTGAAGATGCAATTCAGGGGGAGAAGATAAGAGAAAGCAATGCCCAAGATTGTCCTTTTTGTGTGGGTTTTGAACCATGGCCATCTAGGGGTTCCATGTGGACAATGGCTAATTCATTATCTACTGTTCTGTTGAAGGAGGCTCTATCATACTGTGATCAAGAAGGCCCTGTCGCATCATTTTCGTGAAGACTATCCATTCGTTTTGAAACTTTGACGGGAAAGGAGCAGGAAAAGAAATCTGTGCAAATATCTAGGGTTGAAATGAGCATCCTTGGAGCTTTTTTTTTTTTTTGAAAGACACAGGGTGTCCCCACCTCCTTTTTGAAGTGAGACTAATCCTTGCGGATACACGTAATCACCCACAACCACGTGTATCAGGTAAAGCCAAGGAGGGGAATCGAACCCTCACCTTGGAGCGTTTTCTTTCATCCCTTATTATGGAATACTATAGAATTTTATTAACCAAGAAATAGAAAAGAAGGAAGCTGCTCATTACGGCAATGGATGGCAATTACCAATTACAATAGGTGGCATAGATCTTTAACAGGAGAATCAAGTACAAATTTTCCTATGAACAACACTAATAGAAAATGATTTTTCATTACCTCAATTGAAGTAATGAGCTACTGAATATGGGAAGTTTATTATTGTAACTAGTCCTCATGTTCCCTCAATTGACCTAAATATGTTATTAAAATGGACAAGTTGAGAAAGAGATAGTTGAATCAAAATAAATCATTTTTATGTTCTATGTTTTATTTCTGTTTGAAAGGGCAATATATTGAAATTGTGTGGAATAGTGTGTGGTGCATGCGGAAGCTTGTTGGAGCTATAGAATTATGGTTGAGTCCTTTGCAACAGGGGGGGATTAGGACTAAATAAAATTCTTTGCATAATTAATACAATTTACCATGGGTCCAATCACATAGACTATAAATGATCTACTAATTAAGCAACTAGTCTATAAAAAATAGTGACATTGTGTGTACTTACAAGTTAAGTGCCTAACATACAACTCAATTCAAGCAATCTTGTAATTTAACTAATTAAACACATAAGTACGGGTGTACATCGGGCCAAACCAAGTCGAACCGGGCTCAACCTGGCCTGGCCCGGTCACCAGTCAAACCCAGCCCGAACCCGGCCTGGCTCGGTCACCGGGCCAACATGTCCAGCTCGAACTCGGCCAGGTGAGCAATTGGGCGAGTTCGGGCCAGTTTCGGACCTGCTCCATCTAAAAAGGAACCCACGATTTGGACCATTCATACTTGATTTCCCCAAGAACCTATCTCGTTCAATCATTAGGTGGGCCACATTTAAGAAATATATAGCTAAGAAATGAAAACTGTTGGTCTAAATCTAATGCTCAAATATTACTAACCTAATCAGTGGATAGTTTAAATTTTGGAAGAATACAAATTCAGTCAAAGGAAAATCTGATGAACGTCTCGGATCTCATTAGACGTCTCATGTTGGCACATGTGGCGTGCATTTATGTTTGGCGCTTGAGGTGGGGCGTATGGAATTAGTACTCTTTGTTCCATAGTATTTTGTAGGAAAGAAAAGGGTAATCTCGTACATCCACTTCTACGTGTAAATGGACAACAACAGTCCAAGTTTCAAGCCTGCACGTAAAAGCCCAAGCAAAAAATTCTGGTACTCTGGCAGCGAAGGACTATTCATATACATGAACTTAAATACTATAGAAGAAGCTGACATGTAACTAATTAGACCATCCAAATTAATGGACCCATTTTAAATGATTTATAAATCAGTAGTTACCTTGAAATATAATCACAACTGAATAGATTGATGAACATCTAATGGATGTACTAAATTTAATAAATAAATTTCCATTAATCAGATGTTAGTATTATCCAAAGAATTTAATTTCCATTAAATTTCTATAAATTCGATGCTTCCATTATATATATATATATATATATATATATATATATATATATATATATATATATATATATATATATATATATATATATATATATATATATATATATATATAGGCCGAGGGTTTCGGACAAGTCGAGCCAAATTGGGACTTGAACTCGAACTTAATTTGGGTGAGAAAATGGCCCGTCTCGGACCGAACTCAGTTCCGGGTTGGGCCGAGTCGAGTGAGTTAACAGGGCTAGCCCGGTTCGTGTACACCCCTACACATAAGCATAAATAAAATTGTACTCAAATGACAATCGCAAACACAAGCATATATAGTGGTCATTCAATAGGACTGAACTGTCCTTCAATACCATTGAGAAAATTCAAGAATTTTCTATTTAGTTGTTGAACTATTTCTTCGATCTCATCGAGCTGATCTTTAATTCTATTGAAACCCATCAATATTCTATCGATGAGATCGATGACCACATGAAAATTATTGTTTTGGGCAATATATTTTATAGTAACTTAACATGTCTTTTAGTATTACTTATCATGTTCTATTTAAGGTCTTAATGTTATGCGATGATCAATCAAGTTTTATTTACTAAAGTTAGGATCATCTAGAGGTGGATTATAATATCCTATTCCGTTTGGTTTTGGTGTTCTACGTAAATGCACCATAGGTTGACAAAAACCATTTGAGGATTTGTAGTCAACCAACGTCCATATCAATCGGAAGCAGATTTGCCTGTGATCGTAGCACAAAGATATTTCTATGCCCGGGGCTGTGTGGGTTCCACAAAGATGTCTGTGACAAATCCAATCCGTCCATCTGTTTTGAAAGACCACAATAGGTTAGGCATATACAAAACTCAGGTGGGCCACACCAAAGAAAAAGTGGGAACAGAAACGTCCACCATTGAAACCTTCCTAGAGCTGACCATGATGTTTATATGCCATCCAAACCGTTCATAGTATTATTACCACTCAAACACAGTTTAGGAACAGATATCATCGTGATAAGATACTTCTGTCCAACCAAGCATTCAATCCCCACTGTTTTGCGTGGTTTCCGTGCCACATTAGTTTTTAGATCATATGCCTGATTTTTAGATTTTATCTTACCGTGGTCTTGAAAAAAAGATGAACATAGTAAATTTATCACGGACATCTCTGTGGGCCCACAGACCCGGGCACAGAAATATCTTTGGCTTTTTTGGATTTAAGGTTAGGGTCACCAAGGCACATTAATTTACTTGTTCTTCATTTCCTTGATGCTCTAAGTCTTCATGTGTCTTTAGTCTTTAGCTTCGAAAAGCTCAACTGACTCATTGACACTGGAATGCATGTAATTAACAAATAGAAGCACTAACATATACTACTGAACTAGTGGCCCTTGTAAGCCTCCCATGGAGCGTCTACTACGCCAAAAGTGAGAGAGGGCCTATCCCTCTCTTTCCTATTTGCGCAAGAACGGTTTTCAATGAAATGGGAAATGAGAGCTATTATCTCCACATGAGGTTCCCAGGTTCCAATTGAAAGGGGAATTGATCCCTAGTTGATTTCGTAACAAACGAATTGGCATTGCTAGTTGTCGCTCGTGAAAGCATACGGCGTACTATTATTTTGATTAAGCATCAAGCATTATTTCAGAAATTTTCCAAATGAACAATTTCAGTGAAATCAAGGAACCAGCTGCACCTTACGGACTATTCTCTGAGATAGGCTTTGGGCCTACATTGGACCAAAAGACCTTAAAAAGCTTTTTACTATTCCCTGGGATCAGCTTTGGAACTTTCCTGTGCAGCTTATGTGGTTTGGTTGACACTCCATCTTCTAGAAAAATACACTACCAAGAAAGAAGAAAAATCAAACTCCTAAAGTTTTATGTGTGGTTTTGAATTAGAGACATTAAAAATGAAAAAGCCTTCTAAGCTAATGATCTGGGTCTAACTCCCAAATAAATTTCTTCCTACAAAAAAAAATCAGGTACTTCTTACTGTGAGAAGTATGATAAGGATAAATCATCCAATTCATAAGCCCTATTGATTCCGATTATTCCAGAGCTTTATTACGTGATTATAGCACAAAAGAATCTTTTCGATATGCACACACTTGATGAAATGAATCACTTGAAAAATAAATGTATTTGTTTCTGTACCAGATCTTTTACAGGTTCAATTCTGATTGCCTCTCATTCATATCAAAAATGCATTTGGAAGGGGCCAAACACGTAGCAAAGGCCCAAGAAAGCTCCACTAATATGAGAGTAGATAAAGATTCAAGGACCAGTTTAATGCCCCCACGAATAGCTGCCACCTTGGTTCTGCCAGAGCTGCATTCATCACTCGGGCTGAAGAAGACCAGCCCAACCATGTCATGCTAATACCCTCTGCTTGCTCGACATATTGTCATCGAAGCGGAGGACCTATGAATATCTTTTGATAGATGCATGATGCAGCATGGATGAGCCATACAGATCACCAGTGAACCTCAGTCATCTTCATCTAGCTTTGCCATGTACAAAATTCAAGAGATTTTCTATCCACAGCCAGGATGGGTATGGTCCCGCTTTATGTTCCAATAAAATCTCAGCTGCTCATCAAAAGGGGGGAAAAAAAAGGTACCGCACGTAGGCATATACTTCGTAGGCACGATATTGAGATGGCATCTCAGTTACAACCAGCATCCATTTATGCTTTTTTTTTCTAAAGATCGCACGCATAAGCATATTGAGGTTTGCTAGCATTCTTAACGTGCACACCTTTACACCCAGTGCACACAGCAACCTGACATGTGCACCGAAGATCTGAGCGGCATATAACATGGACCTTAATGTGATGATGCCCTGGCAAAGAAATGAGGACAATCCACTCCCCAGGTGGGTGACTTGTGTGGGTTGAATGTGGGTTATTATCAAGTTTACCCCTTAGTCCATTGTTTTCATACAGGGATGGCGTGCCTGATGAGCCGACCAGCTTGACTGTAGTGCTTGATCACCTGCACAGATCAGTCCACCATGTACACAGCTCAGATGTCCTAGGCACCAGCCAGCTTGGCACATCTGCCACCTCTAAAGCTGGATGGGGGCTACCGACCGATGACTTCATTCAGAAAAGAGAGGCAAAAAAATTACAAACTTGCCAAATTGCAATGCAAATAAAATTCACAATGCAACTCGAGCCATGCTTCGTTCAGTTTCCGGATCTCAGAGGCAAGATGTAGTCGCTGACTACATTCTCAGCTTTGATTCTTCAATATTACAGGCCAGGGTCTGTCTTACCCATGAAATGTATTGCAATGCGAGGCCCACAGAAGATGTGTTCTGTGCAGAGAGGTAATGGCCATGCTGCCACCTTATAACTCGTCTTTCAAAGTTTTGCCCCTGGCAGGTCCAACATAAGAGGCATATGCTCCAATGATCGACTCATACATCGTAATTCCTTTCAAGTACTCTTCTTTGCTCAGGAACTGCATGCATTGAAAAAGAGAGCTTCAGATACCCAAACAAACTTTATCTATGTAAGTGCACATGCATGTTTCATTAACACGAAGCACATTGATCAAGCCTGAGGAAATCATCAGAAATAACGTTGGCAATGGTACATCATGTTGAATAGGCCTAGCACCTACTGTTCAAATTTTGGGCATGAGACTTTTTCAGGCCTGACAATTATCATCCCTAATCACAAGCAAATCTTTCCTGTTTTCTGCATATTAGTTTATGTGGCACATGCAGTGCACCTGGAAATTGAAGTTGTTGCTTGCAAGACGTGCCCAGTTGTAAAAAGTGAGAGCTGAAATCCTCTCAACCTTTCCTACAGAGTGGTACAACACTCGATCCATGTGGGAACTGCCTTTTGTGTGTGTATGCAACATCTGGTGCATCCATCAGGTGTGCCTTCAATGTTAGGCCTTAAGGGGAAAAACATGTCCAATCGGTTGGCCCACACTTACATTATCGCCCACCCAAGTGTGTATATTCCTTCCAATTGGTTCATTAGGTGAGACTCACCTAAATAAAGAGAATCTTAAAAAAATCAGACTGATCCAAAGCTCAGGCTGGCCCACACTGCATGAAATTGGAGGTTCTAGGTGTAATTTGAATTATTCCTTACATTATCGCCCACCTAAGTTTTATATCAGGCTGCATTTTGGGATGTGCTGTCAACATGAGAGGCTGCCTCTGGTGTAAGGAGTGGACGTCAAACAAACAACAAATAGGCCCATAGAGCTCAGGCGTTCCATGCACTTCCCGTTGCGTGTAGTAAAGGTATTTGGGTGTGGTGTCTAAGGTAAGCAGGTAAAATCCACCATCTTGCTTCCTGGGGAACCAGCAAAATCTGAACCATATGGTGTTAACCACATGGAAGGAGTGGTAGTAAATTACCCCTTTCTTTGGTTAAAAACTCTTCCCATATCTTCAAATAAGGCAAAGTATTAGCATCTCGAAAATTAATTGTGGGAAAAATCTTGACCCTGGCCGCTATATATAGTAGAGAGATTTTTAGTGGAGTAATTTGATATTCTGGCAATACTATGATGGCTGATCCACAGGCACTCAGAAAATGTATGTGGCAAACATCGACCTTAATTGAACCATCTAATGCAGAGCCTACAGTGAATTGGTGAGTACCCCAAAATCAGATCCTTTCAGCAATCCCAAGCTTTGACTAATAGACATTTTTTTTTGTGGAATTTGGACCATTGGCTGTTTTCAGTTTCAACTATCTATTAATTGTCCACCAATTTGCCAGTAAAAAAATAAAAAATCAAATCAATATAGCTTCCGGTTTGCGGTCCATCTAAATTAGCTTCCACAATTTGGACGGGTGTAATTTCAGTAACTGGTATGTAGCATGGACAAGTAGGCTAAAAATATGCCTCGCGTACAATATGCAGCTTGCAAGAAGGCTCCACACCAGCAGGATCAACTGAAGCTACTCCTGCTCATGATATAGGTGATTTGGGCGGCTTACATGCCATGCCAGCATGGGAAGTAGAGATCCTGGATCGAAACAGCATGGCTTTGCTGGGTCGATTCAGAGAATGAAGAATTTGTAACGTGAATGGGGAAGGTAAGGAGCTGCTGCTAGCATTAGGCCACCAGCCATCTCTTTGGGTTTTCTATACCGCACTTGATATGTAATGACCTTGAGTTGGATGCTTCAGTGCATGTTTCTTACCATGCACTTTAACGTATGAATAGTTCAGTTGTCAAAACAATTAGACAAGAATATGTCACATGTATGATTTCTTAGTCGCTGCATATCAACAGCAATAACACTTTGCCAGAGTGTCAAAGTTCTTCTCTATTTTATAATATGCAGAATTACAGAGGTGCTGCATGCACCGGCCATATGTGTGTTAGAATGATTTCAACATGAACAAAAGACTCCAAGAAGCTAATGCCAGAAGTACCCCAAGAATGGCGAGTCCTTCCAAAAGGTATTCGGATTGCAACATAAGGTTCATGCGAGGTCCTTTCTTTCCCGCCTCAATAGCACTATTTCATCATTTCTTAAAGCACTCTTTTTGAGTGGGACAGTTTTCAGTAATTGCTCCTACGAGTATACATAGCACATGCATGGCTAAAGTTTCTTATAACAGGACATTATGGCCAATGGCCGAAATAGTTATGATTTAAAAGCCAATACAACAGCTTTTGTTCTTTTTGAGTTATAGAAATTTTATTGAGAAAGAGCCAATAGGTGACAAAGAATACAAATGCACAAAACAGCTGACCACCGTCCCGAAAGCAAAGAAACAACAAGCCATTACATCCCAAAATACATCAGCCTCACCACTGGATAAGGCCCCAAACTGTCCCTACAACCTACTCAATATTGTGGCTAACATTACAAAAGCACCTTCCATTTCTTTCCTTCCAAATCACCCAAAGACCCGCCAACAAGCAAAGCCACATATACACCATGCCAAGCCACTACCAAATCTCCTATAGAATATGGCATAACCCAACGGACATTGAAATCTAGAAAGGACACAAACGGGGAGTGGATGAGAAGGTGATTGACTGATACCGAATCAGCCCTACTTAACAAGAAAACATTGGGACTGCATAGGAACAAACAAACTTGGTATTCCTGGAGATTATCCACAGTAAAATCTCTCCCCACGAGCCAACAAAAAGCAACAAATTTGTGCGGAGCCGCATAGGACCAAACAAACTTGGTATTCTTAACTTCTCCATCCACTTCGGACTTAGCGAGCATAGCATTAAAAGATCTAACTAAAAAACATCCGAACGACTCCTTTTTCCACACAATATGGTCCCTTTCCCCACTGATCGGATAGTAGAATTGAATGAGAGAAAGAAGTGAGGCTAATTCAATCGTCTCTTCATCCGAAAGAAATAAGCGGCAAGGAGGAGCCCAAGCAACTGAAATGACACAAGTGGATAGTGAGCGACAAGGATGTTATGAGCCGGCGATGAATGAGCGATATTAGCAAACAAGTTTTTCAAAAGAACATCAGCCACCCACACATCTTCCCAAAATCAAATCATCTCCCATTCCCAAGACCAAAACAAATCCCATTGTCAAAAATTGATTTCATGGCTAGAATTCCTCTCCACATCACCGAAGCTCTATATGTGGAAGACTTATTAGCACCCCAACCACCAACCTCACATCCATACTTAAGAGGCAATCGTAGCTCTCCATAACACATCCTCTTCCAAACCAAACCTCCACAACCATTCACCCAACAATGCTATATTCATCACCTTGAGGTTCTTAATGCCAGCCCCACCCTCATAATAAGACTTACAAACTTAATTCTCATTTAACAAATGGAACATGGAAGCACCTTCCACACCTTCTGCACCTTGCCGTAAAAAATTACACTGCAACCTATCTTGCTTAGCTAACACTGACTTTGGGCAACAAAACAGGGACATGAAGTAGATTGGCGGATTTGAAAGGGCAGCTTTAATTAGAGTAATACGGCACCCAAGAGAAAGATATCATCACTTCCATCTTGCTAATTTTCTTTTGAATCTTTCGACAACTATGTCCCAAAGATGCTCTGCCGATTTATATTTTTGGGAAAGCAAGCGAGGGGAACTCTCTCTTATTAACTAACCCAGGGCAAAAGCCTAAAAGATACAACTAGTGGGCGAACCCCATGGGAACAAGAAAAAGAAAAAAAGAAGAAGAAGCAACCCACACCCCGGGCACAAGGGAGAGAAAGGGAAAAAAAAAAAACAAAGAGAAAAAAGATAGGAAAGAGCCCGCCTCACACCTGCTAACCTTAAGAGCTCCTCCCTAGGCAAATGAATACCCAGTATAATACTTTTCGCAATGTTGACTTTCAATCCCGAAACAACCTCAAACCAACGAATAATCATTCTCAAGTTTTCCACCTTCTCTTCTTCAGCCTCACAGAATAAGAGTGCATCGTCTGTGAACAAAAGATTAGATATCGGAGGCGTTGTCCTGCCATCACATAATTCCTAAAAGAGATCATTCTGTTGCCCCCTTCATTCTCCCAAGTGCTTCGGCGCCCACCACAAAAAGGAGAGGAGATAGTGGGTCCCCCTGTCACAACTCCCTCGAACTTTGAAAGAAACCTTTAGGTGAGATGTTAACCAACACCGAGAATCTAACTGAACTCACACACTCCATCACCCAGCTTCTTCATCTCGTGCCGCATTCAATTCTGGCAAACATATAGTCCGGGAAGCCCCAATACACATGGTCATGTGCCTTTTCGATGTCCAACTTACAAACAACGCGCTTAAATTTTCTGTGTCTGGAGTCGATACACTAGTGAGCCAACAAAGCACTATCCAAGATATGCCGACCCTCTACAAAAGCTCCTTGGAACTTGGAAACAACACCTAACTTTCCACTGAATCTAGAAGCTAGGACCTTAGCAAGGATTTTGTAAATGCATCTGACGAAGCTAATGGCCCTATAATCTTTGAGGTATTCTGCACCCAAAACCTTTTGTTATATTGGTTACAAATTCTAAAATATATATATATATATATATATATATATATATATATATATATATATATATATATAACTGCCATTATGAACTGAAATACTAAGCAATACAGAGGCTGTTGCTGTCGTTATTAACCAATATTCTTGAAAAAGAAAGTACACATGCTCATAATACCATAATGGTATTTTACATATTTTAAATTTATTGTAGAACTCTAATCTTCATTATTTGCTTTAAAATTTTATTGTTGAACTGTAATTATTATTTAATTGAGTCTAGTTGCCTAATCAATTTAATAATTAGCAAAATAACAGCCATAAAGGACCTTTTTCTTGAGGGGGAATGCAATTAAACATGTCTGCCTATTGTCAACCACAACAGCCCTTATATTGCAAGATACCATTACTTCTCTGATACAACAGGCTATAATGATGTCATGGAAACCATCAGTACGTGGTTGATAGAGCATGCATACATTCTAGGTAAACGTGCATATTATATGCATGAACATCGAAGTCATGTAGTGCATGTAATCACTAGGCTTGTAGACACACACATGCATGCATTTTCTACTTATATAAAAAACTGCCATGTTCATACACAAGCTTGATTAGCTCATGGGTATGAATACACAAATTAACACAGCTACACATGCATGCACTGAGGTACACAAGTTACAGGGAACAGATCCAGTGATCCTAGAGGCATGAAAATTTTTGTGATTCCACTCTCTGTATCATACACAAGGAATGTGTAAGATTATCTAAACCATTTCCTCATCAGGGGCAACCATGAATGCTACATAGGCCAGAAGTCACAACGATCGGACAACCCTAACCATTTAAAAAATTGGGTACAAGTGATTTTTGGTCTATGGTCCATTCAAGAAGCTAATGATGAATCAATGGCACACATAATTATACACATCCCAAGTGTATAGTCTAAAAAGTAAAGGCACGAAATTTTCATACTTTTGGGAGCACATTGGATCTCATCCCTAAGTTACATTTTTACATGATAAGGAGTATGTGAACATGTAGGCCAGTAAATGATATTTGCAAATGCATCTGGGGTCCTTACTCATGCCTCGGTGGTAGACTCACGAGGTCATGGGTTCGAGTACCCATTGTGGTGAAATCCCACTGGTGTGAGTGTGTGGGGTGTGAGTGCGTAAAAAAAAAAAAATGCATGTGCAATTTCTTACACAGAAGTACAACTGCATGTGTTTGTAAAATTGTTAGAAATATACCGAAAACAAAGGGCAGTATGTGTAACATACCTCGTTATGGTCATGGAGCAGTATGGGAGTGTTTGCCATTGGAGAAAAGCCAATCGCCAGTATTCCTTGTTGGCGGAAATAGCGAGAATCAGTTGAGGCTGGAAAAATCTCTGGCTTATTGATTCTGCCATTAGCTTTCCTTACAGCTTCCTCCAAAAGCGCCCACCATGGGTTAGAACTGTCAGTGGCAGTGAGTGCTCGCTTCCCAAACATGTCATGCACCGAACTTTTCTGCTTGAACTGTCCAAGCTAGAACCATGGTTAGATGGATTGAACTAAGGATTTTTCAATATCATTAGATGAGAGAGAGAATCTAGAAAAAATTTCATGCAGTGCCTTTGCATAGCAGTTGTCCTTCTATAAAGGGAATGCTTCAAGACTTGAATTAATGCTCCTCAATGCTATGTAGTTGTCAACTCCCTTCCCCAAAAAGAAATTCAGGGACCAGCGTGAACATGACCACAAGGTTGTCAAAAAGTATTATCCAGTTAATTCCCACCCTTGCTCTTGTGATATGGCCTATCCCAGTGTTTTAAATAGCGGTAGCGAGTTGCATGGCATTCAGCCCTCTATAGAGTGTAGCGTAAGCAGCGTAAGTGATATGATACTTCTATTTTTTTAATTTAGAATATAGAATAAATTATAAAGAAAAAGAAATATATATATATATATATATAATTTATTTTTTCAAGTATAAACATGTTCAAACAAGTTATTAATTATCATTTATCAAAGCCAATTCACATATATAAACCAAATCAAATCATTATCACATCAACAATTCTTTCTGAGCAAACCATTTTAATTAATAATTTTTAATTGAAACCACTAGTCACAAGCAGTGTTTATCTCCGATATTATCGTCACAAGCAGTGTTCGAATTATCTCCGATATTATCTTTATTCCAGCTCAGCGATACCAATAACACTGGTAGCGATACCAATAATGTTGGTAGTATCAAAAATTTCAGGTATTAGCAATGTATCACTAAGTATTGCCAACATATCAATATCGCTATTGTAATTGTCAATATTTTCAACTATGTAAATTCTTGGTGTTTCTTGTATTGCCAATGTATCACCAATATTTTCGACTATGTAAATTCTAGGTAATGCTTGTTTCATAAGTGTATCGATGATATTTCAATAATATCACCAACGTATTGATATCATCTAAATTTTGTTTATTAGAAAAAAAAAATATATTTCATTTTTTTTCATTGGCACATGGTTGTATGTAGTGTTCAATTCGTCATTGATAATATTAATAATATCTCAATATTATCGATATCGCAACATGCGCAATATTGAGACCACAATCTTTCGTTTGCTTTCCAATTGTTGATAATTTCTTGGTGAAATATCATGTTTTGTTGATATTTTGCAACATTAATAGATGTTTGGATGGAAGGGTGGATGATTAAATAGGCTGGATGGGATAGTTGGACTGATTTTTTACAACAACGCTTGCTTTTAAGGCCCCATTAAATGGAAACTTGTTATGTATGCATTCTTTTTGCAACTTTTTTATTTCTAAATATGCAAATATATACATTTTAACATCTCCTCAAGTTTTGCTGAAAATTCCACTGTTTTCCCCATGTTTCCCCTCATTTCTGGTTATCAGCGATCTTATCGGCGCTATCGATATTGTTTTCATATACCTAGCCAGCGAAACTTGTAGCGAAACCGATACTTCGAACACTAGTCACAAGTATGAAAAAAGATAAAAATACGACAGGTTAAAAGTATTAAGTATAAAATACAAATGTCACATTCCTCAAAATCTCAATTAATAGGCTTTAGACCAAGGTGTCCTGAATCGGTTACGTATTGGCTGTAACGGCCGATATGTAACAAATGATGGCCCGTTACATATGGCGTAACGAAGCGATGCCCCATTTTGATACCGTAACGGCGTTATTGACCATTGTAGCAGTAACTAGTAACGGTATATTTTTTTTTGCCTTCTTAAGCTCTGTTTTTTCATTTTTTTGAAACCACTTGCTTCCAAACTCTCACTCAATCCTTCTACTATTATTTTCGACCAATCTTGGCTTGGTATTTGAGATAAAAACACATTATATTACAGATTTTCTTGAATCGGCATTTGGTGGGCCATTTTTCTAAATTCATTGTAAAAATAGGTATTTATACTCTTTTTTTTGTATGTTTCGCTGTTTTAATCATAGAATATGATGTGTTAATCATAATAGAACATGTTAATGTGCATTTTATAGATTTGTGGTGTCGTTTTATATATTTTTCTATTTTTTCTATTTCCGCATTAATTTTGGCCTTTTTCTTTTTTTAAATTTGAAAAATCATTCAAAGAATAGAAATAGATTGCAGACTAGAACATTTGATAGACTTGTCTTCATGCACTACAATATAAAACTAAGAATGCGACGACATCATAGGAGCATTACAAATTAGATGACGAACTCATGTCCCAATAAACTTGGACAATATTTATGATGAGGATGACCCACTTCTACCTTGGTTGGAAACAAGGGAAAAGCAAATTGAAGAGGATAATGAAGAATTGGAAATTGATGACCCAAAAATATGCAGAGCGCAACAAGAGAGTCGTGCAGATGTGTTGGACCTAGTAAGAGGGGCAACGTTTACGCCAAGTACCGGTACGGCTCAAGATCAACAAAAGAGTACGAGCAGTGATAACGTGACCGTGTCAGATGATGGTGACGATGACCCCCTGCCCCTGATGCTGGCACTTCTGGTGTTGCTCAGCGCCCTATACAACCGACTACAAATCGCGATGCCGATGAACATCAACGAGATAATACACGAGGTCGGACTTATGAGTGTACTGAGTCACGATACAGCCAGCAGGAGGAGGGTACATCTAGTGGTGCACCGGGTCTAGGAGGTTCGGAACATCAGCAGACTCATGGTCCTGGTTATTATGATAGATATTCTTATGGACAACTGGATTATGATTATGGTGGTTAGACTGAGCCTGTTCCATCACATTCATGTTTGAGTAGTCCTCCCGATCAATATCAATATGATTATAGATATCCAGATCCAAATCCAAGTTACTCATCACAGCAGACGCACTCTCAATCTCAAGATTCTCAACACGGCTTTGAGTATGGGCACCGGTATGGCTATTCGACGGGCATGGATATCCTTACTCGGGTCAAAGTCGTTGCCTTCAGTCGATCAGGAATCCTCTCAATTTCGACTAGTATTTCCTTCCTCGCACCGATATTATGGATATGCACTTGTCACACCTATTGGACAACCTCAAAATAACGACGATGACATGATGTGAGGTTTGCCAACCACAAAAAGCATGACCATTTTGGTGGTGACTTGTCATTGTGAGTATATATTTGTATTAAGGTAAGTATTTCCATGACCTTCAACTTTGCAAGTGCCAAGCACACACTTGACATCCCAGTTGTATTTAAATAGTCCCCGACAACCAATCAGTAATCCTTAATCAAGCATTCAGCCCTATATAGCATGTACTACTAATTTTTTTTAATTAATATTCTTTTTTTGAGGATGACAGTCATAAAAGAATCACAAGGACGTCCAATAATGTTCGAGAAATTCCTCAAAAATAATTGCAAATACCTAATGTAAGATATTTTCATATTACATTCATTCTAATATATCTATCATGGATAGTAGATAGTTAGAAAATTAAATATATGAATTTTGTAGTCAAATCATTCTCGTTCATAAATTCATCGGATAGTCCGATACAACTTCTCACCAAAAAGTGGACCGTTACACATAAACATGTTCCAATTTATAAATGAATGCATATTTGAATGCTTAATATTCGGATTTAATCCATATTTTTCATTTTTTTGGCAAAAATAAAAATTTTTTTGGTTAAGAGATCAAGTATCGGTTTACAAATGTCACGCCAACCGATACTCAATTAATACCCTCTTCTAGACTCTAAACTCCAAAGGTCATCTTCATCGTTTAATAGATCGTTCAAAGTAGAAATATTCTCCATCTACAATAGGACCTACTATTTTGAGACGGTATGGATAACTTAACATCATTGCCATATGTGAAAAAGAATGGGTAACCACCATTTTACGTAAAAACTAAAAAATGAAATTTAAGAAAAACTAAAGAAAAATAATACAGTGTAGTGCAAGCTACATATGCTACATGCTATGCTACAAGCTATGCTACACTAAGAGAGCTATTCAAAACGCTGGCCTATCCACGCGAGACCCAATCAACAGTCCCAATCACCACACAGGCTTGCCACATGTAACGGGATGGAAGCTGCACAGAACTACTATGATTGAGCTGCTACCGTTAAACAATCATGACGGAAATGCAGATAAGTAGGTTTTCTCGATTACCTTGGCTAACCCAGAATAAGACAGGAATACAGGATCATTCTTCCTGGTCAATGGATGCATCCATTTGCATGGAACCAAAGCTAAGTAAATGTGAACCTTAATCATAGAAACACCACTACGATGGACAGGCTATCTAAAATTATAAAATCTCTTAAAGGTTTACATTTCATGAAGAGTATGACAAGGTGAAACTGTTTGCTCTATCTCCACATTTTCACAGAGGAAGATAACACAAAGATGTCCTGAGATAGCTTCCACCATAAAGGAAAAGGCCAGAAGATATGTGATGCTCTTGCAACTGGGAATACAACAATAGATGTACAGGCTGTGAAGTACCGAGGTTTAAACAAAGAAGTACATGGATTCCAAAGTACATGCTCTTCCATAGCCTCTCAAAAGAAAAAAGAAAAAAAGAAAAAAAAAAGAAGTTCAAAAAAGTTGGATACTAAAGTAGATGTATGACTTCAAAAAATAAATACTAACATTAGGATAATTAGAAATTTGGGAGATGCATAATAATAAACTTCAGTTCATTCAGGAGCAAGTACTCGGCGAATGCTCAAATTAAACCTACATAAATTATAGAAATAATCAAAGACTCTATAAAGTGCTTCCATACCTCAAATGTCATATTACGGGAAGAAGGTGCCCATTCTTCAGCAATGCGTTTCTCCAAAGATTCTTCATCAGCATTCGGAGGGACCCGGATATCAAAACCTGCCTCTGCTTCAGATGGCTGCAGATTCATGACAAAACCCTGCTCAAAGAAAGTAGTCATTTGTGAGAACAGGGAAAACGTTAGAAAATACCACGTAATAACTTACAATCTATTTCCCCAATGCATTACATAAGAAAGTTCTATTATTGAATAGGGTCTGCATGTTTTGAAAGCAGCAGAAGCTCATGGCTGCAGCTAGATTGCAATATTAATAAAAGCCACGAACCGAAGTTCCTATGTACAGAGGATGAACCCGATGCTAAGCCTCTGAAGGATTCAAAAATAAATCATAACCCCACATGAGAACATGGAAACAACAAGAGGAATGAAGAGTAAATCATAATGGGGTTTGATTGTTCAAATCAACAGCCATTAAACATATGTTAGCAGAGCAGAAAGGAACTGTGAACCCTATTTCAAGGAATACCAAAAGCAATTCCCAGTCATCTACAAGTTGTAGCTCCCTATTTCGTGCATAAACATAAAGAAACATAAGAGAAACAGGATATATCTTTAGGGTCAGCGACAAGCCCACACTACTTGAACAGCCTGCATGAAACGTTGGACTGAAAGAATGCTGCGGCTAACCCTTAAGAAACCTTTAATGTCAGATGCAAGATCACAACCTGGCTATATGCCTATACATCCCACATAATTTTTTTTCCCTTTTATTCTAGGCTTTCCTCCAGCCTCTTTGGTTCAGTCTTTCTTGTTTTTTGTTTTCTAAGTTACGAGCTGTGGTTTAGTTGCAAGCTGGTGCTGTGGCTATCTTCTTCTTTTTTTTTTTTCTTTTGGCAGTTGTTCGCTTCTTTCTTTGAATAAATTTTGATTTCTTCTTCTTTTTTTATTCAAGCAACATGACAAGTACAAAGTGAGTATTGATTTCCTATCACCAGATACTTCTTCTTCTTCTTTTTCTTGTAACATAGCATGTAGAAAGTGAGTAATGATTTCCTATCACCAGATACTAGCTAAGCTTAACACACCACCCATCTCACATGCCAATGTGTCAAGTGTGTAGGACATTCAAGCCATGCATGAGGTGGGCCCACCATGAATATTATCAGATAAAAAATCACATTGGCCCACTCATAAGATTGGATACTATGTATAAAAGCAATGGACAGCAGACCTGCCCACAAGCTGACTGTGTGGCCTGTCCGGTGCATGGACCAGCTCGATTTAGGTGATCTTCTTGGCGGGGCCCAGTTCTCACATGATTTATAAGCCCTAGCACATCAGACAGGTCACATCTTAAGCTGAGATACAACTGACTGTAGGCGATCATACAATTATGAAATACGTGTCCTTAAATAGCACACAAGACACCATATGTTATATATGGTTAGAGTGATATCTATTTTAGTCTCACATCCAAGACATAGAGCCAAACAAGTGTATCCATGCCAAGACATTTCAATGCCACACAACATAGGTTTGGAGCACTGACATAACATAGTTCACTGCATATGGTGGACCTTGAATTCCCCTAACTTGTTTCCTGAGCACCGTAGATGTGCATATATCATACAAAATTAAAAAGTTAATACAAAAGTACATTATCATTATCATAGCCTTGTCCCAACTGCAAGGTATTCAATAACGGTATGATACGGACCGTAACGGGCATTATGGCCATTAGTATCGGTCCCATAATAGATCATTGAGTGGCAGACTGGCAGTAACAGCCGTTACTGGCCATTTTTTTTTCCAGTAAAGGCCATTAGGCTCCATAACGCATGACGGTTCCCACTGTCACCATTATGAAACAGCTGCTACATGACTGTTTTTTAATAGATTGATTTGGGGCAGCACACAAGAAAGTACATGTAATGCATGGAAATACCAAAGGGATTCCCCATGTTGCCAAGCATCAAGACAAAAAAAAAAAAAAAAAATGTTTCTATATATGCCAAGACACAAAACTAGCTATGGAGGCTGGAGGTAGCTTAGCTTTTGTATATTTGAGTCACCATGAATACCACTCACTCATTTTTTCCTTTAAAAAAAAAAAATTAAAAAAAAATAATAATAATAATAATAATTATTATTATTTGAAGGGTATTCCACTCATTGGTTTCCATACGTCATGCAGGACAATTAACCACTTGCTCTAAAAGCTCGAACTGTTAAAGTATGACAAATTAATCCCTTTATCTCATAGCCCAAGCCCCACATCTCATGGGTTTAGGACCTCAGCCGAACCCCCATTCGTGGGCCCCAAATCACAAGGGCCGCCCACCCGGAGTGTGTCCCCGCATCTCACGGGCTACCCCACTTGAGCCCGGTGTGAAATGCGCATTAATCACCCCTAGTGAGGAGTCTCGAACACAAGATCTCCCTTGTGAGCCCCAAATCGCATGGGTCACCCACCCCGAGTGTGCCCCTACATCCCACAGGCGACCCCACTCGAGCCTAGTATGAAAATGCCCTTGCATTAATACGTTACCTACAAAAAGTGAGAACAAAGATTCTCCAAAGTTGCCATTCCATGAATCTGTCGCCCGATATGTGCAGGCATTGCCCATGAACAATACAGCCGATACAGCCCAATAAAGTGGAGATACAGGGAGATGCAATCCTGCATCAGTTGTGACTTGTGACCAATACCATACACCAAAACCGATGTGAAAACCATGCTCACTACCTCATGCTTGATTTCATAGAAGGGGTCCTGCAGTCTAAAGTAATTCTCAGATAAGAAGGTTAAATGCATCCAATGGAAAATTATCTTAGATGGCTTGCATAGGTGACGCTGAACAAATCAGATCTGTCGATCAAAAGATTTTTTTAAATACAGACCAGAGGAAGTTTGTAGGCTACTTTCTTCAGTCTGCTGTTTGGAATTGAACGGGATTCCTTAGATCAATAAACCACCAAATTGGTACCAGTGCTTCAAATTCGTCATAAGCTCATGAAACTCGCTCTTGGCTGTAATTCCCAATGCTTGGTACTATCAGCTTGGTTGTGAGGTCTTAAGAACAAGAAGTGTACAAAAGAATAGCAAGCCACCACAACCAAGCTTAGCAACCAAAATCAAACTAAGTTTGCAAATGGGCAGCCAAAAAATCTTTTTCAGAAGGGGGTGATCCATGAAAAGTGCATACCAATTATGGAGAACATCGAGCTTACTTACTACTGATAGTTTGCCACTATATTTTAAGTTGCTGTCTCATTAGCGTTACAGGTGACATACATGCATATCAATCTAGACTGTTCAAATCATAGAGCCATTGTGGATGGATTATGATGACCCACGAAGCACACTGATTGAACAATGCTTTTCTTCCCATCAGTTTCAACTCTTCAATTTTCTTCTCTAATTTCTATTGTTTCCCATGGTTTCAGTTATTTCAGCATAAATCAGAACTACTTTAAAAGAAGAAGAAGAAGAACTTACAGTTGGAGACGGAGTTCCCGCCTTCAAGAATGCCATATTCACCGAAATGGCTTCTCCTTCAGCCTTCAACCCTGCCTTCACCATATCAAACTGTGCTGCCCGAAACCGCCTCACGCTCTCGATACTCTTCATCAGGTTCTCCATAGCGCTGTTATCATAAAGCTTCGACCCATGCCCGGGGGCCCCAACCGCCCTAATCACAAGCCACCATGGGCACCTCTCCGCATAGAAGACCCTGTACTTCTCATCTGTCGACGCCAAACCTTCATCAAGCACAATCCCGACATCCATCTCTCCAAACCTCTCCGACGCCACGAACAACTCCACGCCACCATGGCCACCGATCTCCTCGTCGGGGACGAACGAGAGATAGACGGTCCGGATCGGCTGGAACCCGGAGCTCTTCAGGCGGCGGATGGCTTCGAGATACTGCATACCGACGCACTTCATGTCCTGGGAGCCTCTGGCGTAGATTTTGCCGTCATCATCGATGTGGGCCCCGAAGGGAGGGTGGGCCCACTTGAGGGCTTCGGAGGGGACGACGTCGGTGTGAGAGTTGAGGAGAATGGAGGGAAGCGTGGGGTCCTTGCCGGGCCATTTGAGGAGGACGAGTGGCTTTCCCGGTGCGAATTCTAGGGTTTCAGATTCTAGAGTTAGGGTTTTGGCGAGAGAGAGGATGAAAGAGGTGGATTGGGCGTAGTCGGGGTTTGGCTGTGCGGTGTTGATTTGAAGGTATTGCTGGAATCTCGAGATGATGGCCCACTCCTCATCTGATGATGATGAAGATGTGATGATGAAAAAGCAGAGAACGATGATGAGAAGAAGAGAAAGAGGAGGAAAGAGATGTCTGAAATTTCTCTCCATTTTTTGTATTTTTCCTTGCGCTGGGAACGTTTTTATGAGTGAGTTTTTGCTACTACTCTCTCTCCGCTGTGGGCTGCATGACTGTAACTGAGTTCGTTTTGCCTCTCTCGCAGTAAAGAATCCACCGTACGTCGCCGCTCAATGGGGCCCACATGCCGATTGGTCCGATGATCGGAACTGTCACCATGTTATCTGATTTGTGCCATAGGAGACACTACAAGAAATTTGGCTGAATGGATGATCTTGATTATCAGAAGATGCAGATGAATTTAGAACAATGAAAAGAAAACTTTCAATGGCTTGAATTTAACTCTAAAAATCAAAAGTTAGGACCATTAATGAAGAATAATTACGAGATTATATCTTAATTATGCTGGTGGGGAGAATATGGACTGTCCACATCATTGGACCATCTCAACATGTGGGCCCCAGTTGGTGGAGACGCACGGTGTTTTCTTAGTCGCAACGGAGGTTTAGTGGAGTCCATATTCGATCTGCCGGCTGAGGATAAGAGGATTTACAAGGGTACACAAATTCCGCCTCTGATTGGTGGAGGATGGCTGTTGAATAAGAACCGTTGATTTTTTTGCATCTAGGCCGTCCATTAGATATCCCCAGCTTATCTACGGGTTTAATGACGTGAACTAGTCACGGATGTGATTGAGGACGGTTTGGATCAATATTTTTTGTTAATGTGTATGGATTAGGGTGAATAGCAAAGTACCAAAACTTTATCTCATCTGGCCGGCGGACAAGATTCCGGAAGAGAGGGATAACGAAGAATCTTGTACGGACGGGGAATGGTGGAAGCGGATTGGCTGGTGTACCACACACCAGCTCTATAGCTGCTGTAGGTTCGCGTCGTGCGAAGACGAGCACTGACGCTCCCCGAGCTCCGCGTTGTACGAACGGTTCAAAGGAGATCAAAGTTACGTGGCCCTGCATTGATGTATTTATTATATCTACGCTGTTCAACTATTTTCAGAGATCGTTTTAGAATATTATCAAAAAAATAATCATATCCAAAGATCTTCTGAACTACACCGCAAATAGCAGCAGAGACCATGCTTTTCACTGTTAAATAATTTGTAGGCCCACCATCACGTTTATTTTCCATCCAATCTGTTCATAAGGCCACAAAGACCTGAATCAAGAGAAAAAACAAATTTTATATTAATCCAAAACTTCTACGACCCAAAAAGGATTTCAATGATAGAGGTTCAATCCCCCACTGCCTTTTGCAGTGTGGTCCACTTGATAGTCATATCATGAGCTAGCCAAATGGATGGACAGTTTAGATATTACACATGCCTTATGATCAACCAACCGAACTTGCTGACAATCAATACAGCAGCTATATAGCTGCCGTGAGGTACGGGATAGGTCCACCAGACCTAGTTAGAGAATGATGGTCCTATCAGGCGGTCCGTGAGGTCCAACGTGATGTATATGTTTTATCCACGCCGCACATCCACTTTTAATGATCATTTTAAGGTATAAACTATGAAAGAGGCAGATTGAATGCTCAAGTGGACCACACCACATGAAGTTGCAGGAATTGAATTTCTACTGTTGATAACTTCCTAAGCCCACCCTGATATTTGTTTGTCATCTAGCCTGTCCATAAGTCACGCATACCTGTACCCAGAAAAAACATAAATAAAACTGTTCGTTAAGTACGCATGTGGAAAGGGAAAATATATATATCAGCCTGATTCAAAACTTCCATTCTCCCTGTCGGTTTTCAACTATAAGGGCATGCATTGGAGCGTGGATTTGATCACATCGAAATATTCTTGTTGTGCTTGGCACCTGTATTGAAAATCAACTTTAATTCAAAAGTAACTTTACATGGTATATTTTTAAAAAATTTTAATTTAATTACTAGATCAATTTTAATATATCTAATTAGTGAAAGTATGTAATGTTTGACACAATGGTAGTACTAAGCCAGTTGAAATATATACTTTGGGAGAAAATGATGAAATTTCAAGTCTCGGGTGGGCTAGAAGCACAAAATCATGCCAAAAATGATGAAATTTCAAGTCTCGGATGAGCCACAAGCATAAAATTATGTTTAAGTGACTAACTAACGATTTTTAACAATTGATTTACATGGACAATGTTTGAATGATGCTGATTCTCATATTAAAGTAATTATAGTGATGCAATTGGTAATATAATTGTTGGATATCATTAGTGGGTCATGTGCCCAATAGATTTATAGTCTAGTGACACACATGTTACATATGCAATTATTGGAATGATTTTAGATGTAATCCAAGCTTTCATTATGGATTTAAAACAGGCTCCTTGAGGGGATTTG
The DNA here is from genome assembly GCA_030180095.1 of Magnolia changhungtana. Lineage (NCBI taxonomy): Eukaryota > Viridiplantae > Streptophyta > Magnoliopsida > Magnoliales > Magnoliaceae > Magnolia > Magnolia changhungtana. The sequence goes on along the minus strand of JASAUF010000330.1, from coordinate 2,831,803 downwards.
AAACCCCCAATTACTTTATAGTGTCAAACTATAAGGGGATTTGAAATCCCCTCAAATCTCTCAAAATTCATGTTGCCAACTCTTAAAATAGGTGTTGAACTTGTTGAGAGAGTGTTGGCATTCTGTAAAATAAATGTTGTAGTTGCTTGTTGAAGAATTATTGGATTATGAAGATTATGTATTATCATATCATAGCATTTGTGTACCTAACAAGATTGAATAAGAAATGATTGTTTACTTGTATTATTATCATCTGTGTTAATTGAGTTGATAATATATGCAACTTAGAATAAAAGTTACCACTGAGTTGATTACTCACTATCACTATGGAATGGTGTTTTAAAATATCAAACAGACATTGATATAGATGCGGGTATCATTGAGGCCAACACCTCGAAGGACGCTTACATAATCCTAGAGGAGTTCATACTTCTAGCTCTCTAATGAACATCTCTAACTGGCTCGCCTCGCAGGTGAATTCGATGGATGTTCTTTTTGTTGAGCAGATTATATACTTGATAGTTTTTTCTTTTCTTTTTTTGAAATTGTATATCGAGCCCTAACCGTAAACCTCATACTTTGGATAAATGTATGAACATTTTGTACTTATTACTTTATATTAGATACATTTATTTCAGAGTATTTTACATAATTTAATTTAGTTATATGATTGCTTGGATATCAAGTCAATTGTATAGAAAATTATTGCTTCTGCAAAGCAAAAGTGACGTTCAAAAGTATATAAAAATCGAGTTTATGTTCAATCCTTGAAATTCGGGGCGTTACACTAATTAACATATTGAAGACTAGAAAAACATTACACTTGGCCCTAGAAAGTTTTTAACGATGAGTGGTCAATCACTACTTTTTCTTGCGGTGTGGTTTTTTTTATTTTTTTAATTTTAAGGTTAGCTTGTTAGTACACACCCATGTCAATACACACACTTCATGTTTGCCACCCCCACTAGGGATCAATACCAAGACCTCAAGTGTTAAAATGAGGTATATCCACTCAATCTGCCAATTTAGCTATGGATCTAGGTGTTCTTGCGGTGTAGCCCACTTGATATCTCATGACTTAAACTGAGCTGAAAAAATGGATGGACAGCGTGGATAAACACAAACATCATAGTGGGGCATAGAGCCTTTTCAGTAGCAAACAATACCAAAATGGTACTGTGGTAGGCTACGCAATCAGTCCGATGTCCTGATTTCGCGGGGCATCCTTTCATCGTAGCGGGGGTGCACTCACAGCCACTAATAATCAATGTCGAGACGACACGACAGGCCAACTAAAATCCGCTCATGAGGTTTGACTTGGATTGAGCAAGCAATCTACGAGACCTGCGTAGAGAGTTCTTGCAACACAAAACTTCCTAACGCCCACCGCACCGTCCACGTGATAGTCGTTCGAGATCATGTCAGCCTTAGAGCCCCAAAATAAGGCCAGATTCAAGACCCAGGTGGGCCACATCACAATTAACAGTAGGGATTGAACGCTACCATTGAAACCTCATTGGCCCCACATAATTTTTGGGTCAGGTTAATATTTATATTTTCACTTATTCCTAATAGATTGCCTAACGAACATCATGGTGAGCCCCTTAATCAAGGGCAGACATTTCCTTTCTCGTTGTTTCCTACACTCAGCTCACTTGAATCTTGGCTCTTACTCATTTTTAGGCTTTCATCCTAGCTTCTTGCAAAACGAGCAGAAGAGTGAATTTCACATGCACATCACAGGGGGGGCCTATTGATTTTTGTGTCTCAAGGTCTCCTTATAACAAGTGTTGCAGGAAATCGGCATCCTCTGTTACAGGAAGCCCTTGTGTGATCTAAAGATCTATGAGACACACTGTCATGTCTGCATCATATTCAATCCATTCATCCATTGCACCAATTCATGTTGGGACTAGCTATGAGTTGGATGGCAAAATTATATGGTGGCTCATGAATGTTTCAATAGCAGTTGTTTAATCTCTCCTCTTTTTTGTGGCGCCACTTGAGTTTCAAATCCTGATATTTTTTAGTTCAATCCTAATAAAGCTAGTACAAGGTATAAATGAAGCAGATGTAAAATAGGCATCATAGTAGCCCCAGGAGCTTTTCGTTATACGAGCTCTCTCTAAAAAGGATTGCAGGAAATAATCCCATCCCCAAAGGACTGGACTCTTCAAATCAAGCACAACCTGCAAGATAGAACCTTGGCATCAGGCCAATAGTACACCTTGACGGACCAAAACAAGTATACAAAAATTGGGCCCAAAATGCTAGTCCAAGCCTAAGTTGAGGCCCAGGCCCATGCAGCGGGCATCTTGATCGATTAAAGTACCATACAGAAATATTGCATCTTGGAATTAATTGGGATTCTTTGTGAACCAAAAAAACACAAGCAAGAAAGAAAATCAAATCCATCGTCTGGAAAACTTTCATCCAAGAGGATTTTGACGCAGGAAAGGGTGTGATGAGGAGTATCATTGTCTACTTCAAGTGCGCAAAACCTTGAATCCACGAGATTATTATTGAATCCACATAAAAAAATCAGAATTTTTATTAATTAATAATAATGCTTGGACTGTTGATTACATTAAAGGAGAGCAAATCTTTAATGTATATACTAAAACTCTAAAAGGAATAAGATACGTCCAACCTAAGACTAACTAAAAACTACAATTTTGAATTAGAAGGAAATGCTTCTTCCGTGAAACGGAAAGATGTGTCCTGTAACAAAACTCAAATAAAAAGTTATGACAGATTTACAATTCACACTTCAAATGGCAATTTCTCCCTATCCAAAATAAAATTTTGATCCGGATGTATTTAGAGCTAAGTCATGCCCAATGCGTAGATCTGACGGACTAGGTCTGCTTCTACTGGGGCTTCTTTCGATCCATCTTTATCAAGCGTCGTTTCAACACTGAGGTCTTGGTATCGATTCCCTAGAGGGGGTGGCTAACAGTGAAGTGTGAATTGACAATGGGTGTAGAACTGAAAATGGGTGTACTAACAAGCTAACAGGGAAAAAAAAAAAAAAAAGAAGGGTCTGCAGCCCACTCTATATCAGATCTGATAAACATCACCATCTACATTGCAACCCAACAATGTCTGGGTCATTGTCACTCAGGTGTGAGCCACCCAATCGCCAAATGATTTTTGTGTGGTCACGTTTCATGGGCCCACTTAATTCATTACTCATACATTTCACAATGTTGTTGATCATCATCATCATCCAGCCTTTTATCCTAACTAATTCAGGCGACTACATGAATCCTATTCCACCATTCCATCAAACCCAAACATTATGTCATTCCACAGTGTTGTTGATAATGATGCAAAAATGGGATTCAAGAATCATTCAGTGACAAAATTACTCAAGATTCAGAAATTTTTTTTTCCTTTCTAAAAAACAGTTGAACGTGATAAGGAATATATTTCAATAAATAAAAATAGTATATCTTCAATTCATTATTTTGCTTGGCGTTTCCTTAAAATATTGAATTAATATTCAATAATTTATGTATTGCTCTCAAATAAATTCAAGTCATATATGGATAATGCATCCATGAATTGGAACAGAATAATTCAAGCATTTTTTTTAAAAACCTAGTCAGGGAATTTGTAAGCACACGAGACAACAAAACTCCTAAGTGATAAGGATGCAATCCCTTTCCATTACGAAAACACCAATATATTAGATAGAAATTGTGTGAATGGTATTCTAAAACTTGTAAATAGGCCGCGAATTAGCTACTGATGGCTTCAGTAGCAAGATTCGGCTGCGGAATTGATGTTATCAAGTTCTGTGGGTTCCACCATGATGTATATGTTGTATCCACATTGTCCATCGTTTTAAGGCATGAGCTAGAGAATGAGGCAATAAAGTGGACCCCACCAGAGAAAATAGTGGGGATTGAACACCTACTATTAAAAACTTCTTGGGGCCACAAAAGTTTTCAATTAAGCTGATATTTGTGTTTTTCCTTCGTCCATGTCTATATGAACTTATAAATAGATTGGATCTCAAATAAACATCATGGTGGGCCCTAGGAAGGTTTCGACCGTGGGTGTCACTGTTCCCACTATTTTTTGTAGTGGGTCCACTTGAGCATTTGATTTTCCTCATTCTTTAACTCATGCCTTAAAATGATCTCTCCAAATGGACGGACAGTGTGGGATACAACATGTAAATCATGGTGGGGCCAGAGAACTTGATGACATCAGCAAATCTCAATACTGAAGCTGTCAGTAGCTAATCTACTACTTATAGATATAAAAAGGGAATTTTATATATGTATAAAGGAGATTTTTACCGTCAAGATGAGAGGATTTTGTCAGATTTTTTGCCATCTATTTACTATAAATTATAAGATTTTCTTTGTGGTGAGGATTTATGATTTGTATGAGATAGCACAAAAACTAATGTAGATGATGGTGTAATACAAAATGGTTTTGAAACCAGCTACCCTTTTTCTATTTCATTCCGTTGCATGCACAACGTTTCTTTCCATTAGTGTTAACGTGGTCTCATTTTGTCATTTGTTTTGGACTTGTTTAGTGAAAAGAAAGGTTAACCTAACTTTTCCTATGTGGGAAAAAGACGGGTATAACACCCCTTGCGTTGTCAAAATCAAGCTAATTCAACACGCGAGTACGACACCCCATGAAATTATAGGTACGTGGTGTGGTCCACCTGAGTTCTGGAATACTGTTTTTTGGGGTAATTCTTTCATCTGACCAGGTACATGGGTGGCATATAAAGACCTGGTGTGCCCATTTAAAAGATGTCCTATCCCAACTTTTACACATGGTGGGGCCTACCTAAGTTCTAAATACTCTGGTAGAGTGTTTTAGTTGATGCACAAGTGCTTAAAAGTTGTACAAGTGTCATGTAGAAAACGTAATTTAGACTATCCAAATTGCGGGCCTAGATGGACCACAAACCAAAAGTTATCCTGATTCCCATCTTTCTTGGTAGACAATTGGTAATAGAGCTGGGCACCGGACAACTCGGTTTGTTCACTTGTTCAAACCCGAGTCAATCCAATCCAAGTGGTTGAGCTGATCCGAACCGAGTAGACTTTGTCTAATTTGAACTCCAACCTAGTTGAGTTTGGGTCACCTAGTAATTCGACTTGACTCAACTCGAAATCTAACTCGGTTGACTCAACTCAATCTGAATCCCAACTCGCACGCGCGCACACACACACACACACATATATCCAGATCGATGGTTGCATTTAGGTTTTGGGTTGTGAATTCAGCATGTGGTAACCTGTTGCACTCGACCTGACTCGGCACCTATGATTGGTACGACTTGATTCGGATTAGCCCTGGTTAGACCCGGACTCGGATCGGGTCAGGCATGCTGGACTAGTACTTTGTCGGGTCAAGTTCAGGTCAGGTCTATTTCAAAACTGAATTAAGTCAGGTCAGCCCTAACTCGCTCTAACGGGACTCGATGCCCACCTCTAATTGATTATATACAAATAAATAAATATCCACCCCAACTAGAGACTAGATTTTAACCTTATTTTGAGGTGATGGACCATCCATCAGCCACCCAATTTGCTCGGTTTAATTCCACTTCATACATGCAACACATACACACTGTACAATTGCTTGTGTATCCACCATCACACGGTACCTGAATATCAAAGGACACCCGTTTCCTGATCAACGGATTGGGAGCTTGGGACATCATACACATGTTCGAAGTTTCCACGTGTGAGTTAAATGCAACTACAAAGCGCTTTACCAGAAGAGGGATGATTACTTAGTTGCATTCGGACTTGTTGGAATCGGCATCGCCCATCTAGACCGTACACTAGGCCCAGTCCACTCTACATAGGCTTCCTTCAAAAGATCAAATGGATCGGGCCATCTAAACGGCCCAGTCAGTGTCATGCAAGAATGACTTTATAAGATTAGGTCCAGTCACGGATGTTTAAATCCATCCAATTGCTGTTATTTATGCATAGGGACTAGACTTAATGGACGGTTCAGATATGTGATATCTGATCTGATCAAAATGAACCGAACAATATACGTATTGGGTTACTTTTGCAGACCCAAAACCACTTGGGTGGAACTTTCATTAGATCCAACCCATCCATCAGGTACACTGCTTTCCCGTTAGCCGTTGAATCAAAAGATCAGAATTCAGAACTTAAGTAGGCCACAACATAAGAGACAATAGATATGAAATACCCATCATTATTTTTGTGCAGTGGCAACCGGTCGCCATCCAATCCATTCATCCGATGTGCCTCTCTAGGGTGGAAGAATTACCCACGTAATCACAGTAGTAAAAATTTCAGATGGATCACTATGTGAATTTTTTACAGCTTTTATATATAATTTTTTGGCATCCAGGTGAAAAAAGGGACGTTGTACCTGATGGGCGGCGTAGATTTCATGCACGCTAAGTTGTTTCCCCGCGTCAGAGCAAGTAACCTAGTGCGATGCACGCAATCGTTTTTCCTACCATACACACACTCTCTCGACTCAAAAAGTCCACGTGAGAGGAATCCAAACCACGTCAGCGTAGCTTATGGAGAGATGACAATGTCACGTGATTTCGGCATCGGTTATCCAGGGATTTGTTTTTATATTATTATTATATTTGCAAATTACTCTACTCTATTGGGCGATCCAAACCACTATTTCTACTGGCCTCGCTTTGGATACTGGATAGCTAGATTCTTTCAGTCTGGGAGATTTTTGGCGCTAGTCTACCTATGGTGGGGACCCATCATATCAACGGTTTGGATCATAGAATGATATGGCCAACTCGAACATATCTTAAGCCAGCATCATATAATCCAGCATAACTGAAGTTTCACACCGACCACACTAATTTTCTAATGTTACATTGTCATGTCCAGTGCATGAAATTCGGTGGAGACGTGAAAAAGGCCACCTTAAAATATTACTTGTTGGGCTATATATGATTTAACGTGGGGCCCGCTTGCGTGAAGGTGAGAACACGACTGGGGTGGATGGCACACATGTGACAGACCCGGGTCATTTACCAAGTAGTATAGTTTGTTTGAATATGCTGATGGATTTTTTGACCCGTTGTCGACCAGTCGTGAGCCCTGTTCGACTAGTCGAAGGCTGGTCTCGACCAATTGTAGGAGTCGAGCCGTGGCACGACTCAAAGTTCAGCGACTGTGGACTATTTTTCTCCGGGGTGCTCGACCAGTCGAAGGAGGTGCTCGACTGGTCGTAGGGGTATACACAAACCGGGCTAGCCCGGTTAGCTCTCTCGACCCGGCCCGGAAAAGCTTGACTCGGCCTGACCCGGAATTGACTTTTGGTCAGGACGGGCCAATTTTCTAGGCCTGAAAGTGAGTTCAGGCCGAGTTCGGATACCTCCCAGTTCGGCCCGACTCGGTCCGAAATCTGACTCGCCCTGGCCCGACCCGACACAGTCCGGCCCGACTCATGTATGACTGTATTTAATTTGTATAAAATGTTTTATTTTATGCTTTGTCAAATGTATGTAAATGTTCTGACTAGTTAGATTTTATGTGGAGTCTATAATTCAACTATCTAAACCGTTGATCGAGGGCCTTGTAATGGGACGCGGATTACCTGTCAAAGCCCTTCCCATGAACTTGCTGTAAGGTTTGAAACTGGCCCGAACTCAGGTTCGAAACTGGCCCAAACTCGAAGGTTCAAAACTGGCCCGAACTCGGCCCATACTGCTCCCGGGCCTGGTTAATTTGAAGATGTTGGGCGGTGACCGAGCCCGGTCCGTTTGGGCCTTGTGTGGTGTGCATTAAACGGGCTCGGGCCGAGCATTCGACTCGGCCCGACACATGTACACCCCTAGTCGTAGACTCGTTCGACCCGATCGAGGTTGTGATTCATTTCGCGACTTTTGTGATTTCGTGTCGCAAGTCCTATCGCAACTGGGATGCTGAAAAGAATTTTCTAAAACTTTAAATAGGAGTTCCTAGGGCTTTCTATAAATGACAAGAGGGTTTCCTAAAGCTCTACAAGGGATTTGCTAAAGGGTTTAGGGTTATCAAATGTGTGAGAGAGAGGAAAAGAGAGAGAGGAAGCTTATAAAAGGGAGATTATGCTTGTAGAGGTTATCTACTATGCAATTTATATCTCAGCGCTTCTATGTCCTCATAATCGGTGAGATCTCTTCGTTTTCCTTTGTTTCTCTCATTGTCTATCCAATCCTGCATGAGTGAAGAAGGTTGTAACGTTCTACTTCATAGTGGATTGTTGATCTGGACGAGGTTCCGTGGTTTTTGCCTCTTTGAGGGTTTTTTACATAAAAACCTCTTATGTGGTGTGTGATCGATACTTTGATTTATTTTATTGCTTTATTATCCATAATTCTGGTTTGTTTTTGGAGGCTAGATCCTAAGGTTTGTGCAAGACACCCCAACAAAGTGGTATCAAAGCTAAGTTCATTGCACGGGTAGGATCGGTTTTGAATTATGGAAGGTGGCTCATCAAGGATGATCAGCCTCAATGGTTCTAACTGGACCATATGGAAGGCTAAGATGGAGGACTTGTTTTATTGCAAGGACCTATATTCTCTAATTTTAGGGATATCAGCAAAATCTAAGGATATGATTGATGATGATTGGAAGAAGATGGACTGAAAGGCGGTGGGGTTTATTGGACAATGTTGGATGATTCTATGTTCCACCATGTGTTTACAGAAACCTTAGCCGCTAGCGTATGGCTAAAATTACAAAGGCTGTATGAGAGGAAGACAGCCGGTAATAAGATTTTTCTAATAAGTCAACTTGTGAATCTCAAGTTCAAGGATGGTGGTTTTGTGGCCGAGCACATGAATGAGGTCGAATGATATAGTGAACCAACTCTCTCTATGAAGATGGTCCTGGATGATGAATTGCAGGCTTTACTATTGCTTAATTCATTGCATGACAGTTGGGAGACATTAGTGGTATCTCTAAGTAACTCCGCGCCAGACGGAAAGATATCTATGAAACAGGTAACTGGCTGTCTTTTTAATGAAGAGACAAGAAGGAAGTCTCGGGGGTCTACTCAGCAAGAGGCCCTTGTAACACAAGAACGGGGGAGAGGAAAGAACATGAATGGCGGGAAGGCCCGAGATAAATCAAGAGACAAGTCGAGTAACAAAAAAGATGTTGATTGCTGGAATTGTGGCAAGAAGGGCCACTACAAGCATGAATGTTGTGGTAAGAAGAACGACGAGAAAGGAAAAGGGAAGGAAGATTAATCAGATTCCACTGCGGTCGTTTTAAATGGCGATGTTGTAGTTATTCTTTTTGCAGATCATGATGTATATCTCACGGTTACGAGTCAGGACACCGACTGAGTGATAGACTCGGGAGCTTCTTTTCATGCGACTCCGCGCAGGGACTTCTTCACAAGCTACAAGTCAGGTGACTATGGGACTATGAAGATGAAAAATTTTGGCGTATCAAAAATCGTGGGAGTCGGTGATATTTGTGTGAAGACCGATATGGGCTGCACATTGGTTCTCAGGCATGTGAGTCATATCCCAGACCTTCGTCTCAACTTGATGTCGATGGGAAGGTTGAATGATGATGGCTATGAAAGCCGGTTTGCTGGTAGGCGATGGAAGCTCATCAAGGGTTCATTGATCGTGGCCAGAGGAAAGAAGCGTTGCACCTTTACAAGGCAAGTGTCAGTATGTGCAATGGTGAGTTGAATGCAGCGGAAAATTCAGCTATTGACATGTGACACAGGCGTCTAGGTCACATGAGTGAAAAAAGGCTTCAGCTACTAGCAAGGAAGCGGCTCCTTCCAGATGTGACAGGTAAACCTCTCAAAACCTATTTTGATTGTTTATCAGGAAAACAACACAGAGTTTCATTTATTAAATCTGCTTCTCATGTTAATAAAGTGCATGCATTAGATTTGGTTTATTCTGATGTTTGTGGTCCTATGAAGACAAAAACCTTGGGTGGGGCAATGTATTTTGTTACTTTTATAGATGATGCATCTAGGAGGGTTTGAGTTTATAGTTTGAAATTCAAGGACGAGGTCTTTGGTGTGTTTAAATTATTTCATGCTATGGTCGAGAGAGAGACAGGTAGATCATTGAAGTACATCCGCACTGACAATGGTTGTGAATACATTAGCGACTTTTCATAAGTACTGCAAGTCCCTGGGTATACGGCATGAACATACAGTTCCCAAGACCCCCCAACATAATGGTGTAGCTGAGTGAATGATTCGCACCATTGTAGAGAGAATCAAATGTATGTTATCCCATGTGAAGTTGCCCAAGACATTCTGGGGAGAAGCAATGCACACGACAGTGTATTTGATAAACAGATCTTCATCAGCCCCATTGAATGAAGAAGTGCCTGAGAAGGTGTGAACTGGACATGATCTATCGTACAGTCATTTCAGGATGTTTGGATGCAGGACATGCGTTCACGTACCAAAGGACGAGAGGTCCAAGCTTGATATGAAGATAATATGAAGATAAGGCAGTGTGTGTTCTTAGGGTACGGTGATGAAAAGTTCGGTTATAGATTGTGAGATCCGACCGAGAAGAAGCTCGTCAGGAACAGAGATGTGGTATTATTTGAAGATCAGTGTATAAAAGACATTGGTAAGTCAGAAAAGAACCAGCCTAGTTCAGGTGAGGTAGAGGACATGGATCCAGTTACTCCTCCCATAGTGCCTGATGACAGGGGAGTACAAAAAGGTGCAGAGGACGAGGGAGTTCCTTCAGAAGATGGACCAGGGGAGCAGCCTCTACTTGATCCACCTGTTGAGCCACAGGTGAGGAGGTCATCTAGGGACAAATAGTCGTCCAAGAGGTACTCGCCACATGAGTACATTATGCTGACTGATGGGGGAGAGCCAGAAGATTATTCTGAGGCCCTAGCCGACGAGCATAAGGGGGAGTGGTTGAAAACTATGCAAGAGGAGATGAAATTCTTGCATAAGAACCACGCCTATGATATGGTGAAACTACCTAAGGGCAAGAAAGCTCTGAGCAACAAGTGGGTGTTCAGAAAGAAGATTGAGCAGAAGAATTCACAGACGAGGTTCAAGGCCAGACTTGTGGTGAAAAGGTTTGATTAGAGGAAAGACATAAACTTCGAGGAGATATTCTCACCAGTGGTAAAGATGACATCCATACGGGTGTTGCTTGGGTTGGCGGCTAGCATGGATCTGGAGATAGAGCAGTTAGATGTTAAAACTGCCTTCCTCCATGGTGTCCTGGAAGAAGAGATCTACATGCACCAACCAGAGGGGTTCGAAGTCAAAGGCAAAGAGCATATGGTGTGTAGCCTGAGGAAGAGCTTGTATGGGCCAAAACAAGCTCCACGACAATAGTACAAGAAGTTCGATTCGTTTATGTTGAAACATGGGTATGACAGAACGGAGTCGGACCACTGTGTGTTCACGCGCAAGTTCTCAGATGGTGATTTCTTAATTCTGCTGTTATATGTTGATGACATGCTCATCATGGAAAAATACATCAAGAAGATCGACAGGCTGAAACAGGAGTTGGGCAAGTCTTTTGCGATGAAAGACTTGGGCTCGGCTAAACAGATCCTAGGAATGGAAATAACTCGAGACAGAAGCAGCAAGAAGCTCTGGCTGTCACAAGAGTGGTATATTGAGAAAGTCCCAGAGTGGTTCAATATGAATGTAGTGAAGTCGATCAGTACTCCACTGGATGGTCACTTCAAATTGAGCGACAGACAGTGTCCCAAGACGAAGGCAGAGGTGGAAGAGATGCAGAAGATACCCTACGCGTTAACGGTAGGAAGTTTGATATATGTTATGGTGTGTACACGAC